>CM051346.1:7084964-7517464 GCA_028015215.1 Gynostemma pentaphyllum | reverse complement strand
TCCCTAGATTTTCAAGAACTAATAGAAATAAGTTTAATTGGTTTTTAATTTAACGTATTCATTAACTTCTTACCATATTATTAACTTAACACTGACATAACATGTTTAATTGGTCAAAATACGAAGATATGATTAAATCTTTCATCAATCTATGCTAAAATTTGATATAATTATTAATCTCATATCAGTATTTTGATCAATTAAACATTTTATGTCACCGTTAGGTCGATATTATGTTAATAAGTTAACAATTAAGGAAGAATTAAACTTGTTTCTAATAATCCAGGGACCATTTAGACAAAACTTGAAAACTCAAAGACCAAATAGATACAATATTTAAAACTCAGGGACCAAATAGACACAAATTGAAACGCAGGGACCAAATAGACACAATAGCCAAAACTCAGGGACCACTAAGACACAAATTGAAAACGTATGGACCAAATAGACACAACCTCTAAAACTCAAGGACTAAATGAGTACTTTATCCAATTATAAATTAAGGTTAAAATTTAGGGTGAAAAATCAAACTAGCCACTTTTGAGGGGTCATTTAACAAAATAGCCACATTTTTTTAAAGTGATTGAATTAGCCACTTTTTATTATTCAAATTTTAAATATACCAAAAATGCCCTTTTCCGTATACCAAGTATATTCTGACACGTCTGACACTTCCGTATATGACATATATCTGACATTTCTGACAATTTTTCTTTCCCAATACTTTCTTTCCCAATGCATTTTTTCTTCTCTAATTTTCGTATATTTAGTATATCGTGTATTGTTTTTATTGCTTTTGATATTTTTTTGTACATTTTCAATATTTTTAAGTAAATGTTTTATTTCGATTTTGAATTATTGTATTTTGTATGTTTTGTGCATATTTTCATTTTAATTCATTTATGTATATTGTTTTTAGTATATTGGGTATATCGTTCTCTCAGGTAAAATGTTTGTGTCTTCTAGTATATTGAGTATATCGTCCTCCGATTTTGTAAGTGCATTTGAAAAATAACACGGGTATGTAAATATATGTATCTACATGTCATTTAACCTGCAAATGAAAACAAAAGAGTGTTAATACATAATACTTAATGTGCAAAATAAATAACCAATGTATATTACGTAGTGTACGGATAGTAAAAAATATAAAAGAAGAAGGAAAAACAGAACAAATGATGGGAATGCGTTGACCATTTCCTCAGTTTGTATATCACGTATATTACAACACTTATGTATATTACCTATATTATATAATATATATTTAGAAAACAAACAGTCGTATATTACATATATTGCAGATAATACATTACGGATATGTGCAAAATAAACAACCAATGTGTATTACGTATATTACATAGTGTACGGATAGTAAAAAAATATAAAAGAAGAAGGAAAAACAGAACAAATGATGGGAATGCGTTAACCATTTCCTCAGTTTGTGTATCACGTATATTACAACACTTATGTACATTACGTATATTATAGAATATATATTTAGAAAACAAATAATCGTATATTACATATATTGCAGATAATACATTACAAATATTATATTACGTATATTACAGACTGATTAAGAAAAACAGAAACAAACGATAGACAAGATATTTATATTACGTATATTGAAAAAAAAATGTATATTACAGACTGTACATTACGAATATTACAGCGCATATAACAAAGAATGTAAAATCGTATATTACATGACGTATATTACAGACAAACAAAATAGAAACAGACGAGAGACAAAATATGTATATTACGTATATTGCAAAAAAAGGTATATCGCATATATTACATATATAGTAGAAAACAGTATCGAGAAATTATGTATACTACATAAAACAACAAAATACGTAAATCAAACTAAAACACTTAAAAAATAATAATACCTTTCGTCAATCTATGCTATTTTTGGTTTAGATCTTCGAGATTCGGAACAAAAACGTGAAAAATATTTATGAAAAAAACGAGAATGAGAAGAAATTAAAGAGAGAGATAGTAAATTAAAAAAGTGTAGGAAGTTTGTAAAATAAACATTTGTAGAAGATAAAAATGGTAGATTTTTTAAAAGAAAAGAGAAAGAATAAAAGAATCAATGGAGGTTTGGGAGAAAATGATAGGGAATGGATAAAGAAATGAGGGAGAGAATAAAGAAGAGATGAGAGAAAAATGAAAAAATGAAAGAAAAATGAGAGAGGGATAGGGAAAATCTAATATATAGAAGAAAATGGGGGGAAAATGGGAGAGAAATTTTATTTGAAATATTAATGAAAAAGTGGAGAGATATTGAATTTAAAAAAAAAAAAAAAGAGGTGGATTCGTGGAAGGAGAGAGAGGAGAGAGAAGAGAGGAAAAAAAGAAAAAAGAAAAAGAAAGTGATGTGACATGAAGAGAGAGAAGAGAGGAGAGGAGAGGAGAGAAGAGAGAGGAGAGAGAAGAAAGAGATTGATTTGATGTCAAGAGATATTTTTGTATTTGTACAAATTTATGTGGCTATTTACTAACAAATTTATGTGGATGAAACTATTGAGTATTTCCCAAACCTCCCTGATCTTTTGGCCTGCACAACAAATCCCACTAGCCCAATGAATTTTATTTTTCAAAGAAGTAGAGCCCCACAAGAATCTTACAAACAATATGGTAATATCTTTACAAAAAGGCTTTGGGAATTTGAAACAGCTCATTGCATAAGTAGGAATGAATGGCCTGAGCAATTCCTTTTATTAGGATTTCTCTACCACCTTTTGAAAATAATTCACCCCTTACATCCTTTAATAACTCTCCCAATCGTATCCTTGATATAGCCAAGTTCCTCTTTTTCTTGGACAAAGATGACGGCAGTCCCAAGTAATTACCATCAGAGGAAGCAACAACATGAAGATTATTTTGAATTGTAGAGGCTACCTCCATCTTAACACAAGGACTAAAGACCAGAGCAGATTTCTGGTAATTCACCGATTGAACTGAAGCTCCTTCATAATTCTTGAGAAGATTAGCAATTGAAGCACTTTCACTAGCAGTCGCCTTGAAGAACAGAAGACTATCATCAACGAAAAAAGATGGTCAACTTTTGGGCTGCTCCTAGCAATGTGGATACTCGAAATCAAACCCCTTTTGGAAAAATTCTTAATCAGACAAGATAGCCCTTTTGTGCACAACTTTTGGTCCCCTTGACGAAGGCCTCTTTGAGGGGTAATAACTCATTTTTCTTCTCTGTTAATCAAAACTAAAAAATGGACCGTAGAAATGCAGCTCATAATAAGAGAAATCCAAGACGAATTGAAACCCAGTTTTTACATAACCATTTCCAGAAACACCCAATCCACTCTATCATAGGCTTTACTTATATCCAGCTTCAAAGCAGCCTACCCAACCTTGCCTGTACTGTTTTGTTTTATATTATGCAAACTTTCAAAACCAACCAGGATATTATCAGAAATAAGCCTCCCTAGAACGAAAGCAATGTGGTTGGCCGAAATAATGTATATGAGGATTTTCTTCAGTGTATTTGCCAAGACATTGGTAATTAGCTTATAAAAAACATTACAAAGACTTATTGGGAGAAATTCAGCTAGGGTAGAAGGGGATTTAACTTTTGGGATCAAAGCTATATTTGTGCGATTAAGGGGAGCAATACTTGTTTTTCCATTAATGATATCCAAGCAACAGTCAGACACACGAGAGCCTATAAGATGCCATGCAATACCTTAGATAAAATAGAGCTGGAAAACCATTAGGCCTTGATGCCTTTGTGGGGTGCATCTGTTTTAAAGCTTCCTCAAGAATACGATGATAGGGAGCCATCAAAATATCATTCATTTGATAAGTTACTTTTGGTTCTATTACCTCACGAATGGCATTAAGATCATTTGGATTTGGTGATGAAGTGGCAAATAGTTGACGAATGTAATTGATAAAAATACTATCATTTTCTTTTTTATCATCAGTAAAAGACCACAGATCATTCTTGACTCGCACAATAGTGTTTTTCCTCCTTCTGGCCGAGGCTTTCCTATGAAACAACACAATATTTATATCGCCCCAACAAAGCCAGCTTTCACGAGATCTCTGCTTCCAATACACCTCCTCTTTAGCTCTTAAAGAATTTAAATCGGTCTCAAGAGCTACAATTTCCTCAAGATAAAGGGGGTTGGAGAAGTTTTTATAGGCACCCTACAAAGCCTTATTTTTCTTCCTCAAATCCAAATGAAGCTCAAAATTTTTAACACCACCCGAAAGAGAAAGAGATCTACTACAAGCAAGCAAAGATTTCTTCAGCCGATTTGGTTCAGAAGGATTCACAAAAGCCCAAGCTTTTTCAATAATATCTTTGTAAGAAGCCTTAGAAGACCAAAACTCTTCAAACTTAAAGGAATTATCCTTTGGGTTTTTCCTACTTTCAGGAGGAAGATCAGCAAGAAAAACAAGAATTGGTCTATGATCAGAATTTTCCCAGTCCAGATTGGAAACTTCTCAAGCCAAAAATAGATTGAGCAGAGGAGGATTTCCGACAAATCTATCCAATCTCTCAAGAATGAAATTTCCAGTAAACCTTCTCTTACACCAGGTAAAAATATCATAACCATAAATACCAAGATCAATAAGATTGCACGAATGTAGAGTATCTATAAACATATCTGACAAGCTACTCTCCTTTTGTTAGACCACCATGTTTTTTTTCATTCCACATGATTTCATTAAAATCACCCCAACAAGCCAAGGGAAAGAATTATTATTTGAAATCCTTTTTAGTAGTTCCCACATTACATGCCTATTTTGAGCAGCAAGAGCCCCATAGAATCCAGTGAATCTAAGAAGCTTATCATCCACTTGAATAGTAGAGTCAATATGGTTTGGCAAGAAAGAGCACACAGATAAAGAGACATCTTCTTGCCAAAACAAAGACAGACCTCCAGTTAAACCAACAAGAGGAACTTTAAAACAGCTAGCAAAATTTATTTTAATTTTTAGATTTTCAAGAACACTATTTTTACTTTTTGTTTGAGGATTGTGGCGGCGCACCAAACCACAAAGGTCTCGGAATGTCCCAGAATTCCCCAATCCTTGGACATTCCAGCATAGTATTTTCATGGCTCTCGGCGAGGCTGCCTTGCAACCTCCGCCGTTATCTCAAATGGAGTGAACACATTTGTAATTTTTTGCTTTTTTAAAAATCCCTCTGTTACAAGTTTAACATTCTTTCTTTCTTTTTGTTGCACCACTTTCAGGATCAGCAACTTATGCATCCTTCAGAGACACCAATCTAGCACGCTTTTTCTAAGTCCCCTTAGATTGTTGCACAATTTCAGTCAAAGGTAATAAATGATTCTTTATCCTTTCCTTTAGCAGATTTCAAATCCCCTGAAATTAGATGATTAGGAGCAATTTAATTCTTCATAGGTATAGTAACGCCCCCCACATTAATTTCTTTGATTGGGTCTCCTTATTTAAAGGGGAATTCTGATTTTGCTCTTTCCCATTAATAGGAAATTCACTATGCTTTGCTGGAAAACTGGACTGCACCAAATCCGCCTTTCCAACCGGTGCCTTTTGGACTTGCCTTCTTTGATTCCCCGCCACCGGAGACCTCTTCGCCAGAGTTTTGATCAGAAGGTTGTGCTAAATGTGCATTCTGCTTTCTAAACTGTCCCATCTTGTTGCCCAAAGAATCTTGTTACAATTTATCATTATTCTAATCAAAATCTCTCTTTATGCCTTGGACATGACTATTGAATCTGAGCGAGGGACCAAATTGGTCAGTATCAGAAAAAGGACTATATTTTTCGAGATTAGAAGGAGGTAAACTAGGACAATCTCTGATTGAATGAGTGATGTGACCATGAGAATAACAAAAATCAGGAAGACGTTCATACTTCATGGGGATCCAACATCCACCCATAGGTCCTTCAATGTTAATTTTGATGCCACTTCTTAAAGCCTTAGAACAGTCAATTCGAATCTGAACCCTCATACAATCTCCTTCCCCATCACAGTCAACATATTCGAAGACACCCATCGAATTTCCTAACTTCGTCTCCATTGCCTTGTTCTTGCAAACCATTGGTAAATCATAAAAATGTATCCAAAAAGATACAAATTTAAACTCTAGATCAGAAGGTTTGATGAGAGCACTGGGTTCTTCAAACAGAAGTAAATCTTTATCAAAGCTCTTCGTAAGGCTCATTCTTTTTCTACCAAAGTCTTAAACCGAAAAAGGAACAAATTTCGGCTTGCCTTTTCAATCAGTAGATTACCAACCATATTCCAAACTTGTTCAAAAGTCTTTCGTATTAATTCGCAACTCACCACTCTAGTGAGTGGTAGTTTTCCATAGAGACAACATTCTAACCGTTGACATGAGACTTCTACCGTTCCCATATCCACATGAAGAGAAACTTCATCTTCTTTCTCAGAGAGCTTCAACTTTCCCCACCTCTCAAGAAAACTACCAGTATCCATAATGCGAGAAAATCAGAAGAAAAGAGATCATGCGGATCTACATTTACAGAGGAAAAACTCTCATAGGAGAACCAGAGAGAAATATTATTGCTCCTCGAGAGGTAAATTCTTTAATCATATATAAAATTTTATTTTTTAAAATCTATTAATAACAATATATAACAAATAAATAAATAGCATAAGGAAATCTGCAAAAAAATTGTTAACTTAAACTATAAATTTAAGGTTAAAAACCTATTGGACAATATTTTTCATTATATACGGTAAGTCTAAAAAAATAAAGTGAGGTAAATTTTTTAATCACATATAAAATTTTATTTTCTAAAATCTATAAATAACAATATATAAAAAATAAATAAATAGCATAAGGAAAGTTGTAAAAAAAAAAAATAGCATAAGGAAATCTCAAAAAACTTGTTAACTTTCAACATGTAGGGATCGAACATGGAGCATGGGACATCGTATCATATATATGGGAAGGGTGTAAGACTTTAAATTTAATAATATGAAAAAGATAAATCCCATGATGTTTGGAAGTCATGATTTTCACTATAACAATAATAGAACATAAATAGAAACATACAGTTCTTCAGGAAAACTCGATAAACGTAGTAGATGAATTTGATGTAGATGAGTCCGAGTTTCTCTCTCATTGCCCACTTTAATCGCACAACATCGATGGAGCATAATGTACACATTATTGATGTTAATCATGGTTGGGTTGAGAGAGGACCAAGACTTGTATTTATAGAGGCCAAGGGGTGTGTCTATTCACAAATAGACAATAGCCACAATGAATGGTTATATCTTTTCCATCAAAAGACATAATCATTCAAATAGTCATTACTTTTCATTTTGGTGTCAATAGAGACTTTAAAGAAACGTGTCCTTACACCAATAGCTAAATGGATATAATCATTAATTAATTATTAAACCGCTATTAATTATCATTTGGGTCACAATAATTTCTTACATTCTCCCACTTGACCCATATGATATTTCCTTAAAGGTTTAATAAATAAAAACAAATATTATGCGTACATAAGTATATTAAATCCTTCATTTAATTAGCTATAACATAAATCGTAATTACGTAAAAGTACTAATATGAGTCATGGCGGTCGTACGATATATCAGTTTACGTAGTCCCTTCCATGTACTACAATACTAGCAATTTTATTCAACACGATCAGTAAAGAAAAGTGCATTAATGGTCCAGCTGTAAAAGACTTTATTGAAGACAACTCTTGTTAAACATTAACTTTATTTCATTCATGTATATATTAATTAACTAACAAGATATATCAGAAACTTTAAACATAAATGAGATCTCCGAGTGGAGAGATTATTGAGTATGCCGGTCATAATATGCCTAGTTTTTAATTGTATGACATGTGTCCATTGGATTCTTCATAAAACCGGTTTTCCCTCGAGTTTTTTTTTGGTTAATAACAAAATTTCAGGGAACTGCGTGATTTTTTTCCTCATTTAGATAATATTATACAATAATTGAAAATCTACAAAATGGTTGCAGTTTGTGGTGGGCAATTTCAGTTAACAACATAAATTTTTATTTTTGATTTTAAATGAAATTAAAAAAAACATTTGAATTAATAGATCTTAAATCAAATTACAAATTACATAGTAAATACATAAAAAAATATTTTGATACTTCAACTCAACCTATCTTTAAATCATACATGTTTACACACATACGAGTATTTAATGATAGAAAATTGATATATATCTTTAAATATCAAATAAAATTTTAAAAAAATTGGTTTATATAATTATCTTATGTATCGTACCACTTTGAAATTTGAAGATCATAAAAATTATTAGAGTTCAATTCCTAAACAATTTCAAAAAGATAATATTATACAAATTATCAAACTGAACTAGATTTTATTTTAAGCGCTCATCTTTTTAATTTGCAATGTTCATACAAAAGTATTGTATTATTTTATTCATAATTAGAAAAAAACAGAATTATGTGAGTTCATTACAAAAATATTGCTGTTTGTAAAAAAAAAAAAAATAACATAATATTTTTGTAGTGTATATATATAATCTATAAAAAGCTTCATACAAAAATTTCGCTGTTCCATGATATTTGTTTCATTGCACGGAAATTAAAAATCTAAAAAACTCCGGTTTTATAGAGTCATATTAATCCAATAAACACGTGTCATGCAATTAAAAGCTAGGCATATTACGACCGGGATACGCAATAATCTCTCCTCAGAGTGTCAAAAAAATAAGATTATAATAATTAATCACGTCCAATAATACTCATTCTTTCAAATGTGTTTCATTATACATTTTGGGCGACGATCCTTTTGTTAATGGATCAACAATCATCATATGGTGCTAAAATGTTTTATTGACACTTTTTGTTTCTGAACTTTTCCTTTAACAACACATTATTTTATCTTCATGTATTTTGCACCCTTTAAATACTTTGTAGAATTATTACAATAAATTTTCAGCAACTTGATAATAGTGTTGACAACTTCAAGACCTCAAATCAGATTCTGCAACGGTAAATCATAAACTGTGGCCTCAAAGTATGCCACATACGAATAATACTATTCATTTGTTCTAATTCCAATTCATTATTGAAACATTTAATAAGGCTTAATTAATCTCCCTTCCGAATTGGAACTATACTTGTTGAACTATAACTGGTTTGATGTAATAAACCACAATAATCATTAGCAAATTGAATATCATAAACTTATAAACTTGCTCCCACTGACCTTAAGATATATACACCGATTTATGGTGTTCTCTTTAAAACCAATAGAAATTATGGTATCATAGAACTTTAGTATCATTGTCAGGAGGCTTGTCTGAATCCTTTTATTGATCTCTTTAATTTTACCGTATTCACACATTTAATGTTTTGAGTCATAAATCAAGATTGAAATAATCATGAACACTCAATGTAAATCTAAGTTCTCCTTTGGGAGATACTAAGATATACATACATAAATTATGATGCTAATTTAAGTTTAACATAATTTGAAAATTTCATATATCTTAATAAGTATATTTGTTATCTTTGGATATACAAAATATATCTTATAAAATATTAAACTATTTATTTATTATATAAGAACAATTAATCACCTTTGGGCGATTTAAAATTTCCTTATAATAATAAACTTCAATTAACCCATAAATAATAACCATCATACTAGCATCACAAATTTATAGGTAATTGAAAATAAATTTATGCAGTTCAATATTATCATTTATAACCTTTTTGATTTGGTCACTTTAGTGACAAACAAATCCTTTATGTTATAATTGTTATAAATTTGCATAAAATAATCTTTTATATCCATAAATTTAATTTTTTTCAATAAACTCATAAATAAATAACAATTATGTTTATCAATTATAAGAACAATAAATTCACTTTTGGGTGATTTAAAATTCTCATAATTATAAACTTCAAGTAACCAGTAAAAATCAAATGATTAAAAAATCTTACATCATGAACATCATAATCTTATGTGTGATTGAAAATCATATTTATACAATTATTTATAAACTTTATGATTTGGTTACTTTGGTGACTAACAAATCCACCATAAATTATTTACACACAAAATAACGACCAAATATAATATAAAACTTAAAATGGTCAAACTTCATGATTGACATTTATAAATTCATCAAAAATATTTGTGCTCATAATAAATACGTAGAGCGGAAAATAAAATGAGCATATTTGAGTCCTTGATATGTCAATACTAAATTCTATCATAAAATACAAATAAAAAAAAAATTATGCAATTCAAATAAAAAAGAATTATAAACTTTATGGATTTTATTACAAAATTTGCATAACAAGACTCTGCAAAACCATATGGTAAACCAGATTGCAAAATTATTTACCATATCATAATATCATTGTGGTAGAAATAAATAATTAATGCTTTGGGTACAAAGTTCAGTAAAAGTAATAGGCTTTTATAAAGTTTATTACATAAAAAGCAAACCACAATAATGCAAATGCAAATTTCTTTAACTTAATAACACAAATTGGTATTTACTCCAGTTTTAAGACCCACGATCAAATAAACATATTGGTTTTTCATAGATTTAAAAAACAAGAAACTTTGAACTATGTACAAGCCAATCGATGCCAAGTATGCGAGTTGAAACAGTACAATTATAATTTATTGGTTGTTTCAAATGTTTACTTTATGCACAGAGGAAATGGAGTTTCGATAGCATCATTGATTCACGCCCCTTTCTTAATAACGGATTAGTGTGAGGATACATCAAACTCCATATCCATCAAGGTAGCCAAACATTTCTCAAAAGGCAACATTTGTACATAAAACGTGGGCATCACTGAACAATTTTGTAAAACCACAAAAAGAAAATCTTTAAACAATATAAAATTTTACTCTGCCATAGAACGAACTCAAATCCTTGATTCAAAATTAATGTCGAAAATTTCTAAGAATCAATTTTAATGCATATTTTCATGCTTAACAGATAAACAATAGAAAATAATATACTTTGAAAAGACATGCCCACTCACTGCCTACTACGCTTACTGCGGTTGTGGGTTAAGTTCCAATAAAATCAAAATTTTGATGGGTTGAGTTTCATTAATATCAAAATTTTGACAATACACGTGTAGTGGAAAGATCAAAAGTATATTTTAACATTATAGATTTAGATATTCTTCATAAGTCATTTTGTGTTCATATGATTCCTTTCAAAATGATCCAAATAAATTTCAGTTTATATAAAAGCAGCGAAAAATTCTATTATAAATCGAATTCTAGAAACATGATAGATTTGATATGAATTTTAATAGGAAAATCATGAAATCCTAAACCGTGTTCTGATACCACATGTAAGACTTTAAATTTAATAACATGAAAACGATAAATCCCATGATGTTTGGAAGTCATGATTTTCACTATAACAATAATAGAACATAAATAGAAACATACAGTTCTTCAGAAAAACTCGATAAACGCAGTAGATGAATTTGGTGTAGATGAGTCCGAGTTTCTCTCTCATTACCCACTTTAATTGCACAACATCGATGGAGTATAATGTACACATTATTGATGTTAATCATGGTTGGGTTGAGAGAGGACCAAGAATGGTTATGTCTTTTCCATCAAAAGACATAACCATTCAAATAGTGATTACTTTTCATTTTGGTGTCAATAGACACTTTAAAGAGACATGTCCTTACACCAATAGCTAAATGGATATAATCATTAATTAATTATTAAACCGCTATTAATTATCATTAGGGTCACAATAATTTCTTACAAAGGGATGGTATGCCAACAAGAAAATATCCATTTTTTAAAATGAAAACGCCTTTTTATATATTATTTAATGCGGTAATAATTTTAAACACTATATAAACCTGTCCCTTCTTTTGAGCCCTAGATATTTGGGGCCCTGTTCTGTCGCACATGTTGAACAAGCCCAAGGCCGGCCCCGGAAAGAACTCAATTATGGACAATAATGATGAAAACTTGTGTAAAGATTTTAAATCCACATTATAAGCTTTGATTGGATGAAGTATTTTGAAAGAGGTAAGCAGGATAATGGTTTCTTTGTAAAAACTTCAAAAATTACTATTATCTTTTTTCTTCTTCTATGAAAACAATAACTAAACCACTATGTAACTACAATTCTCTTTCAAATCAATACTGAATTGCAATGACTCGGGTCTTCGGTAAGTAATTTATTTCAATATTTAATATTGTTTATTTTAAATAGTATTAAGTGAATGAAGAACCTAAATTATTAAATCTTGGAAAATTAAATAATTATGGGAGAAATTTCATTAATCCTTGTCATCTTATTATTTGGAGAAAAAAATTAGAAAAAATAAAAAGAGGAAGAGTTTCACGTTCGTTTCTACAAACAAAGAGGAAAAAGGTTTTTCATCTTCTTCTCCTTCCTTTCTCCTAGCCGACGCCACCCTCTCCCCCATCATTGGTGTTTTGCTAAAAATTTCTCAACAGTTCTTGTTGCTAGGAGTGTTCTTGAAAGGTGTGAAGATTAGGCATCCTTGGATAGGGTTTCAATTCGATTTCAAGATTTGGAGAAGGTAAGAAATTTAATTTTAAGGAAAATTTCTAGAAATTTGTTTCTTTCAATTCTTGTTCCAAATTCAAGAACGATTCTTGAATTTTTAAAAACGAAACCCTAACTCAATTTTACTTGAAACCTAAGGCTTTTCTTTTTCAATTCCATTTTTGATCAAACTCGAGTTAAACAACACAAATTTATCTTCTTTTCCCTCTCCTTATGCCGACGCCATTATGGACACATTTTCCCTTTTTTTTTGGTAAAAATCGTGAGCCTCATAGGGCAATTTCGGTGTCGTTTTTGCATTTTCTGTCAATTCCCTTCACGTGGTTTAATTTGGTTATTGCTGAGGATAATTTTATTAAATGTTTTAGGACTTTATTTGCAGGTTTGGGGTTGTTTGAAGGAAGTTGAAATTATAGAATCGAAAGACTAAGGTGAGAAGATAATATTGGCAAAAATAGTTTTTTTTAGTGCCCCTAGGTTTCATTAAATATTGGTGTTAAGAACATATTTTAGATGACCTTAAGGTTGATTTTGGAATGTTTTAATAATTATTTTTGTTGCTGGAAATTTATGGAATATTTATGTTCAAGAATGTACATTTTCGCAAATTTGGGGTTATTTCTTGGGAACGAGTACTTGGGTGTTTTTGGTAGTCTTTGGAACACTACAAAAAAACTGTCAAAATGCGACCAGAAATTTGCGATGAAAAAAAAATGGTAGTTTTATGGTGACCACCTGGTCACTTTCTTTGAAGGTTGACTCTAAGTGACCAACTGGTCACTTTTTTTGGGACCAAAAGCAGAAGTAGTCTTAAAAAATGGCCCGAATTTATGGCGCGAAAAAAGTGACCAGATGGTCACCTAAAAAAACGACCCTTTGGTTGCAGTTTTGTGACTAAAATATGCCTTGGTAGCAAAAAATGGCGCGTAATTTTGGAGGGAAGAAAGCAACCAAGTGGTCAAAATTAAAAGTGACTAAGTGGTCGCAATTTTGGTGACCTAAAAGTGAGCATTGGTAGCTTATAATTGGAGGGAAGAAAGCTACCAAATGGTCACAATTAAAAGTGACTAAATGGTCACAATTTTGGTGACCTAAAAGTGAGCAGTGGTAGCTTATAATTGGAGGGAAGAAAGCTACCAAATGGTCACAATTATAAATGACCAGATGGTCGCAAATTATGTGATTTGATGGGACCAATAATTGATAAAGAATTTGGTGGGATAAAAGCTACCAAGTGGTCACCAAAAAAGTGACCATGTGGTCTTAAATTCTGACTTGATGTGACCCGGGGCAGTGAGGAAAATGGCGGGAAAATGCGACCGGGTGGTAGCAAAAATACTACCATCTGGTCGCTAATGAGCAGATGAGTCCATTATCCCCTCCACCCATTGTTTGTTAGCATTGAGAAAAAAGAAAATGAGAGAGTGGATGTATGTTCGGTTGATAGACGGGTATTTGAACGATGAGTTCGTCGCAGGGGTTGAACAGTTTGTTGAGTTCTGCATGACAATTGTCTATTATGAAAAGTATGGTGGAAAGCTACGCTGCCCTTGCAGGAAATGCGACAATAGGAGAATCATACCGGTTATAGATGTGAAGGTTCATCTTTACAGTTGAGGATTTGTGCAGAACTATTATCACTAGGTGTATCAGGGGGAAACAAAGGAAATGTTCGACGTTGCATTACAGGAATCGAGACAATACGAGGGTAGCAGCTCGAATGTCGGGGTTGATGTCAAAGAACGAAATGATGAACAACATTGTGGTCAGATGCAGCAAATTATACTTAAGGGTGCGGGGTATGGGGGCAATGAAAATATCCGTGAAAGTTTGAACGTAGACGAAGATGAAAGAGCTATTGAAGAGGAAATGAATCCGGAAGCACGTAAGATGCATGAGATGCTCAGGATAGCCAGCCGACCATTGTACGACAGGTGTAAGGTAAGTCAACTTGCTGCTGCTACAGAACTTTTAAGTATAAAGGCGCAGTACAACATACCCGGTAGATGATTTGATTCGATTGCATCGTGGTTTCGGCGATGCGCTCCAGAAGAAAATAATATGCCCCACAGTTTGTACGACACGAAAAGCCTAGTGGAGTGTCTAGGATTACCCGTGGAGAAAATAGATTCGTGTCGAAACGGATGCATGATTTACTGGGACGTGGATGACGACCTGCATCACTGCAAATTCTGTTTTCTCCCAAGATATAAACAGGGGAAACGCGATCGATTAATGCGCCCGCATGTTTTATTTACCACTGACCCCACGTCTGCAACGGTTGTATGCATGGGATGTGACAGCTTCGCACATGAGATGGCATCACGAGCATTCATATGATGAAGGTGTTATGCGACATCCCTCAGATGCAGCGCATGGCAGCATTTAAATAATTGTCATCCTGATTTTGCACAAGATCCGAGAAACGTCAGATTGGGCTTATGCACGGATGGCTTTAACCCGTTCGGGGCATCCGGGACACAATATTCAGTTTGGCCAGTCATGGTAACCCCGTATAACTTGCCTCCCTCGATGTGCATGAGAGAACTGGTGATTTTTCTAGCAGTGATCGTACCTGGGTCGAAAAGTCCAAAACAAAAACTCGATGTGTATTTGCAACCACTTATTGCAGAGTTGAAAAGGTTGTGGACTGATGGTGTTATGACGTACGATATTTCGAAGAAACAAAATTTCTTGATGCACCCCGCGTTAATCTGGATGATCAGTGACTTCCCCGCGTATTCAATGTTGTCAGGTATGTTGACATTTAAATTGCTTTCATCATATATATTTTTTAGTATTTAGTTTAGTTTTCGTTATTGTTTTGCGTAGTCAGTAGTTAATTGTGTGGACCTCGATCTCATCCTCTTAAAGGATGGAGTACGGCAGGGAAATACGCATGTCCACATTGCATGCTAGACACAGATACATTTTATCTCAGAAACGGTCAAAAAACTTGTTGGTTTGATTGTCACCGTTGATTTTTGCCGTTAAATCATATGTTCTGTTCAAACGGTAGTGACTGGAAGAAAGGTCGACGAGTAAGAAAAGAAACCCCCCCGACAATGTATAGTGGAAGGCAAATTCTACACGGTATAGATGCTTTAGGGATGAAGAAGGTAATAGTGGCCGATGCAGATAGTGCAAACAATGCGGCCGGAAAAAACACGGGTTGGAAGAAACGGTGTATTTTTTGGGAGCTACCGTATTGGGAAGATCTACTGATTAGACACAATCTGGATGTCATGCATATCGAGAAGAATTTCTTCGACAACATTTTCAATACGATATTGAATGTTCCGGGAAAAACAAAGGACAATCTAAAGGCACGTTATGATATACGGGAGATATGTAACCGTCCTGAGTTGGAGCCTGACGACAATGATAATTACGCAAAAGCAAAGTACATGTTGACGACGGAGGAAAAGAAAACATTATTTGAATGGATCAAATCTATCAAATTCCTGGACGGATACATTTCGAATTTGAGTCGGTGTATAGACAGTAAAAAACATATCATGTTCGGGATGAAAAGCCACGACTGTCACGTATTCATGCAACGATTGATACCTATCGCGTTCAGGCCGTTCCTAGAGAACAGATATTGGGAGCCGCTTGCACAGTTGAGTGTTTTTTTCAGGGACTTGACATGTATAGAGCTGAATGAAGCTAATGTGGCTTCATTGAGTTCAGAGATCACTGTTATTATTTGTAAGCTGGAGCGAATGTTCCCACCTGGATTTTTTGACTCCATGGAGCATCTGCTCGTGCATCTTCCATACGAGGCATTATTGGGTGGTCCAGTACATTACCGCTGGATGTACCCCCATTTGAAAGGTAATCACATTTAACTTGTAAATGTACACGTATAAAGTACAGTGAGCGAATGTAATTGTTTTCTACATTGTACCCACAGGTACTTACGTCGGTTGAAAAAGACGGTCGGAAATAAAGCAAGAGTAGAAGGATCTATCGTAGTGCGTACCTTACGCAAGAGACCACCACATTTTGTTCGTACTACTTTGATCAACACATTGCAGAGCAGTTTTGACCAGGCTAAACGAAACATTGTCGAAAATTTACTCGAAGGTGTTGACGTAAACGACTTGCCAATTTTTACAGAACCTGGAATGACAGTTGGAAGATCAGTGCGTAGGCCATTGACCAATTCTGAGTATCATGTAATGCAGACCTACGTGTTATGCAACTGCGCAGAAATCGAGCCTTACATAGAGTGAGTTCGTAACTTCACATTATTTCATCACCTAAAAACTATTACAAACTATTTCAAATATCTCCTAACTATTTATGTAACATACAGATTATTTCTAAACGTATACATTCGAATGACACGAGTTGGTATTACAGCCGCTGAAGAGGGGTCCATAATCGACAAAGAGTTTCGTTCATGGTTCAGTGCATACGTGAGTTAATTATTGTAAATTGAAGAAAAAAAAACGATATCCATTTGTTCTTAGAGCTTCTAACTTATCTGTATGTGATCAATGACAGGTTGACTCCCCTACAGATCCTCGCATTAGTTCTTTTTCAAAGGGACCTGGACGGATTGCAAGGTTGTATACTGGATACGTCGGTAACGGTTACAGATTTCAAACGAAGGCCCATTCAGTTAACCAGGCAACAAACAACAGTGGTGTTTGCATAAAAGGTCAGGTGTTCGGCACAAACGAAGACGTTTTCTTCGGAGTAATCGATGAGATTCTTGAGATTCAGTACGCAAGTCCGACGCTGAAACGCATTGTTCTGTTCAACTGCACTTGGTTCGAGACAACCAGAAGAGGCGGAGTCCGTAAGATTGATCATTTACAAATCGTGGAGGTAAACAAGTCTAAGCATATGCGCACCGCTGATAGGTTTGTCTTGGCTTCACAGGTGTTGCAAGTTTATTATCTAAACTATCCAGATTAATAGACGAGATCCAGTGATTGGTTAGTTGTTTGTAAAGTTAAACCACGCCAGGTAGAGGAAAACATATCCGAGCAAGACGAACATGCAGAGGAAGGTGGTGCTTTTCAAGAAGATGAGATAAGATGTCGTGTAATCGGCGATGGTCGAATGGAAGTCTTGTTCATCCTTTGAACGATGGAACGATAACATTGCATGATGATGATACAAATGCTTCCACTTCTCGCGCACGTGACATAGATGCTGAATTTATTCAAGATGATGAATCCGATGAAAAAGAAGAAGAAGCGACGATCGAAGACACTAAGGATGATGAAGAAGATATTTTGTAACTTTATGATTCACTGTATGTTTTATTGAAACTATTTCTTTAATGAAAGTAAAATATATATATATATATATATATTAAGATTTACGACCAGATGGTAGTAATTTAAAAGTGAAATGCGACCACTTGGTCGCATTTGCGTAAATAGAATAAAGTTTTTTCAAAAAATATAAGTTAAATTACGACCATTTGGTCGCAAAAATGAAGGGATATTATAAAATGTTCATTAATTTTTTGGCGGTTTATTTCATAAGTGCGACCATTTGGTCGCAAATCTTTGGCGGTGAATTTAAATTTTCATGAAATTTATGGCTGTGAATTTAACTATTACGACCATCTGGTCGCAAAACTTGGTGGTGAATTTAACATTTACGACCAGATGGTCGCAATTTTTGATGGGACGCGCGATATGACAGCTGTTGTGGATAATAGCAAATTGGCGACCATAAGGTCACTTTTGGAATAAATGCGACCTTGTGGTCGCAAATATGTGGAAAATTGCGACCAATCTGATTTAAATTCCCATCAGTTTTCCTTTCCCCCGTTTCTTCTTTTCTTCCTTTCTCTTTTTCTTTCTCTCTTTTCGTTCTTTTCTCTCTTTCCCCTCTCCCGTTCCCAGTTATTTTTTCCCGTTCCCGTTCTTACTCTAAACTTAAAACCCTTAACCTCCAATCCCGGTTTCTATTACGAGGTTAGTTTTCGTATAAAATTTAAGTTTAGTTTAAGAATTTAGTTTACTTAGTTTTAGTTTTTAGTTTTCAATTAATTAGTTTTGTTTTGTTTTGTTAATTTAATTAATTTTAGTTTAATGAATCTAAATTTGTGTAATCAATTACTTAGTTTACTTTAGTTTAATTAATCTAACTTAGTTTACTTTAATTCAATTTAATTAGTAATTAATTTAATTACTTATTTAGTTTATTTAAGCTAGTTTACTTTAATTTAATAAAATTAAACTAAAATAAAAAAATTAAACTAAATTAATTTATAATTACACTAAATTTTAATTTTAGTTTAATTAATGTAATTTAGTTTACTTTAATTTAATCAATTAATTTAAGTAGGGTAATTAATTGAAATAGTTTAACTTCAATTATACTTGAGTAGTTTAAATTAATTAATTACACTAATTTAATTAATTAATTTAAGTTTAATTATTAAATAAAATTTTTTTAATTACTTAATTTTAGTTAAATTTGATTAAAGTAAAGTACAATTAGATTAATTAATTAGAATAATTTTGTTTAAGTATTAAACTTTACCGAAAATTATTTAATTAATTTAATTAAGATTATTTAATTAATTCATTTTAATTAGTCTAATTTTACTTTAATTAATTAAACTAATTAAAATTAATTAATTAGTATAATTTAGTTACTCGATTTAATTTGCTTTTTTTTTGTTTTATTTTAATTTAGGATTATGACGGCCGGACGACATCCTCCCCAGTCAGACGAGCCTGAGGACGAGACTCCTCGGCCCCCTACTACTGATGAGTTGACGACTGACACTACAAAA
The DNA here is from genome assembly GCA_028015215.1 of Gynostemma pentaphyllum. NCBI lineage: Eukaryota > Viridiplantae > Streptophyta > Magnoliopsida > Cucurbitales > Cucurbitaceae > Gynostemma > Gynostemma pentaphyllum. Next base: position 7,498,134 of record CM051346.1, on the reverse strand, counting down.
ATACTGTCAATTTGCGACCAGGAAATTGCGACCAAATGGTCGTTTTTTACCTAAATTGCGACAAAAAATGCGACCAACTGAGTGGTTGCTAAAAAGCTGGTCGGATTTCAATTGTGCGACTGCATGGTCACAAAAATTCGACCATATGGTCGCAAAAAATTTTGGTAGCAAAAAAGTCAAACTTTTGAAAATGCGACCAAATGGTCGCATTAAAAGGGACCATATGGTCGCATTTTATCTTCAATAGAAGTGACCATTTGGTCACATAAAAGTGACCAAATGGTCGCATTTTATGCGACCAAATGGTCACTTTTAGGCTCGATTAAAATGCGACCAGGATGGTCACCTAAAAAGTGACCATCCTGGTCGCATTTTATGTGAAAGATAAGTGACCAATTGGTCACATAAAAAAATGACCAAATGGTCGCATTTTATGCGACCAAATGGTCACTTTTAGGGCTTCGATTAAAATGCGACCAGGATGGTCACCTAAAAAGTGACCATCCTGGTCGCATTTTATGTGAAAGATAAGTGACCAATTGGTCACATAAAAAAGTGACCAAATGATCGCATTTTATGCGACCAAATGGTCACTTTTAGGCTCAGTTAAAATGCGACCAGATGGTCGCCTAAAAAGTGACCATCTGGTCGCATTTAAGAATTTTTTTTTAAAATTTAAATTTCAATAATTAGTTAATTAATTATTAATTATTAATTATTTATTAATTATTTATTTAATTATATTAATTGAACTAAAATTAATTGAATTAAACTCAAATTAATTTTAGTTTCAATTAATCTAATTTTAATTTACTTTATTTCAAATTAATTGATTAGAATACTTAAACAAAATTATTCTAATTAATTAATCTAATTGTACTTTACTTTAATCAAATTTTAACTAAAATTAAGTAATTAAACAATTTTTATTTATTCATTAAATTAAAATTAATTAATTAAATTAGTGTAATTAATTAATTTAAACTACTTAAGTATAATTGAAGTTAAACTATTTGAATTAATTACCCTACTTTAAATTAATTGATTTAATTAAAGTAATCTAAATTACATTAATTAAACTAAAATTAAAATTTAAACTAGTGTAATTATAAATTAATTTAGTTTAATTTTATTAAATTAAAGTAAACTATCTTAAATAAACTAAATTAGATTAAGTAATTAAATTAATTACTACTTAAATTGAATTAAAGTAAACTAAGTTAGATTAATTAAACTATTAGATCAATTAAACTAAAATTACTTAAAGTAACAAAATTAAACTAAACTAATTAATTAGTTAATGTAAACTAAAATGCTATGAATTAAACAAAAGTAAACTAAGTAATTGATTACACAAATTTAGATTCATTAAACTAAAACTAATTAAATTAACAAAACTAAACTAAACTACTTAATTGAAAACTAAAAACTAAAACTAAGTAAAATAAATTCTTAAACTAAACTTCAATTTTATACGAAAACTAACCTCGTAATAGAAACCAGGGATTGGGGTTTGAGGGTTTTAGATTTAGAGTAAGAACGGGAACAGGAACGGGAAGAAATAACGGGGAACGGGAGAGGGGAAAGAGAGAAAAGAACAAAAAGAGAGGAAGAAAAAGAGAAAGGAAGAAAAGCGAAACGGGGGAAAGGAAAAGCGATGGGAATTTAAATCGATTTTGCGACCAAATGGTCGCAAATATGTAATTATGACAAGAAACGAAAGGTCGCGTCTTTGGGGAAAATGGCGACCAACCGGTCGCATTTCTTGAGATATTTGCGACCATATGGTAGCATTTCATGAAAAGCGACCATATGGTCACCACTTTACCATGATCCATAACAATCGTCATATCACGAGTCCCATCAATAATTGCGACCATCCTGGTCGCAATAATGAAATTCACCGCCAAATATTGCGACCAGGATGGTCGTAATCTTTAAATTCACCGCCATAAATTTCATGGAAATTTAAATTTACCGCTTCTTTTTGCGACCATATGGTAGCCCACCGCCATATATTGCGACCAGATGGTCGTAATCTTTAAATTCACCGCCATAAATTTCATGGAAATTTCAATTTACCGCTCATTTTTGCGACCATATGGTAGCCATTTTACTTATATTTTTTAAAAATATAATTATAAAATGCGACCAACTGGTCGCATTTCACTTCTAAATTACTACCATGTGGTCACCTTTTTGTGTGAAATTGCGACCACTTGGTCGCAAATATATATATATATATATATATATTTTTTTTTTTTAATATTTCCTTAAAAGAAATAGTTTTAATTAATTAAACACATACACACACATTTGAATAATCAAGTTAACGAAATATCTCATTCATCATCGTCTCCAAGCAGTCCGTCACATACAGTCTTCTTCTTCTTCTTCTTCTTCTTCTTCTTTCTTCTTCTTCTTCTTCTTCTTCTGTTTCTTCATCGATTCATCGTCTCGAATAAATTCAAGCATCAATGTCACGTGCGTGAGAAGTGGAAGCATGTATATCATCATCATCATGCAATGTTATCGTTCCATCGTTCAAAGGACGAACAGTACTTGCATCCTGACCATCGTCGATTGCACGAGATCGTATCTCATCTTCTTCAAAAGCAACAGCTTCCTCTACGTGGTCGTCTTTCTCGGACAAGTTTTCTTCTACCTGGCGTGGTTTAACTTTACAAACAACTAACCAATCTGTTAGATCTCGTCTATTAATCGGATAGTTCAGGTAATAAACTTGAATCGCTTGTGAAGCCAGGACGAACCTATCAACGGTGCGCATATGCTTAGACTTCTTTACCTCAACGATTTGTAAATGATCAATCTTACGAACTCCGCCTCGTCTGGTTGTCTCGAACCAAGTGCGATTGAACGGAACAATGCGTTTTAGCGTCGGACTTGCGTATTGAATCTCAAGAATCTCATCGATTACTCAAGTAATCGTCTTCGTTTTCTGGCCGAACACGTGACCTTTTATACAAACACCACTGTTGTTTGTTGCCTTGTTCACTGAATGCGCCTTCGTTTGAAATCTGTAACCTTTTCCGACGTATCCACCATACGACCTTGCTATCCGTCCAGGTCCCTTTGCTAAAGAAATGATGCGAGGATCATCCACCGGTAATAATGGGAGTCAACCTGTGTCATTGTCCACATACAGTAATGTTAGGAAGATAGTAATTGTTTCAACATAATGCAACGGTTGTTTGACAATTTAAAATAACTCACGTATGCACTGAACCAAGAACGAAACTCTTTGTCGATTATTGACCCCTCCTCAGCGTCTGTAAGACCACCTCGTGTCATTCGAACGTATACGTTTAGAAATAATCTGTATGTTACAAAAATAGTTAGCAAATAGTTTGTACTTGTTTATGCGATGGAATAATGTTAAGTTACAAACTCACTCTATGTAAGGCTCGATCTCTGCGCAGTTGCATAACACGTATGTCTGCATTACGTGATACTCAGAATCGGTCAACGGCCCCGACCGATCTTCCAACTGTCATGCCAGGTTCGTAAAAATCGGCAAGTCGTTCATGTCAACACCTTCAAGTAAATTATCGACAACGTTTCGTTTTGACGGTAAAGCGCTCCGCAATGTGTTGATCAAAGTAGTATGAACAAAATGTGGTAGTCTCTTGCGTCAGGCACGCACTACTGATAGATCCTTCTACTCGTGATCTATTTCCAACCATCTTTTTCAACCGAAGCGTAAGTACTGTGGGTACAAAACATTATTAACATTCGATGATCATGCATCTTGATTCATACGCGTACATTAGAAAATAACCGTGCTTACCTTTCAAATGGGTACATCCAGCGGTAATGTACGGGACCCCCTAAGAATGCCTCGTATGGAAGATGCACTGGAAGATGCTCCATGGAGTCAAAAAAGCCAGGTGGGAACATTCGCTCCAACTTACAAATAATAACGGCGATCTCGGAACTCATTGAAGCGACAGTAGCTTCCGTCAGCTCTGTACATGTCAAGTCCCTGAAAAAAACACTCAACTGGGCAAGCGGCTCCCAATGTCTATTCTCTAGGAAGCAGTCCGAACGCGACGGGCATCAATCGTTGCATGAATATATGACGGTCGTGGCTTTTCATTCGAACATGATATGTTTTTGACTGTCTATACACCGACTCAAATTGAAACGTATCCGTCCGGGAATTTGATGGATTTGATCCACTCAAATAATGTTTTCTTTTCATCCGTCGTCAACATGTACTTTGCTTTTGCGTAATTATCATTGTCGTCCAGGCTCCAACTCAGGCCGGTCACATATCTCCCGTATATCATAACGTGCCTTGATTGTCCTTCGTTTTTCCTGGAACGTTCAAAATCGTATTGAAAATGTTGTCAAAGAAATTCTTCTCGATATGCATTACATCAAGATTGTGTCTAATCGGTAGATCTTCCCAATACGGTAGATCCCCAAAAAATACTTCGTTTCTTCCAACCCGTGTTTTTTCCAGCCGCATTGTTTGCACTCTGCACCTTCCACGGTAATCTTCTGCATCCCTATAGTATCTATACCTGTGCGAACTGTCTTCCACTATACATGGTCGGGGGGTTTGTTTTCTTACGCGTCGACCCCTTCTTCCATCCACCGCCGTTTGAACGGAAAGTGTGATTCAAAGGCAAGAATCGGCGGTGACAGTCAAACCAACAAGTTTTCCGACCGTTTCGAGATAAAATGCATCCGTGTCTAGCATGCAATGCGGACATGCGTATGTCCCCGCCGTACTCCATCCTTTAAGAGGAGGAGATTGAGGTTCACACAATTAACTACAATGACTAAGGAAAGCAATAACAAAAGCTAAACACCGACTCAAAAATGTATATGAAAGCAATTAAATATCAACATACCTTGACAAGATTGAATACGCAGGGAAGTCACTAATCGCCCGGATTAACGCGCGCGCATCAAGAAATTTTGTTTCTTCGAAATGTCGAACGTCATAACACCATCAGTCCCACAACCTCTTGACTCGCAATAAGTGGTTGCAAATACACATCCAGTTCTGTTTTGGACTTTTCGGCCCAGTGCATCATACCGTTAGAAAAATCACCGGGTCTCGCATGCACATCGAGGGAGGCAAGTTATACGGGGTTACCATGGTCGCCAAACTGAATATTGTGCCCGGATGCCCCGAACGGGTTGAAGCCATCGTGCATAAGCCCAATCGAGCGTTTCTCGGATCTTGTGCAAAATCCGGATGACAATTATTTAAATGCTTCCATGCCGCAAGACTCGAGGGATGTCTCATAACACCTTCATCCTGTGAATGCTCGTGATGCCATCTCATGTGCGAGGCCGTCACATCCGATGCATACAACCGGTTGCAGGCGTGGGGTCGGTAGTAAATAGAACATGCGGGCATTCGAATCAGCTGCGTTTCCCTTGTTTGTATCTTGGAAGAAAACAGGATTTGCAATGATGCAGGTCCTCATCCACATCCCAGGAAATCATGCATCCGTTTTGACACGAATCTATTTTCTCCACGGGTAATCCAAGTCCCTCCACTAGCTTTTTCGTGTCGTATAAAACCGTGGGGCATATTATTTTCTGGAGGCGCATCGACGAAACCACGATGCAATCGCATCAAATCCTCTACCGGTATGTTGTCCCATCGCCTTTATATTTAAAAGTTCTGAGCGGCGAAGTTGACTTACCTCACACCCATCGTACAATGGTCTACCGGGTTGTCTTTAGCATCTCGTGCATCTTACGTGCTTCCGGATTCATTTCCTCTTCTACAACCCGTTCATCTTCGTCTACGTTTTAAACTTTCACGGAAATTTTCATTGCCCCCATACCCCGCACCATCAATTATCATTTGTTGCATCGACAATACTGTTGTTCATCATTCCGTTCTTCGTCAACAACCTCTACATTTGAGCTGCTACCTTCGTATCGTCTCGATTCCTGTAATGCAGCGTCGAACATTTCCTGTGTTTCCCCCTGAAACACCCAGTGATAATAATTCTGCACAAACCCCCCAGTATAAAGATGCACCTTCAACTCAGAACCTAGGTATGATTCTCCTATTGTCGCATTTCCTGGCACGGCGGCGTAGCTTTCCACCATACTTTTCATAATAGGCAGTTGTCATGCAAAACTCAACAAACTGTTCAACCCTGACCTACGAACTCATCGTTCAAATACCCGTCTATCAAACGAACATACATCCACTCTCTCATTTTCTTTTTACTTAATGCTAAGAAACAATGGGTGGAGGGGTTTTTATAATGGACTCCTCTGCTCATTTGCGACCAGATGGTAGTATTTTTGCTACCACCTGGTCGCATTCCCGCCAAATTTTCCCGCTATTTTCCTCCTTGCCGGGTCACATCAAGTCGAATTTACGACCACATGGTCACTTTTTGGGTGACCACTTGGTAGCTTTTATCCCACCAAATTCTTTATCAATTATTGGTCCCATAAAAATCACATAATTTGCGACCATCTGGTCACTTTTTATTGCGACCATGTGGTCACTTTTTATTGCGACCACTTGGTAGCTTTCTTCCTCCAATTATAAGCTACCACTCGCTCACTTTTGGTCACCAAAATTGCGACCATCCTGGTCACTTTTTATTGCGACCATTTGGTAGCTTTCTTCCCTCCAATTATAAGCTACCACTCGCTCACTTTTGGTCACAAAAATTGCGACCATACCGGTCACTTTTTATTGCGACCATTTGGTAGCTTTCTTCCCTCCAATTATAAGCTACCATCGCTCACTTTTGGTCACAAAAATTGCGACCATCCTGGTCACTTTTTATTGCGACCATTTGGTAGCTTTCTTCCCTCCAATTATAAGCTACCATTGCTCACTTTTGGTCACCAAAATTGCGACCATCCTGGTCACTTTTTATTGCGACCATTTGGTAGCTTTCTTCCCTCCAAAATTACGCGCCATTTTTTGCTACCAAGGAACATTTTAGTCACAAAAATGCGACCTATATGGTCGCAAAAAACACTTTTTATTGTGACCATTTGGTAGCTTTCTTCCCTCCAAAATTACGCGCCATTTTTTGCTACCAAGGAACATTTTAGTCACAAAAATGCGACCATATGGTCGAAAAAAAAGTGACCAAATGGTCACTTAGAGTCAACCTTCAAAGAAAGTGACCAGGTGGTCACCAGAAAGCTACCATATTTTTTTGGTCGCAAATTTCTGGTCGCATTTTGACAGTTTTTTTGTAGTGTGATGAGTTGGCCATACTCCTCGCACAATACGAGACGGGAGATGATCTCACTCCCGATCATTCAGAGCCCTCACCGGTCCAAGATTCGACGCTTGCGACACCACAGTTGGCGCAGGACTCCCAGGCCATGACTTCAGGGACACCTAGTCAGATGCACCTGGCCCATCCACTTCTTCCTCGCAGCCTCCTCGGGCCGCATCCTCTACCCTTCGAATTGAGGGGGATACGTAAGTTTTGTTTATTGTTCTAATTAATTATTTTTTAAATCATTTTACTAATTGTAAATAAATAGATAAATATAAATAGTTTTGTTTAATCTAATACCACAATATGTTTAATGTTTTTTTGCAGATTGGAGCCGCATACAACCATATCAAAACGGTTTCACGAGGTCCTCCAGAGCATGCCTCTACCCAGCGAGCTTCGCTGATAGAAGATTCCGACGACGGAGAAATGTCGGATGTACGACAATTGGAAGGTAATTAACATCAATTGTTTTTATAATTATTTAATTTTAAAATTTTTCATAATAAATTGATTACTTTAACTAATTTTTATTTGAATTTTTTCAGGGCAAGTTTCCTTCTATCGATTCCGATATCACAGACGGTAGATTGTTCCCCCGGTGGGACAATCACGTCCAGGATCGATTCAAGGACCTTATGTACCGGGCGCGCAAAAAACAAGCAGACAAACGACCCATGTGGATGAGCGAGGAGAAGCACGCACGGCTGATCGCCAGTTTGAACACTCCCCAGGGCAAGGTAGTGTCAAGCAGGAATAAGGCCAACCGTGCGAAGAGTCCCAGGAAACACACAGCCGGGGCCCGGACCCAAATCGAGCACCATCGTCGATTGGTATGTTTTTTGTTTCTTCTTTTACGTACTTTTTTGTTATTATCTTTTCTTGATTAATTAATTATTAATTATTAATATACCTTTTTCCTTCTCAATCTCTCTACTATTTTTAGGAAGAGAAGCATGGTCGCCCTATCCCACCTGATGAGCTGCATCTCATTCTGCACACAAAAGAGGACGGGACGATCGTCGACGATAAGACGAGAGAAGTTCAGGTATTTAATTAGTTTTTCAATTATTTAATTTTTTTTTACTATTCTTTCTAACTTATATATTAAATATTTTATCTTTTGGATTTTAAAAATTTAGGAGCGTTTCACGAAGTCATTGAGTCAGCGGTTGCCCACACCTGACACGCAACCGACTCCGGAAGATCGTAAGGAGGTATTCTTGGAGGCTGCTGGAGGGGTTAGGCCTGATGGATCAGTTCCAAGCCTCGGCTCGTACGGTAGACGACTGTACGCCGATGTGCCTCGACCTCAGCTCGTACGGTAGATGACTGTACGCCGATGTGCCTCGACCTCAGCGCGGCGGAGCGAGCACGAGTTCCGGCCCTACTCCGACGGAGCAGCGGTTGCAAGAGGAGGTTCAACAGCTTCAGACTGCTATGGCGAATATGCGCGCTTCGATTCAGGCGGATGTTCAGGCCCAGGTTGCGGCCCAGGTTGCAGCTGCATTGGCAGCCTTCTTCGGGCCCCGAGATCCCGGGTCTTCATCATTGGCACCGCCTCCACCACCCCCTGCTCCTCCGCAGTAGTTTACATTTCTTTTATTTTGTACAGTACATTATTTTGGAAATTTATTTATATATAGTTTTATTTTAATTTCATTTCTTTATTTTTTAATTATTTAAATAATTAAAATAAATAAATAAATAAATAAATTTAAATGAAATAAAATTAAAATACTATTTACAAATGAAATAATTTAATTTAAATAAAGAATTAAATAATTAAAAAAAATATAATATAAAGCGACCAAGAGGTCGCATTTCATTATACATACAACGACCCCTTGGTCGCCATTTGATATAAATAAAACGACTTGTTGGTCGAAATTTGGTATAAATAAAACGACCTCTTGGTCGCAAATATCTTGACTGAAAAGTGACCATTTGGTCACTTTATTGTGGGACCACCTGGTCACTTATCTTCAACTTAAATTACGACCAGATGGTCCCTTTTTAAGTGACCACTTGGTCGTTTTTGAAAATGTTTACTTTATTGCGACCAAACTGTTCTGGTCGTATTTTTGTGACTAAACGGCTGCACAAAAGTCAGGAACGACCAGCTTTTTTGCCACCACCATGTTGGTCGCATTCTAACAGAAAAACGACCATCTGGTCGCAAATTGACTTTTTTTTTTTGTAGTGGAAGTATTTTAGAAGGGTTTGGGTGAATGAAATAATATGTTACAAGGCTGTTTTAGAATGATTATGATTTTTATAGATCATTTTGATATATATTGACATAAGCGGGTAGTAGGGTGAATTTACCATTATTTTGTGTTTGTTGCATTTTGCTTTTGAATTTGCATGTGCATGTGTTTGAGAGGTTCATATTGAATGATGTGTCGTTCAATAAAGAATATACGGAAGGTTCATTTTGAGATTGGCAAACTTAAAAGAGATTATTATAAAAATTCTTATCTTGTCTGCGTACATAATAGAAAATTATACGTGCGAGGTTTGTATTGAATAGAAATATTCAATAGTGAATATTTTACTTTTTTAATTATTTTGTTTAACCATGGAGACTTTTATGTATGGTTTGACATTGGAATTAGGTTTATGAATGAGATTGAATATATATATATATATATATATCTTGAGGAAAGTTAGTGCTTACAAAGACTAAGGGTTATGGGATGTAACCTTGACCTGTATGTTAAAATTGTTTTACTAATTCGGCGTAGCCTCATGATGCTATACTTTTTTTAGGTACCTAAGGGAAAAGAGCTGGCAAGTGATGAGGTGATTGAAGGATGAAAGAGTTTAGATTATTCGGGGCCGTATCTTATTTTCATATAACTGTTTTTTGATTTTTTAAAAATATATTAGAGTAAAGTTTAACAATGTTGAGTTTGAACTTTTAATGCTGTTGGTTTTTTTTAGACTTAAAAGTGTTGATATATTGTTCCTTTTTGAATGATGATTTAGTTGAGACCTCGTTTTGTTTTAAAGGAATGATTATGATCATGGGAACGTTTTGATATACTTTTTTTTGTTAATAAAGTGGTTGATTTCCTTTTTTTTTTTGGTTACATGAACGCCATATTACTGCTTAAAAAGGAATTGATACTCAATGAAATGAACATACAACGATTTATGTAGAATTGGTTAGCTTAAATTGCAAGCTATGTATGGCTAGTATTATTTAAGCACTCTTTATTGATCAACACTTCATCTCTTTGTTTAAAAGTTTCTCACTGAATTTAAGGACACTGCTATAAGAAGGATAATATTTTACTTATAGTAGAACTGTAGGATATTAGAAGTTAACAGAATGGGAGTCAAACTAATTAGTAAATAATTAATCTAAATTAATTGACATGGCATTTTATGGATCTCGTTAATATCATACATATTTGTTAGATTTATTTATAAATTTTGAAAAATTATAACATTACTTACACTGAGTTATAGTAGAGAAATGGGTGGAGAGTTCCTTTATCAACGTGTCTTCTAAAGATATTTCGAACGAAAGCAAAACCCAATGGTGCGATCAAACTAGACGAAATTTGGTTAGGGAAGAAAAAAAGTTTCTTCACAATAAGGCTAGAGAAAATCGGCAATAGCAAGAGGAAGGAGGAAAAAGTTTTTCAATTTAAGGAATTGAATTGTTGTAGAGACTAAGGTAAATTTTTATAGAGAATGAGGAACCAATACATTTGTATTTGTAGCCAAAGTAGTCTTCTAATACAATTAGAAGACTAATCAAAGATAAATACATGATAAATTCAAAGAATAAAAAAACATTTCATCTCATGTGAGCTGATTTTATCATCATTAAATCAATAAGGAAAACTGGCTTTTCTTTTATTTAAATTCCATGGATAAACATTCTTCCCATGTATTTATTTTAAACAAAATAATTCAAATAAGTATTTCCCAAAATTACTTCATATGACCGATTTTTGTATTTTATTTGTCAAACAAATCTTTATTTATTTAATCAATAATTTGAAGAAAAATCCATTAAATGCATTAATTCAATTGTATTTATTTTCTTCCTTATCAATAACTCTATTTATAAATATTTAATATTACTTTTTAAATAAATATTTTTTTTAATTTAAATTAATTTTTTATTTTATAAATTATTAATAATTATTTATTAGTTTTATATAAATAATCAATATTATTTGAATTCACAATATATATTATTTACTATTTTCATTTAAATAATCATCATTATTTAAAATTAATAATAAGCGTTTAATTATTAATTTCCATTTAAATAATCAGATTATGTAAATAATTAATAATTATTTATTTATAATATTCCATTATTAATTACTATTTAAATAAACACATTATTTTAACAATTAATAATACTAATATTAATTTCCATTAAAAACTTCATTATTTAAATTATTAATATTCTGAATTATTTAAGTAAATTAATTTACTTAAATTATTCATTTATTTAATAGTCAAATAAATTATTTGTTTTGATACAACGTTATTTGGGCTAGTCCAACGACCTTAAGGACCTATATTGATCATGGGCTTAATAATAAGTTAATTTATCGATTAACTCATAATCAATTAATTACTATTATTTAATTATTAATAATTCCACTTTAAATTCATAACTGACTTTCTCTAACTATAGACGAGTTTATGTCCATCATCTAGTTATCAAAAAGAGTTTGTGATATATCCGTCACATGGAAAACTCATAATTGTAGGTGGTTGGGAATTATCGTTTTATGTAATGGCCTGGATTCTTATAAAATTATAATTTTTTGTCATTTTGTTTATTTTAATTAATGTTTTGGGAATTTTTTTTAAATTGTTATTTATAATTTATTTTATTGGTTAAATTATTTTCAGTTAGTTTAACTATGGTTAAGTGTTCATTTAACCAAGTTTAGTGGTTAATAAAGTGGGTTGGGTTAATAATTGTGACGACCCGAATTATTATAAAAACCTAGGACGCAAGTACGCAACCGGAAGGAAGGATCGGACTTAGTTTAATTAACTCTAGCACAAGACATTGGAAAATCAGACATGAAATGTACGTAATGTTATGTAAACCTGCTCAGTTCAGAAAGGGAAAACTCGGTTTGTCGACCGTTTTAAACCATTATAAAAAGTTCGGAGTTGTCAAACATGTAGTGAAAGTCATAAAATTCGTGATAAAGAGGTCACGGTGCACCGCGGTGGAGTTATTACAAAACATAAGTTTTCTAAAAATATTTCCACGAAAAAGTGTTAAAATCCAAATTCCGAAAACAACAACAAAAGACCACGACCCGTAGACATGACTCGCGTGTCTGATGGCCCATCCAAAGTGTCCATCTCGAGCCTCAACGAGCACCACCTGCCGCTCTGCGTCCTCGTCCCCTAGCGATACCTGAAAGGTTTTTTGTAGCACCTTTGAGTATGGTACTCAGTGAAAATAAAAGAATATGAACGGTGATGCAGAATGTTCATAAATATAATGCACAAGTAGAATGATATGTTTAGGAATGCAAATAACGAGTAATGCAACGTGCATGGATAATTATAATCAAACCATAAGCCTTTCAAACCCGAACTTTCATTAAGCTAATAACATATTTCACGTATCACATTTACCATTCCTTCTTAGTCCACAAACTTTACCATCACAAACCTGGCGTCTCATTATGCCCCAAATCACATCACAGTCACAAAACCCGGCGTCTCACTACGCTCAATTCATATTGCAAAACAACATTTGAGCCGTAGCTCTATCAACTCCCAGGTTATCACAATAACACTAGCATCCAGGCCATCCACCACACAGTGCTTTGGAGTTACACAACATCACCGCCACGGTAGCCACATGCAACGTCCAACAACCACTCATCATTACACTGGTTACGGCCTCATGCCCACACATCGGTCATTTGATATGCATGAATGTTATGAAATGAAATGAAATTAACATGCTTTCTTTCAATAAACATCATATAACGAATTCTCGGCTCAATGAGCATGAATAGGACAATTCCTCCAAGCAGTATATGACTCAATCACTATACACATCTTGCTCAATATTCACATAAACCCATAGTTCACATTTCAAGCATTTCTTCTATTAGCTTATTCTTAAACTATCCATCGAGTATTAACCGATAGCACATCAAATATGCATAATAATAGACCCAATTCAGCATATGGCTCGATCATGGACTAAGAGCACAAGTAATAAATAAGTAGGTATGCTTATGAAAACAACTAGTCATAAACATATTCCGGATTGAGCTAACTAGCTCTTTGTCTCTTTAAACCAATGCCAGAGTCAACTCCACTCCCCGTCACTTCTCTTACTCCCATCACCTTACTAACCAAACATCACAAGCCACCATTACTCACAACCATATATATCCACTTCCAAGATAGCTCGAAAAGAATCGTGATTCACATCGCCAATCACCCCTCCGATTCTTTGTGTTCTCACCTTCGTAGTTGGCCCCGTTGATACTCGCTCATCCTTGTCCTATAACAAGTTAACCCACACATTTATAGGTTAATACTAATATCACAAATCCGTTTATAAATATAACACAAAACCCCACACCCGGAAGGAGGAAAAAGTCCTGAAACTTGACGATTTTAGGGTGACGATTTCGGCCAAATGGGGCTTAATCATAAACTCCCCCAAATGAACTTCTAATGCGTTTTCCTTGTATAATACATACATATAATATCAAAAAATTCCAGAATCCATAGTCCCTCCATACAAGTCATAAAAAAAACCACAAAGTTCATGAAACTAAAAGATAGAAATACTCCATTAATGGAGGCCGGTTTCAAACCATCCTCTTAACCATGACTCCCAATTACACTTGACCATAACTTGACATTCTTAGGATTGATAACATCACTTTTATATCTCAATTTCATAAAATTATACATGGAAGAACACCCACACAAACACACCTTAAACACCAAATAAGAAAACCCAAAAAAATTTCATGGAAAACCTAAAAAAACAGGATGAGGATTTACCTTGATCTTTAGCTAATTCCACTTAAAACTTGTATGAATCTTTCTAAGATGTTGAACCTATCATGAATCAACAAGAACCTTCTTGAATTAACCCACAAACACCAAGATTAGATGAAGAAAATCTGAACAAAAATGAAGGGGAATGGGAGAGGGGCTCACGGGTTTGAGGGGGAAGAAGAAAAATGAGGAATTTTGTCTTTTTTTTTTCTTTTCTTTTCTCTTAGTTTCCCTTTAAATACTTTTAATTTAAAAAATTACACATAATAACTAAAACCTATTTGCCTTTTACCCCTTCTACCTTCTCAAATTATCCCTTAAACCCCTCCACCTCCAATAATGAAATTAAACCCTTCTTCCCATTTTCTTTTGCTAAAAAGTCCTTGCCCTTTAATTCCTTTGTTAACCAATCCTCACTACTAAACTAACCATGGTTAAAAATTCCCTTTTTATTAAATTCTCCATCCATGGTTAAATTAACTATGGTTAATTACTAATTAACCAAAATTTACATATAACTAATTTTTCCATTCTTAAAATTATTAATTAAAATATACCAGTATGAGGAAAATTTCTAATTATCCTACGACAAACTCTCGGGCCCTTACAGTCTCCGCACCTTATAATTTTGCCTCCTCGCAAAATCAAGACTCAGAAAACAGGAACGGGTAACGCTCCCTCATCTTGTCCTCAAGTTCCCACGTAGCTTCCTCTGTCAATTGGTTACGCCACAAAACTTTAACAAGATTAATCGTCTTGTTCCTTAGAACTTTCTGATCACTTGCCAAGATTTCCACCGATGCTTCCTCGTATGAGCTAGAAATCAATGACATGTGATGGGTCGGCTACGTACTTCCGAAGCATGGACACATGAAATACGTTATGAACCGCTGAAAGAGCAGGCGGTAAGGTCAACCGATAGGCCAGCTTCCTAACTCGATCCAAAATCTTGAATGGCCCAATAAACCACGGACTAAGCTTTCATCTTTTTCCAAATCACATTACATCCTTCATAGGTGCAACCTTGAGGAATACATGGTCTCCCATCGCGAACTCTTGTGCACTTCACCGGACATCGGCATAACTCTTCTGCTGACTTTGAGCGACACACATTCGCTCCCATCTCCCTTCGGAGTCATACCTGATGCGACAAAAGTGCCGCGATATGAGACGTCTTCCTACTAAGAGCATCAGCAACCACGTTAGCCTTGCTCGGATGGTATTGAATATCACAATCATAATATTTTACCAACTCTAGCCACCGTCATTGACTCATATTTAAGTTCTTATGAGTGAAGAAGTATTTCAAACTCTTATGATCACTATAGATCATCACTTTCTCCTCATACAAGTAATGGCGCCAGAGCTTCAGAGCGTGCACCTCCGCTGCCAACTCCAAATCATGGGCTGGATATCTCTTCTCATGCTCCTTCAGTTGCCGGTATGCGTATGCTATCACCTTGCCATGCTGCATAAGCACGCATCCTATACCTCGCAACAAAGCATCACTATAAACCGTAAGACCACTCAAATGGTTAGAAAAAGTCAAAACTAGAGTGGTGATAAGCCTATGCTTCAACTCCTCGAAGCTGCGTTCACACTCTTCTGTTCACACATACTTCACACCCTTCGTGGTCAGCTGAGTTAATGGGGCTGCAATCTTGGAGAAGTCTTGTACAAATCTCTAATAATACCCTGCTAACCCCAGGACACTCCTAATCTCGGGTACACTGGTTGGTCGAGGCCAACATCTAACCGCTTCAACCTTTGAAGGATCAACCGATATGACTCCACTTGATAACACATGCCCTGAAAAGGCAATCTGTTTTACCCAAAATTTGCATGTTGATAACTTCGCCTAAAGTTTCTCATCCCTCAACGTCAATAACACCTTCCCAAGCTGAATCACATGCAATTCCTGATTCTTCAAATAGACGAGGATGTCATCAATTAAGACAATGACAAAAAGGTCCAAAAACTTCCAGAACACCATATGCATAAGATCCATGAATGCAGCAGGCGCATTCGTCAAACCAAACAACATGACCACGAACTCATAGTGGCCGTATCGAGTACGAAAAATTGTTTTCGGAATATCCTCATCAGAAATCCTCAACTGATGGTATCTAGATCGAAGGTCGATCTTGGAAAATATCGAAGCCCCTCTCAACTAGTCAAAAAGATCTTTCATGCGAGGCAAAGGGTATTTATTCTTCACCGTTACCCAATTCAACTCGCGATAGTCTATACATAACCGCAAGGTCCTATCCTTTTTCTTGACAAACAACACCGATGCAGCCCAGTGAGACACACTGGGCCGAATAAACCCCAAATCAAGCAATCCGTGAAGTTATACCTTGAGTTCTTTCGACTTGTCTGGTACCATTCTATAAGGCGTCTTAGACAGCAGTGCCGTTCCCGGAAATAACTCAATTCAGAAATCCATTTCTCTTACCGGAGGAAGACCTGGTAACTCATTAGGAAAAATATCTGGAAAAACTCGCACAATAGGTACTGTATTCACCTCTACCTCTTTCACCGAGGTATCAACCATGCTAGCCAGATAACCCCAAGCTCCTTCTTGCATTAGTGCATTAGCTTGCAAGAATTATATCACAACTAGCGTCACCTTGCCCACAAACTCTACTTTCCTTTTCTCATAGTCAATCGTAGCATGATTGGCCTACAACCAATCCATTCCCATAATCACATCGTAATCAATTTGGTGCATCATAATCAACATAGCTAGAGTATCAAAACCTGATATACTGAGCTCCCCAGTATACACAACTCAATTAACAACTAAAGAATGCCCAATTGGAGTTGACAAGCACATGTCTTACCCCAGTGGGTCCATCTCTAAAGCAGCTTGCTACACGAAATCCACAGAAATAAAAGAATGACTAGCCCCCAAGTCAAACAAAGCATAAATAGAATGCCCAAACACATATTAAGTATCCATAACCATAGTACCTGCATTCTCGGCATCCTCACGAGTCGTAGCATCGACCCTGAGCAGGCCAAATCAGAATGTCTTTTAATTATGTTTTGCTCATTTAAATTGATGTGTAAATGTAACGACCTGTTACCAAGTAAGACTATAACAAAATAATTGGAAATTTATTTTATTTTCTCAAATGATATTAAAGAGATTGGATCATAAATTGAATGAGAAATATCTCGTTATCTCGTAAAGGCTTTTTGGTAATTTCTAAACACTCAAAATTTAAACCACATATTTAATTTAATTTTTTAGATGATGTTGATCGTCTTGTTATTACGATTCCAATGCAACTGACGGCTCATCATTCTGAGTCTCGATGAATGAGTTATGACCGTTTTTGTATAGTGGTATTTTCATAAATAATGGAAATCGGGATGGAACCCTAAAATCCTTCTTCTTCTTCCTTTTGCTGAAAATTAACCCCCATTATCCTCAATTCTCGCATTTTTGCCCAAAGGTAACCTCAAGAATTATTTTCGCCAAAACTTCCTCATCCGGACTCTGATTTGTGCAAGTAGGCCATTCTAATCGTTTTTACATTATCTTTCTATTGGCATTGATTTTGTAGCAATATCATTAATGTTTAAAGAGTTATAACCCAAAAACCATTCGGGTTGGTTATAATTTCTTCAACTTTTGATCGATTTTTCTTTGTTAATTCATCGTTGTAGGTTGATTTCATCTTGGTTCTTGAATAGGATAAGTTTTCGAAAAAGTGGTGACCATTTCCCTTAGATTTTGAAAGGTTGTGGAAGTTCTTGGAATAAGGAAAATTCAAGATCTTGAAACTTTGCTTGAAGGTGAGTAGAACTTTGTTAAAAATTAAATAGTTTCATATTTTGTTTTATTTTTCTTTAAAAGTTATCAATCTCTAATTTTTGAAATTTGAATAGATGATTGAATACATGAAATAACGATTTTGGGGCTGAATATAAAGTTATGAGAAATTGGATTAAAGTATATAAAAGCTTGGGACTAAACATGCATATTTTTGGATATCGATATCGTATGATTGAGAAACTAAAATTGTGGAATTATATGGTTTTAATTGGATGTTTAAGCTTGTATTTTAATGTTTAAAGATGATTAAATATTTCTGGTTGTGAAGAATACGGTTGTCTGATTAGTGCCCATTAAGTCGAAAATACTAGCCTAGGTGGTTAAATATTTAATAATCGAACCACAATTTACTTGTGGTGTGTTTTTTATGTTTAGGGGAAAATTTGGGAGTGCTAATAGAGTCATTATGCCACTGATTTATTAGTAAAAAAGTGTTAGACTTTGAATGTCCAAAAAAGGAGTGAAACTACACTTTAGGCTAGTTTTGCTTCTAGTGTTGGGTAATGTTTGGGTAACCGTTAGAAGTGATCTAAATGTAATTTTTGGTAATTTTTTGTCATTCTAAGCTTGATATTGAGATAAATTTCCAGAATTTTGAAATACTAAGTTTAAGTCTTGGAAAAGTTAGTTTCGGGTAGAAACGGTATTTCTAGGCTAAAAACTGAACTTAGGCTTCTTAAGCATTCTGGTAGTGATTCTTCTTTTAAAATCATATTGCTTCGAATGCCTTGAGTAATATGGTTGGAGGTTTGCATTAAATAAGGCCTTACTTAATGAAGAATATGCTGTTAAGGGGATGATTATAGTTGTGCACAACATAATATCACTTAGTGGGGCAGGTTCATTCCATGTGTACAATGGAAAAGTATATACAAGTAGGTTCACTTATGTACTTTGCAAATACATAAGAAGAATATCTCAAAAGGTTTTAAATTGTGAAAAAAAGTGTTTAAAATCCTTCTCGAGCGTAGTCTCTCTTTATTTACAGATAAAGAGGAGATTAGAGGCATTGGGTTAAATAATGAATACCTCTAAAGGTTTTAAATTGTGAAAAATGTGTTTAAAATCTCTCTCGAGCGTAGTCTCTATTTGTTTGTGGACAGAGAGGAGATTAGAGGTATTGGGTTAAGTTGTATTTATCTCGAAAGGTTTAAATTGTGAAAAGAGTGTTTAAATCCTTTTCGAGTGAAATCTCTCTTTATTTGTGGATAAAGGGTAGATTTGAGACATTGAATTAAGTATAAGATTGAAAGGTACAAGTGAATTGTTGGAAGTTGATGAGATCGATTATGGACTTAATGACTTAGGAAACCTCTCATGGAATTATTTTCTTTTTAACATTATTCTACTCATTGGGCGTAGCCTCATGATGCTATAATATTTTTTTTAGGTAAATGAAAGAAGAAAGTTGGCGGTTGATGACGTTCGAGGCGAGTGGATTGGTTGGCATGGATTTACACGCTGGCACCCTTTTATTCTTATGTTCTAAGATTATTTTGGGATGGGATTTGATTGAACAATTTTGTTGTTTTACCATCTTTTATGTGTTTGAAAAGATTAGTTCAATTGCTTTAAAATAAGAAAATGCATTGATTTTAGTTTTACAAAATAAGATCGCGATCGATGTTTTGAACAATTTTTCATTGACTTTTGAATGAAAATGAATTGAGGATATTTGATTTATGCTTCCGCTCTTGATTATGTTATTTCCATGTTTTGGGAATTTCGGGCTGTTACAATAAATGTATTAAATGCTTTAAATGTACTTCATTATAGGTGGTGGCTTCGACAAGCAAAACTACAAAGTTTCCGTAAGTTTGTAAGAGGTGAGAATAAAGAGATGGGTGTAATAACTTACGGGACATCACGGTGGGTGAATTGTATATTGGTAGATAAGATTGTTAGGTTTAATTTAGGGGCTCTTGTAAAAATAGCAAAATTAGGTCCAATATTTGTAAAATAGTAAAAAAAACTCAAATTCGCGCCTAAAATATTATAAAATTGGCACTAGTTTTGCATGAGTAATCAGTGACTTCTTCACGAGTAATCACTGATTTCTACACAATTAATCAGTAATTTTACCGATATCATGATATTTTGTGCATGAATCATTGATTACCTAATAGCTATCACTGATTATCTTATAAGTTATCACTGATTTCTCTGATTCACAAAAAACTGCTATATTTGCAAATACTTTTTAAAAATACTATACTTATAAAGTTTGCAGAAAATTTTGCTACCTAATGAAATTTCCCTTTAATTTATATAATTGTAGTTAAATTAGGATGGTTATGTTTGGTGATCACAATAGTTAGAGTTTATTTTAAATTGTAAGGCCCCGGGGTTGTGGTTGGCATTGACAAGAGATTATTTAAAAAATGCTTGAATTTACTTACTTGTGTAGTTATATATATATATATATATATATATATATATATATATATATATATATATATATATCTATACATACATGTATGTATATATATGTACACATACATGTATGTATATATATGTACACATACATGTATGTATATATATGTACACATGTCTATATATATATATATATATATATATATATATATATATATATATATATATGTACACATGTCTACATATATATATATATATATATATATATATATATATATATATACATATATATATGATTTTTCTTTCATTTTAATTGTTTTGGTTAGTTAACTATGGTGACCCAGTTAACTAGAGGTAGTGAAAAAAGCAAAGAAAAATTAACTATGGTTTGTTTAAAGGGTAGGGGTTAGTTTGTAATTAAATTAATTGCAAGGTTTTAGGTGAAAAGAGTGGGGTTTATGTTGGTATTTAGTGGAGTGGAACGACCTTCTAGCAAATTTGATAACTATGTACTCATTTTTTTCTTAGCAATTCATTAAGTGACAATTAAAAATGAAAAAAAAAATGCACAACTCTCTCCTCTCTCTAAACCTCACCGCCGGCCTCAAGGGAAAAGGGTGGATTTGGGTTTTCTTGCTTTAATTCTCATCTTTATTGCTTGAATCAAAGGAGAATCATCAAGATTTGTGTGGGAAAATCGATCTTAGGAAGTTTGAAAGAATATCCTACAAATTTAAAGCTTCACAGGTAAGAATTTACTTTTGAAATTCAAGAAAATCCATCTAGGTTTTCATGGGTTTTGGGTTTCTTCTTGTTTATTATTGAAAGACCATTTGGTTTTGGTTTTTGATCCCTTTTAATTTCTGGAAATTTACCTTCAAAATAAAAAACTGCAACCCTATAGTTTCTATTACAAAAGTTCTCTTGAAATTAGGAAGCCATAGAAAGAACTCAAGCTGAAACCACTAATGATGAACCGTGCGAGGAAGCTTTCTTCTCATCTTAATTTTAGAACTTTTCATAGTCTTTTGTTGAATCCATTCAATTATGGAACTTTGGCTTGATTTATCATTTATTTTTCCTAAGAAAAACAAGTAAGAAAATCAAAACCAACAACCCCTTAAAATACTCCAAATGGCCAAACCACCCTCCTCCTCTAGCTTGTGTTTTTTTGACCTTTTGGCTTAACCGAAATATGGGGTTTCTGTAATGACCCATCTCTGTTAAATCCTTTAAATTCAAAGACACAACGGAAGACTTAATATTTAAAAAAAAAAACGATATGGGTACGTTTAAAACTTTGACTATCCAAAAACTTGTTTTACATAGCCAAAAAATAGAAATGTACATTTCCTTTAAGTACAGTTCAAACGAAAGCATTTAAGTAAAAGGGAAACAAGTTCAAGAGTTCTTATGAACCCAAATTTACAAACATTTAAAAATATAATTAAAGTAGGATGATAATAAAATGTTTAATCATGCATTCTTAGAATGCCCAAAACTAAGTCCATGTACAATTGTCTTCACCCCTCGATCAAGCTACACCACCTCCTCTACCACAAGGTGTACCTGAAAAAAAGTAAGTGTAGCAACATTAGCATAAAATTCTAGTGAGCGTAAAATGAAGGCAAATAATCTTATGGACCAAATTCCTTATTGGAAATTGTGTCCAAAGACCTAACATGCTCTTTACTACCCATTTTAAACTTAAAGTAAAAAAAATTCAAAAATACTCACATATAAATTTAATGGAGAAAGCAAAACCGACTTGTGGGAATCGATCTGGAAGAACGAAAAAAAATATTCTTTATTTTAATCATCAAAATCAGCATTTACGCTTTAGAGAAAGAGAGAAATTTGACTTTTCTAAAAAAGTGAAAAGAGTGTAAGATATGAATCCCACTGATCATACCACTGATCATATTTATAGGAAAATATGATAGTCTATTCATATTAGATTCTTTATTTTATAATTATAAAATAGGAAAATTTCATTCGGTAGCAGAATTTTCTTCATTATTTATAAATCTAGGAGTTTTAAAAAGTATTTGCAAATATAGCAATTGTTTAAAATCCATTCAAGTGAATCAAAGAAATCAGTGATAACTTGGAGGTAATCATTGATAACTTATAAGGTGATCAGTGATTACATGCACGAAATATCATTTGATATAATGAATCAGAAAATTCAGTGAGTATGCGTGTAATCAGTGATTACTTATGCGGAAATCAATGATTACTTACGCGAACTAGTGACAATTTTGTAATATTTTATGCGTTAATTTGAGCTTTTTGCTATTTTTACAAATAACTTTTTGGGCTGCTATTTTTTGTAAATATTGGACTTTTTTTAGCTATGTGTAAGAGCCCCCATAAAATATATGAAAAAAATAATATATATTATTTACATTTTTTATTTAATAATTAAATTTTTTATGTATTGTAGAGCTAAAATTCACTATGGACCATGCCCAATATCAAAAGCTCAAATCTTGATAGGCCCAATCCATAAGATGTAATACACGCAAGATAAAAGTGATAAGCATTTATCTTTAATAAGTGTTATCTTAATCTGATCATAGCTAGATGTAACACCCTATCTACACGTTCTCTATAAAAGAGCTCATTTAAACCCTAAATAGTATGTTATTCATTATTGTACTATAGAATTTACACACCTATTACTTCCAAATCACTGACTTGATTGTCAGAGATGGTTTGGCAGGCATTACATCGGTGTTTTCTTGTTCTCATTCCTCAGGCATTCAAGATCAAGGAGCTGCAAAGCACAATATTCTCATGTGATTGACCGTAGTGGAAATCATCCTCTACAGTTTAGTGCCCACTGTGAGGCCATGAGAAAAACATTCACATAGGCTTCATCACAAATAGTAGACAGAAAACATGAAGAACGCTAGGAGCAAAGAAGCTTTCATGGACAACCTCCCTCCAGGTGACGAGAATAACCTGGAAAACGAAGAGAAAGATCATGAGGTTGTGCTTCCAAAGCACCCCGCACAGGTTGTAACCCCGAAAATACTTATTCTGGAGATGTACGAAAAGAAAGATCTTTTCATGAAAATAATGCAGACGAAGTTTGAGGAAGTCATGAACAGGCCACGCTTAGAGAATCCCCCCAGCACCTATCTAGGTAGATGCTGGAGCTCGCAAACAAAATTCGGGTCATCGATCGACGAGAGCGTAAAAGCAGAAGTCGAAGGACGGCGAGATTCTTGAAACGTCCAAAGTTGACCAATTAAAAGACGCGAACATCGATCTCGATGAAGTCAACTCTTCTGGACATGTGCCAATTAAGCTAAGGCTTGGAACAGAAGGAGCAAAGTATGTTGAAGCTGCTAAGCAGGACGACAAAGGAAGGACGAGACGACACCAAAGGAACACAAACAACCAATCGAGTCACGGATCATCCGGTCTATCTAGTCCATGAAGACAGTACAAACAGAAGAGAGACTATCATCGTGTTGACTTAGAATCTGATGAATATAAAAAGCTCGAGGAAAACATCCTAAAGAGGCTGGGATCCAAAAATGAGAGATCTATATTGAACTCACGTACTCTAAGAGAATCATCGCTGGATCCCCACGTTCTAGCTATCAAGCTGCCAGGAAAATTGTGGATACCATCGTTTGAGATTTATGATATGACGAGCGACCCATCCGAGCACATTGATCACTTAATAAACTTGATGGAATAAAATTGTATCGCCTTAAAGGATCTGAAAAGGGTGACCTGCAAACTCTTTCCCTTAAGCCTGAAGGGAACAGCCCTGAAGTGGTTCAAAAGCTTTAAACGAGGATCGATCCACAAGTTCCAGGAGCTCTCTTCAGCCTTCCAAGGAGAATATAGCGTGAGCAAAAAATACGCAAATACTAATCAGTACCTTTACAACGTCCTAATGAGGAAGGACGAACCGCTGAAAGATTTCATTTGCAAGTGAAGAAAAGTGAAATTGGAGATTCCCAACTTCGGGGATGAGGACACAGCGTCAGCCTTCACAAGGGCAATACATTCAGAGCATCAGCTCTGAAGATCCTTCAATAAGTCATCTATCTAGATCATTATAAAGGTGCTAAAGAAAGTGTCTAAGCAAATCTCGATAGAGGAATTCAAGAGGATGGCCCGTGAGCTTTGAACAGGCGAAAAAGATCAGCATATCTCGAACGAGAAAAGGTACGAATCTAAGAGCCAAAATTATGAGAAGCCTTAGAAGAGTGGGAGAAATAAAGCTGACAAAAGAGATTTCCTGAAAACGAAGAGGACAATACTCCCATCTGTGTGCATCAGACTGGCTCAAAGGGGCTGAAGAAAAAAACGCAAGGTCGTCCCACCAATATCAATACAGAGAAGTATTACAAATTTTATTGCAACAATTCTCAATCAACCAAAGAATGTCGAATGTTAAGCAAGGAGGCAATGAAAATCTGCAAAGAGATAGCAGCATGAAGAGAAAAGTGCGGAAAAGCGAAGTGGGGAAACAATCAAGATCCAAAGGTTGAAAAGAACTGCACAACTCTTAAAGAAACCTTTCCTGAAAACTTTAATGGAAAAGATGATAAGGTCGATATGAACATGATCCATTGCGCAGGGCCCGATATCATCGAAGCTTTGTTTGAACGCATTCTTCACGAAAGAGGCGCTGCCAATGAAGAAGACACTGAATTGGTGGCATAGGATTTGAGCAATCCAACTCCCAAGCCAACCAACGAAATCCTCAAAAGTTAGAGCATGAATTCGGACAAACTATGATACCTATTGAAACTCGACCTAATCCATTGTGCTGAGTCAAGTATCAATGAGGCTAAGAGAAAAAGCAAGGATGTAAGAATCCCAGTCCTGCGAGTTGAATACAAGTGCACTAATCTGATCATGTTCTCAGATGACGAATTGGCTGACGTCCATCACCCACACAAAGACGCATTGGTCATATCTGTATCAATGGACATATACAATGTCCATTGATTGATGATCGATCAAGGAGCTGGGACGAATGTGATCTTTAGGAAATCTCTTGAAGGGATGAAGATTGAAGAAAGAAAGATCCAGGCAGGCAAGTAAGAGCTGGTCAGATTTAACAATGTCGTTTCGTTATCCTCAGGCACAGTGGAGCTTCGCATCACTATCAGATGAGTCACCAAGGTAACACCCTTCCACATATTAGACACTAACTCAAATTATAATATGATTTTAGGTAGACCTTGGCAGCACACGATGAAGGCAATATCTTCAAATGAGCACCAAAAGTTCAAATTCCCGCACAATAGTCGTAATGAAGGGAAACCAGAGCACGACAAGGAGCTGCATGGTGGATGTCATAAAGCTCAAGACTATTGGAAAATAGCAACCAGAAGAGGAGCAGGAGGTCTTGAAGCTGAAACAAAAATATTTTAACCTCAAGCTCCCGAAGAAGACTCAGAAGCGTTGATCATCTATCCCAAGGATAAAGAAAGGACAATGCAAATCAGAACAAAAACGAGCAAGGAAATCAAGGAGTAACTCTCCACCCTCCTCTGTTCTAGATGGAAGATTTTTGTGTGGGATCACACAGACATGCCTAGATTAAAGCAAGCAATAATCACTCGCAGGCTCGAAGTGGACCCCAAGAACGAACTTGTCTGACAAAAAGGAAATATCAAGAGTGGCTAGCCAATGTGGTGTCCGTGAAAAAGAAGAATGGGAATTAGAGAGTCTGTATTGACTTAATAGACTTGAATAAAGTGTGCCCAAAAAACTCTTTTCCACTGCCAAAGATTGACCAAGTTTGTAGATGCAACAGTTGGATTCGAGTAATCGAGCTTTTTGGATGCCTTCTCTTGTTATAATCAGATCATGATGAATCTAGCCGATCAAGAAAAAACTTCCTTTTAACAAATAAGGGCACATAATGTTATAAGGTGATGCCCTTCTGACTAAAGAACGTCGGGGCAACATATCAGAAGCTGATGAATTGAATGTTCGAGAAGAAGCTGGGCAAAACGATAGAAGTCTACAACGACGATATGTTGGTGAAATCGTAAAGGGCCAAAAATCATCCACAACATTTCAAGATCGCCTTTAATATCCTCAACGAATACAGAATGAAACTCAATCCAAGTAAGTACACCTTCGGGATCCCTTTTGAAAAATTCCTAGGATATCTTATGACCAAAGGAGGAATAGAAGCAAACCCAGATCAGATCAACGCAGTCCTCAAAATGGAAGCACCTAAGAATGTGAAGAGAGTTCAAAAGCTCACTGGATGTCTGGCCGCATTGGGAAGGTTTAGGGTTTGTCATATTATTCACTCCAAACTTTATGTGAAAATTCTCGCTCTGATCTCTGTAAGCATATAACTGATTTTCCTATGATAAAACAAGAAGAAAATTTATCTTCTTTAATACTTCCAGTTCAACTACCACAAGCTGGTTTTGCTAATGATCAAGTCAGAGCGTAGAAGTTTTGATGATGATTAAAGATCCTAAATCTCCATTTAATTTCAATGTTAGTATTTTTGAATACCCTTATATACATTAAGTTTAAGGCTCTTTTATAATTTTTACATGATATATTAATGATGATCTTTAATTATTAAAAGTTAATTAATAAACCAATTACCTTTCGTAATGCGTTAGATATTTCAATCTAACTTCCTTTAATTCTGAGGTAAGATTTTTGAATAAAAACCTAAACCTTGAGTTTTAGGTTTTTATTATTTGATCTTGACATTAACGTCTCTAAATTAATGTCGCTATGAAATCGCTTGATTAATTTATTAATTGCTTCTTCTGAATTTATAATGAGATCATATTTTCTTTAAATATGGAATCTGATTTTTCTCTTTTGTTCTCTCTCAATTAACGTGTATCAAGCAAGCCTCATCATTTGTCAACCTTTGTTATTTTCCTCCTCTCACCGCTTTTCTCCACCAAATTCCTTCATTTCTCTCTCTATTTTTATTGAAAGAGAAGAAAATTCTCAAACACTTGCTATGGTGATGCCACAACTAAAATTCAGCTTGAGATTATAATTTCTTCTCTGATGATAAATGAATCTAATCCATTTCATCCTCATCAATTCTTTAACTACAAATCTAGTCTTGCTTTCTCAAGTCTTGACATAAGATAACAATTAGCTAAGATTTGAAGAATCTTTATCTAAGATTTGCCTCTTCACAAATTTATCATTTAGCTAAGATTTGAAGAATCTTTTGAAAGATAGACCTCTGTTGATTTGTATTAAGCAAAGATTTGAAAAATCTTTTGAAAGATAGACCTCTGTTGATTTGTATTACATAAAACTGAATAAAGTTTAAGAAATTTTACTGGGTAGCAGAATTTGATGCAATATTTATAAAAATAGAAAGTCTAACAAGTATATGTAAGTATAGGTTAATGAGTGATTAATATTTGTATCAGTGATAAACTTAGTGTAAAAATATGTAAATCAATTTTTATCATTGATTCACCTGATAAAAAATTTATTAAATTATAAATATTTTTTAGAGCTCCTATTTTTACAAATATTACCAAAAAAAAATTGCTAGGTTTGAAATGCTCAAAATATTTTGGTAAGAATTTAGCAAGTTCATACCTAATTGTGAGTGTAATAGTTTTTGTTGAGAAGAAACAAAGGAGCTATCTGATTTCTATCAGTATAATTTGTAGACATTTCTCATGGGATTTGTTAAACAGGATTAAATGATTCTTTAAGTCTGTTGAGAACTCATAATTTTTCAATGGATTTTTTACCTCATTACAAAAACCTTTTCTCTAATTGTTCAGGAAGAATAACGACGTTTACAAAAATTCCACCACAACTATTATTCTGTTTAATAATTAATAATTTGAGTAAATTTTTAGTTAAATTTTTGTTAGATTGATTATTCCAGTTGTTTTTCAATCAAGCCCGTAATTATATCTTGTAAGTTTGATCATAACTAACCTAGCAACTCAATGCAGTGCAAATATTATTTTCAGGACAACCATTCAAGTGTATCTCGATTTTACTGTGGATACATTTATTCTATATTTATCTGTTTTTGTTTTAATGTTTTCATATTTGTGTACGGTTATTTTTATTTATTTTATTTTTGTAATTTCAAAGCTATTTCATCATCATCATTTAAGCTCCAATTCCAATGTAGTATTGGAGAAACTTATTAACACGGTGTTACCTTTGGCTTTAATATATAACCTAATATATTCTTGAATTATCCTTCATTTTAGATGGAAAAATATGAGTTTAAAGGAGATGAATGAGTAATATAAATAATAGGGTTTCGATAAAAATATGAAATCAACAATTAAAATTTGATATATTAATAAGAATATTCACGTGCAATGCATGTGCTAAAAACTAATATTATCAAGTATGTTCAGGGACAAATCTACAGTAGGACCACCCCCCTCGGTTTGTAGATAAATTAAAAATATATATTTGAATTTAAATTTAAAAAAAATGTGCCTCTTATTTGTAATTAAATACAAAAACAAGTTGTTATATTCCTAAAAGATAAACATTGGTTCGTTGGCTATGGAGTCGATCTTTCTACCTTCGCTGCCCAAGTTCGATTCCCAACGCTTGCATTATCAATCATGTTTTTAAATTCTTATAAGTTATGTGATTCTTTATCTATTTATTTTATATATATATATATATATATATTTTCTTTTCTTTTCTTTAAAATCATGCATTTTTTATGTTATAATTTCATATAAATAAAATAGTTCAATATATTTTCAAAATTTACAAAATCAAAATCAAAATATAAATTATATTTAAATTAATTTTTAATTTTTAATTTTAATATATTATAAATATCATTTCTAATAAAAAATTTCATTTTTATCTATATATAATTATTAATATGAAGTGATTTTTTAACATAAAAGACTAAATATTTTAAAATTTACTTGACTTAATTTTCACCAAATTAAATACTAATGGTGAATATATAGATTTTATTTTTGTAGTTATTAATATTATATTGGCATGTATTGCGTGTTAAGGGGTGTTTTAAGTTTGGTTTATGATAGTTTTAAACAAAATCGACACTGAACCGATTAAAAAGAAAAAAAATTACAAATTGAAAATGAACCGCCTATGTGTCGAATTGGTTTTTGAACACATAAGTTTTAATCGGTTTCGATTCAGTTTCTACCGATTTGACGATTTTTATAAGTTGCAGCTCTACTGTGTGCCCCCTCTGAACTTAAATCCTGGATCCGTCACTGAGTATGTTGTGATGTATCCTTCAAGGGGTAATCTCATAGTTAAAACAAGGCAAAATTTATTGTTTTACCTCCGTAATTATATCTTATCTTTTTGTAATCCCGTTAAATTCTCTGATGAACAATTTTCATGAACCTAGTATGGAGAGTAAGTTGTTTTCCGGCTAGTGAGAAGGTGAGACCTTAGTCCTAAATTAGTACAACAAAGAGAGTTACATAAAAAGATTGTAATCGTGTCAATCTACTCAAAAAGTATATAGAAAAAGATAACCGGAGAAGTAGAAACATGATATTATACAAATTTGAAAATTAAAACGAAACTTTTGGAATTCCAGAACCTAAAAAATTAATGATTCTCCTTTTTTTTTCGACAAATGTGCAACTGGAATTTTTCTAATCAAGCCAAGTCTTTTGCTAATTGATTTGCCTTTATTTACGTAAAAATTTCTTTATATAATCATGCATAAAAGTTGAATCATTAATTTGACCCTTTGTCCCATACTTTAAAGAAATCAGACTTTTGTCAATTTGAAGATTCGTGTCCATATTAAATTAGACACTAAACTGTTTAGGACTTGGAAAAATGGATACTCTGTTGACATTTTTGGATACTTGGTGTGAAAGTATTTTGGGAATGAGATTCATTCACACACCTTTTTTTTTTTATGAACCACTATTAGTTGTACCGCAATAAAACACTATTCTACTATATAGTGACGTATTTATAACTCAAATTTAGAGAGGCACAATATAAATAAAAGTGTATAAAATGTCATCAATTTAAAAATCAGAAATTTCATTGGGTAGTAAATTTTTATGCAACATTTATAAATATAACATTTAAAAAAATATTTGTAAGTATAACGTTTTTCAAAAACCCTCATTCATGTGAATCAAAATAATTAGTGATAACTTACAAAGTAATCAGTCACTACATGCACAAAATATAAATTGATACAGTGAATCAGTAACATTAGTGATTATCTATTTGCTGAATCAGTGCTCACTTGTTCAGAAATTAGTGATTACTTACGCAAAATTCGTGGTAGTTTTGTAATATTTTAGGTGCGAATTTAAGTTTTTTATTGCTATTTTTGTAAATAAGTTTTTGGGCTGCTATTTTTTTAATATTGGACCTGATTCTGTTATATGTGCAAGGCCCCTTTAAATATGGGGATCTTGCAAAAATAGCATAATTAGGTCTAATATTTGTAAAAGTAGTACCCCAAAAACTTATTTACAAAAATAGCAAAAAAAACACAAATTCGCGCCTAATATATTACAAAATTGCCACTATTTTTGCTTAAGTAATCACTGATTTCTGCACAAGTAATCATTGATTTCCACGCAACTGATTTTACTAATACACAATATCAGTTGATATTTTGTGCATGAATCACTGATTACCTTATAAGTTATCACTGACTTCTTTGATTCACGTAAATGAGGGTTTTTAAAAAACTGCTATATTTGCAATTACTTTTAAAAAATGCTATATTTATAAAAGAATTTGTCTCAAATAGCATAAATCTGCATACTAATTACTAAAATGTCAGAACTTTTTAAAAATTACTCAAATAGCATAATTATAGTTCAATAAATTATTGAACTATAATTCAATTAATTATTGAACTATTTTTCATAGTTATTTTTGACGAATTTGTTTGTTTTTTTTGTTTTTTAAGTTCAAGGTCAATAATTTGTTGAAGTATTTGATCATTTTTTATTATTATTTTCAATGAATTTGTTACAAATTTTAATTTTTTTAGTTCAATAAATTATTGAACTATACTTCAATAAATTATTGAACTATAATTATGTTATTTGAGTAATTTTTGAAAAGTTATGACATTTCAGTAATTAGTATGTAAAAATATGATATTTTAGTAATTGCCCCTATTTATAAATATTGTAAAAAATTCTGCTACCCAATGAAATTTCCCTTTTAATATTAACATTTTTATGCTTATCATGAGTTTTATACTAAAAGAATTATAAAATTACACATTTTCAAAAGTTATTTAATCTCTTAATTTCAAATTTATTCTTTTTTGTTATACACAAAATATAAATTTAAATTAAAAAAAAATATTATAAAACAATATCATGCATATCAATTGATATAATAGTTGATCTTGATTTTTGTTTTAAAATATGAAACTTATTAAAAATGAAATGATCATTAATAAAAGAATAATTAAACCAATTTTTTAATTTACTCTTAAAATTTTATAGATCATTTATATTAATTATATATTTAATTTAATCTTTACAATTAAAATACAATAAAAGAATTTTTATATGAAATATTTATTTATTTTGAAGGATTTTTGTTTTTTTTTTAAATTTTTTATTGATCACACAATACTGAAAAAAATAATTATTGACAAAAGTTCAATTATAAAACAAAGAAGAAAGTGTTGAATCGGATAAGTAGCAAAAGAAGAAACTAAGACTTAATATCAAATTGCAAAAACAACCATAAACTTCAAATAACAATTACTCAATTTTTACCTTTAAAAGGTACTCGATTATCACGAAAAAAAAAGTAATATGAGAATGATAAAAATCAATTATAATATATAAATAAGAAAAAAATTAATTAAATTTAGTAAAAGAAATAAAAATAGTTAAAAAAATAATTAATATTGAGTCATTTATATTATTTTTTTACCTTCATATAATATTTTTAATTATTATTATTATTATTATATATAATGAGAAAAAAAAAAGAAGGAAAGAAACCATGTGGGAGCAGGTGCGTGCCCCCGTCCATGCTACTAAAAATTTAATATTCTCTTAAATAGAGATAATTATCAATTCGACATATGGAACACATGACATATCTAAAATAAGCACATGTCTCAATTTCATTAATGCTAGTTGATAGAATGGTGCGTTTATAATTAAACAGATAATAGGGGTGTTGAAAATCAGTTTTAAACTATTGGGATGTGATTTACAAAATCAATTGTCACACATTTCCTTTTTATTTCGACTCCAAAATAGTTTTAGTGAATGCAACATTTAGTTCTTATAATTTGGGGTATGATGTTTAAAATTTAATTTCTATGATTTAAGTCTGTGACATTTCAATCCCGTATGATTTAAATATTTTTAAGGGTAAAATATTAGAAATAACACCTTTGTGGTTTCAGTAAAAATCATGAATAGCCCCTGAGGTTTAAAAATAACAAATCACATCCTTATAGTTTCAAATTATGTCAATAAGACCTCTCCCCTCCAAACGCTATAAACTTTCTTTTAGCCATAATTTTTTCGTTTGAACTCTGATTTGAATGATTCAAGATGTTTGAGATCCTCATTTCAAGCTTTACATTATGGTCACTTAAAAGAAAAATTCAAAATCGTTAATAAATTAAAGAGTTTATTATCATCAAAATATTATGCATGATTGAATCCATTAATTTTTTTTGTTTACTGATGATTTTTATTTTTTTTCAAGTGACCATAAAGTTGAGCTCGAAATGAAAATTCCAAAATATTTTGAATCATCTAAATCAGACTTCAAACCAAGAAGTTATGGCTAAAACAAAATTTACAATGTTAGAGAGGAGAGATCTTATTGGTATAATTTGAAACCACATGGTGTGATTTTCTTTTTTTAAACTAGAGGGTTGTTCAGAATTTTGACAAAAACACAATGGTGTTAATTGTAATTTACCCTATTTTTAATTTAGTACTTATGTGATAAAAGCTCACACACTACATTCTTGATCCTACTAAACAATAACAAATTATTATTTTTGTTGGACCAATGAAGTAATTTGAACAATAATCGAACTTGATATTGATATGAAACTGATTACAATAATAAACAGATCGGTAATAACAAGAAATTAATAACAGAAATGAAAGGACAATGTTACTGTAAAATCTCCAAAGCACGGACAGGCCGTTGTCCTGAAGTCGATATTGCCCCACTCAGATTGTTTGTGGTTCGTCGGCAATTCGGCTCGGCAGGATTCAATGGAGGGTTTCTTGAATACAACAATCAAAATTTCAAGAACCTGGCAGAACCCCTGAAGAACAGCTCTCAAAAGATGGACAGAAAGCGAAGAACGAAGAACGGAAGAGAGAAAATCAGAAATCAAATGTAGACAGATTTCTTGGTGTGTTTGAGAGTGAAGAATCTGTCTCTATTTATAGGGAGACGGATTTGTAACTCCAAAACAGAAATAAATTCTGGGATTAAATTCCAGATTTAATTCTGACTGTAACGGTCGCCGGAAAAGGTAACAAGTCGCCTGAAACGTACTCCGGCGGCCTGAAACGGCTCAATGTCATCTGAAACGTTCGCCGGTGATCGGAAACGGTAATGACCAATTATGAGCTGCTGTTACAGTTTTCCAAAATTCAAAAATAGATTAAATAAATATTCTTCAAATAAAAAGAATATACTTTTAATCAAAGACGGCCGGTAGGGACGTGACGCGGCGCGGCGCGCGCGTGTGGACT
Source organism: Gynostemma pentaphyllum (assembly GCA_028015215.1). Taxonomy (NCBI): domain Eukaryota; kingdom Viridiplantae; phylum Streptophyta; class Magnoliopsida; order Cucurbitales; family Cucurbitaceae; genus Gynostemma; species Gynostemma pentaphyllum. The sequence goes on along the minus strand of CM051346.1, from coordinate 7,463,929 downwards.
GAATCACATTGGGTGCGCGCTCGGCCCTCGCAAAATCTTTGGTACCCTTAAAGGCCCAACCCAAAATGCAAGTGTAGGATATAAAAAGTGAAGTTGGAATTGAGATCTTTCCAATGTGGGACAAGTGATTTTTCACTTTCCCACAAATCTCAACTTCCAACTTTTCTCTCTACACTTCCACTTACTCTCACACTTAAATTTTATACTATAAATTGTATAAAATCCAACAATTTTTGTGTTTGTATTTTCTGTGAACGTGATAATCCCGTGGCAAAGATAGATTACAATGTGTGATCTTAAGTTCATGTGTAATGCATGTGGAACTTTTTTTATCAAAACAATTGGTAATTATGGATATATTAAGTGAGTTTTAATTAAATCACAAAGACTAAATTCAAACATTCAAGATCACATATACTAAATTTGACACAAATAAGGTCTTTTTTTTAAAAAAAAAAAAATATAGTATTTTATGTATCAATATTTTAAAAATAACAAAAGTTTTGAAAATTTAAAAAAATAATATTTTTTTTCCTTCTCTAGCCAAAAGAAAGTGTGAAACTTAACCCACGCGATTATCACATTTAAATATGGTTTAGGGTTTAGAGTTTAGGGTTTAGGGTTTTGTTATATATGACATTTACCATTCAAAAAATACAATATATTTTTTTCGAAATACCCCTTTTTGAAAATAGTTATTTAAAAGGTGTCATGTAGTGAAATATTCTCATTAAACCTAAATTTTATAATGTTTTCACAATATTTTCTTGTTGATTTTTCATCATCCTCATTTCTTGTTTACTAGGTGGGGCCAGTTTAATATGAGTACTTCGCTCTCTCTCTCTCTCTCTCTCTCTATCTTTTCCTCGTGTGTTTCCTCCTCATCTTGATTTACCTATTTATTAACATTCTTTAATTAAAGCAACCATATCACTTACAATTTTTCTTTTCATCCCTTTTTTTTTTAATCTTTTGCATTGAAAATGGAAAACAAATTGCCTGAAACTCCATTGAAGAAGAAGAGTCATCTTCCACCGAAAAGAGGCCAAATCAAGGTTAATATATTCTCCAAGTGCTTCAAAGCTGCAGTGGCTGCCATGGACTGCAAGTCTGGAGAAGCAGCTAAAACAAACCCTAAGGAGAAGGCTTAATCTTGAAGTTAGCTTGCTCTCCTATTTCAACTTCATCAACTGCCTATTTCGTATAGGGTCATTCCACTTTCTCTTTACTATGTTATAATGGCCTTATAATAAAAATAAGTTTTCATATAAATTGGAGCAAGTTTTTTTTTTTTTAGTGTTAATTTTTAATCTCATGACGAAACAATTTTTTAATTTTTTATATCGCATCAAACGGGGAATGGAAGGGAGGGGAGACTCAAACATTCTACCTCATGAGAATAAGTACTAATAGTACTTCACATTCGACCTCATGATAAAAACAAATTTTCAATGTCATGGATTAAGTGTTTGGTCATAAAAAAGGAAATTTCATTGGGTAGCAGAATTTATGTTCAATATTTATAATCTAGTAGTTTTTAAAAGTATTTGTAAACATAACAATTTTTTAAAAACCCACATTCAAGTGAATCAAATAAATAGCTTGGAGGTAATCAGTGACATGCATGAAATATCATTTGATAGATTGAATCAGTAAAATCAGTGATTACCTATGTGTGGAATCAGTGATTACTTATGTGCGGAATCAGTGATTACTTACGCGAACAAACGATAATTTTTTAATATTTTAAACGTGAATTTATGTTTTTTTGCTATTTTTGTAATAATTTTATGGGCTGCTATTTTTATAAGTATTAAACATTTTTCAACCATATGTGAAAGAGCCCCATAAAAATATTATATTAAAAAAAAAAAAAAATCTAAAACTTGTGTTTTACCCTTGAAATTATACTACCATCTCTATTTTTTTTGGAGGTGCGAGTGAAAGATGATGGAGTTTGAATTCTAAATTAGAACATCAATAATATGAATAGCATTCTAACTCATATCAATTATCATTTATTAATATCAATTTGGATGGTTCAACTGTCTAACTGATATTTTAATCTACTAGTCTTTTACCACGTGCGTTGCAAATAATATTTCTTTCTAATAATTTCTCAATGCTTTAAAACCATTTTTAAAAATTATTTATGTTTTATTATTGAACTAAAAAATGTTAAATTTTAAAATTTATTATTATCATATATTTTACTCTTTTAATGAACTATATGTGTGATTATTTATTTTTCATCTTTATTTTTATTTTTTATTTTTTAGTTATTTTAATTCTTTATTTTAAAGATTTATACTACCAAATCAAGTTAATAAACCTTTTGTTTCAATTATCTATACATTTTTTTTTCTTCAATTTATATATTTCTATAATATTTGTTTTAATTTTAATTTTAGAAATTATATTTTGTTGAAATAATGGTATATATGTATTTTTCTCATTGAGCTTTTCTATTTGATTTGATTTTTTTTAATTTCTTTATCTTTTTTTTTATAAAAATAATTTTATTTAAATATTATACCCTTACTAATTCAAGAAATTATGTTTTGTTATGGTTTTTTGTATCTTAACTTTTTTACATATTACAATTTGTGTTTTTTTAAAAAAAATTAAATTATCATCGTTTATTAATAAATCATTTATTTGAAGTATTATCATTGTCGATCAATAACCATTATTGAAGTATTTTTTTTTCATAAAATTTATTTATTTTTAAACATAAAAGTATGGAATGATATCTTTTGTAATTTAGAGATTATACAAAGATGAAAAGTTTAAAAATAGAGAAGTAATACAATCAATTTATAATATTTATTTGTAGTATTGTTCGTAAATTGGTTTTAAATATTAAAGTCGTGATTGAAATGTCTGTCATTTTAAGGATAATATATGAAGGATGAAAAAAGTTTAAAAACATTTTTTCCCAAATTGTTAAGGTATTAACCTCTAAAGGTCTATAAAATTAACATTTGCATTGTAAATAGTTTACTTCTCTTACCTTTTTTAATGAACTATAATTAATAGATTTAAGTTGAATAAGCATATTATGTTTAATAAATAATATTTTATAAATTTACAAAATGTTATTAATTTTGTATATATAATTTTAATTTATTCACTTGTTTAAAATATAATTTTAATTAATGTGAATTTAAAAATAAAATATCTATTTATTATTTTTAAAGAAAGTATTATAATTGTACCCAATAAAAAAAATCTCATTTTATTGAATTTTGATAGAAAGTGGAATATGAATATGTAATTGCAATATTTAATAATATTTATAAAAAAAATGGTATAATTATATAAAAAAATGTAAATGCTCATTGATTAGAAAGTGGAATATAAAATGTAATGACATATTTAGTAATTAAGACATTTGAAAAGGGTATATATAATGGTATATTAGTAATTTAAAGATTCTAAAAAGAGCATAATAGTCTAAAAATATTTCTCAAACATCCCACCTTTTATATATTATTATATAAGGATTGACTCTAAAGTTGGAGTTCAATAATTTCTCGAAAAGTGGATAACAACAATGAAAAGACAGGACAATATATGCATATATCTCATAACAAAATAGTCTATGTTTACTATCCTGCTTATCAAATAAAATTAGGTTAAAATGTTTTAATCCTGATCACAATTTTGTCCCACTCCCTATATTTTTTTTTGTTACGATGTAATCTTTTTACTTTCTAAATTATAAGGATTAAATCTTGTTATAATCGAATTATATATGAATGAGAAGAGCATATGGTTAAATGAATATTTAGATTTTTCTTCTTCTTAGATTTGAGTCTCACCTCTCTTAATGAATGTTTAGATTTGACCTCCAAGATATTTGCTCACATTATCTGTTTGGTTTGTTTTCTACTAAGATATTTTATTGAATTTTTAACCCTAAGAAACTAATTGTTACATTTCTAAGAGTATATAAACTAAATATTATGAAGACAAACATACTATCAAAAATTTATAGGGCAATTTATATGAGTGTTTAAATTTTATGTTAATATTTACATATTTGTTATTTAAAAGTATTCATTAAAATGTCAAATTCATATTGGAATGCTCATTGAGAATGTCGTAAATACCCTTATTTTGTGTAAATATATCAATTAAATACAATAAGTCATTTATTTACCATATGGGGTAAATTGTGACGGTAAATAAATGACAATCAATCACTGATATACTAAGATATCCTATCACGGATATACTTACACAAAATAAGAGAATTTAGACATTTCTCAATGAATAGTAACTACGTCTCTAAGATTTTAACATTTTTATAAATACTCTTTTGAAATACTTAATTTGTAAAATCAAAGTCATTTTGACCTATTTGTAAATGCCGCAAATTTATTATAAAAACCAAAATACTATGAAGTAAAAACATGTTGTACCAATAATAATAATAATTATCAAGTTTTATCTTTTAGAAAATTATCAATATGGCGTATAATTTAACTTTATTTTGATCGTTCCAAACCATCTAACATGATCAATAATGTCATTGAGATTCTTGTTCATAAACACACTTAAATCAAGTGGGAAAGTCTATCTCGATTGTTCCAATGAGCTTTGTCATTTTAGGTATCTTAGTAGGATGCAACCAAAGACTAATCCGATTTTAGAATTTTATATCAATTTTTTACTATGTATATATTGATTGTTAGAAAATAGGAATCTTACTAACTTTGTTTACACAATATGTGAAGCATAATTGACTTTTAAGTCCCATCAATGGAGATTTGTCCTCACAAATGCCGACCATATTCATCATTTCTTGGCAATTTGTCAAATCAAGAATCGAAACACAATATTATTATAAGACTTTTCATTTTATGATTGGAATGTAATGTTAAAAGTGTTACTCTGAATTTATTGATATCCAAAGAGGGAACGTAATCAAATCAATCAATTAAATATTCCAAACTCTACTTTGAGCCTCAATTTTTATTGCTTAAAATAGTAAGGACTTTTGCATGAAATTCAAATAGGTTGGAATGAATGTTGTTTGAGAGGAAACTTCTTTAATATATTAAAATCTAGGGTAAAATACGTTTTACATTTCTGTTATTATTTTTACAACTTAAACTATTAAAAGAGAGTGTCATAACAAAAGAGTCTAATATAATCGTATTCACTATCCTACTTGTCAAATAAATTTAGGTTAAATTTTTTAATTCTGATCACATTTTTGTCCCACTCCCTATATTGTTTTGTTACAATTTAATCTTTTTACTTTCTAAATTGTAAGGATTAAATCTTTGATGTAATCAATCTTGTTATAATCGAATTATATAAAATAAGATGAGCATATGCTTAAAATGAATGTTTAGATTTTTCTTTTCTTAGATTCGAGTCTCACCTCTCCCGAGGAATGTTCAGATTTGAACTCCAAGATATTTGCTCATTCTATCATGTTTAGTTCGTTTTCTACTAAGATATTTTATGGAATTTTTAACGCTAAGAAATTAATTGTTACATTCTAAGAGTTTATAACTAGTTTTTATGTTCTTAATTTAAATGTTTTATCCCCTAAAATGCTTAGTTCCGAGAGTTTTTGAATTGATTTATTTGGTTTTCTTGTTAACAGGTAATTTCAAGTTGTTAGGAATAAACAAAATTGCAAAAAGTTTGAAAATGGAGATTTTTCTCTTATTTTGGTCTGTCGTCGCGGCGACGAGCACTCCATCACCGCGTTAATTATCAAAGCAGTTTTTGCGTGTCTTCGTCGTTTATTTCCACCATCGCCGCATCGTTGAGTTTTCCATGGCCGCAGCAACGAGAGCAAAAATCTTGCCTATAAATATTAGTTTTTATTAGTTTTTAGGGCATAGTCTTTATTACTTTTTAGAAACTTCTCTTAGTTATTTTTCTTTACAATTATGTCTAGCTAAATTTTTTGTTCCAAATAGAGATTAAATCGAATTTTGGTTTATTTTAATTCGTGAGATTCATGCTTAATTGATTTTCTAAATTCTCTCTATTTGTGATTTCTCTTTACATATCTATTATCAAGTTGATGTTGGTTCAAATAGGATCTTTTGTCCACATGTTAGTTTTATAATTAGTCAATTAGAATATTTAAATCCGTAATTGTTTGATTGTTCTAATCCTTGTGACAAATAACATGAATTGATTAGAAATTATGATCTAGCTTAAATGAATCGGTCGTACCGTGTTTGTTAGTTAGCAATTGGGTTATTATCTTCTTAATGCTATTAATGGGTTAAATTCTATTATCGTATTCTAGGGTTATCCGTTAATTAGGGAAGTAGTCATTAGATCATATCTTGACTATCAAGAATCTAAGGAAGGGCACTTGTTGTTCCGGCAACTTCCAGGCAATTTAGAGTTGAATTAGAATTTATGCTTTTATCAATGATCGAATTAAGTAAACTATAACGGAGACTACGTCTTTAGTTGGAAACCTTCTCAAATCGATTTACATCTTTAATTATTTTCTATCTTTTATTATTTCAAAATCTCAAAAACCCCCCTTTTTATAACATTTAATTAGTTTACCGATCTCTGTGGGTTCGACCTTGCTTCCATTTACTACGAGTTAATTATCAAAGCAAGTTTATTTTATTTTTGCTAGTTTCGACAGCCATCAAATTTTGGCACCATTACTGGGTACTAGTGTTGATTAATTTACTGTTACTTATTAATGCATCGTTCTTCTCGTACAGGTGAATTACAATACGATCTAGAAATCGAGAAGAGGCTAAGAGGATTCGAAAAGAGATAAATTAAAAAATATTCAAGCATTTGCATCCTCTCTCATTGAAGATGACTTACCGCTCGGTCTACTCGATACATTAAGTATTTCTTCTAGTGATTCTGAAATTGAAGAAACAATTGCTGAAGAAGAAGAACAAACCTTGAAAGAGTTGCTTGCTCGTCAAACTAATCATGAGCCGTTTTGCATTCGATACTCCGCCGTTCAGGCAAACTTCGAGCTCAAATCTGGACTAATTCATCTTTTTCCTATTTTTAAAGGCCTAGATAATGAAGACCCCAACAAACATCTAAAGGCTTTTCATGTCGTTTGTCAAAGCATGAAGCCAGAAGAGGTAACTAAAGATCAAATCAAATTGCGTGCCTTCCCTTTCTCTTTGATCGACAAGGCCAAAGACCGGTTATTTGATTTACCCTCTAATTCAATAAATACATGGACTGAACTTGCTGGATTATTCTTGGATGAATTCTTTCCTTCATCCCGTGCTTCAAATATTCTTAGAGAGATTTCTGGGCTTTCGCAGAAAAGTAACGAGACTCAACACATGTATTGGAGTCGGTTCAAAAAGCTTTATGATAGTTGTCCACAACATGGATTTTCTGAACAACTCCTCATCCAATACTTCTATGAAGGACTTACATCGATAGAGAGGAGATTGATGGATGCCACTAGTGGTGGTGAAATAGTTAATAAGACTCCAAGGGAAGCTAGGAGATTGATTGCCACCATGACTGGAACTAGTCAACAAAGTGGCGCACTACAAGATGCACCCCATTCTCGAAACGTGTGTGAGGTATGTGATTCTTCTTTGGAAAATCAAATTAAAAATCTAACTTCTCTTGTTCAACAATTGGTTGTCAGTAATAACCATTAGGTGAAAGTATGTGGTATTTGCACTGCGCCAAATCACTTAACTGATATGTGCCCCACACTTCAAGACGACTCACAAGAATCTATCATTGCCTTGGGAGGATACTAGGGAGGACAACAGAGACAATATGATCCTTTTTCTAACACTTACAATGCGAGATGGAAGGATCATCCTAATCTCAGTTACGGGACTCGAGTCCCCCAATATCAACAAGCACAACAAAGACTACCTCCTCCTCAACAACAACCCCCGGTTCCCAGTACCAAATCAGGTGAGCCCTTATTCAAACCATGGCTAATACCTCTCAACAGCTTCAGTAGAACACTCAACAGCTTCAGCAGAACACTCTACAGTTTCAGCAGAACACTCAAGTAAATTTTCAAAAAATAAACTCGAGAATAAAAAACTTGGAGGTCTAAGTGGGTCATCTCATATCTTCTCTCAGCAGAATCGAATCCCAAGGTAAATTACCATTTCAAACTGTTACCAATCTGCGAGAAAAATGCGAATGCGATTATCTTGAGGAGTGAGAAAGAATTGGAAGAAAACTCAATGAAGGAGCATAAACATGTTGTAAGGGAAGAATCTGCAAAGGAAATCTTGATCCCTCCACAAACTTATCAAACCGAAGAACCTGAAAAACTCCAACCAAAGGTATTGATAACTCCTCCTCCTTTCCCAACTAGATTGATCAACTTTAAAAAGTTGGAAGAAGAAAAAGGGATCCTTGAAACATTTAGAAAAGTTGAGGTAAACATTCCTTTACTTGATGCAATTAAGTAAATACCTCGATATGCTAAGTTTCTCAAAGATTTGTGCACAAATAAGAAGAAGTTGAAAGGTAATGAAAAAGTGAATATGGGCAAGAACGTTTCCGTTGTGCTCCAAAAGAAGTTACATCTAAAATGCAAAGACCCAGGTATGTTTTCTATTCCTTGTACAATAGGAAATTTAAAGATCAAAAAAGCTATGTTATATCTAGGAGCTTCAATTAATATCATGCCTCTTTCTATTTATAAATTGTTGAACATGGGTGTATTAAAAGAAACTGGCGTGATACTTCAATTAGCTGATAGATCTAATGTATATCATGATTGGGTTTTAGAGGATGTTTTTGTTCAAGTTAATGGCTTAGTGTTTCCAGCTGATTTTTATGTGCTATATATGGGAGATGAATATCCACCAAATTCATCATTAATGTTGCTAGACGTCCATTCTTAAAAACATCTAGAACAAAATTGACGTGCACGATGGTACACTTACAATGAAATTTGATGGTGATATTATTAAATTCAATATTTATGATGCCATGAAATATCCTAATGATGTATCTTCTGTCTGCTCTATAGATGTTACTGACCCTTTAGCACATCAATTCTTTAATTTAATTGATGATGATAAACTGAAATTAGCATTGAGTGAGAACTTCACTCTTACTGATTTGGAAAATAAAGCTAATGAAGAAGAAATCGAGCCTGAATTGCAAGAATCCATTCTTGAACTCGAATCTTTGGAATCTCGCAGGTATAATTCTTCATATATTACACTACCTGTTTATCACACAACACTTCTCCCCTCCGTTGTGCAGGCACCCACTTTGGAGCTCAAACCATTGAAAAATCATCTCAAGTATGCATACTTGGGAGATGGAGAAACTCTTCCCATGATAATTACCGTTTGGAAGAAGAATGATTAATTTGATTACTTCGACGCTACAAAGAAGCAATTGGTTAGACCGTGGCTGATATGAAGGGAATGTCCATCTACATGCATGCATAAAATACTGATGGAAGATGATTCCAAACCTTCTAGGCAAGCACAACGCCGGTTAAATCCACCAATGATGGAGGTTGTGAAAAAAGAGATCCTCAAGCTTCTTGATGCCGGTATGATCTTTCATATTTCTGACAGTAAGTGGGTGAGTCCAGTTCAAGTTGTGCCCAAGAAAACTCGTATAACCGTTATTGAAAATCAAGATGGTGAAAAAATACCCACTCGAGTTCAAAATGGTTGGATGGTTTGTACTGATTATAGGAAGTTGAATTCTTCAACTCAAAAGGATCATTTTCTCCTTCCTTTTATTGATCAAATGCTTGAACGTGTTGCTGGCAAAACTCATTATTGTTGTCTTGATGGTTATTCAGGTTTTCATCAAATTCCAGTTGCTCCAGAAGATCAAGAGAAGACCACCTTCACATGCTCATTTGGTACCTTTGCTTATCGACGAATGCCGTTTGGACTTTGCAATGCTCCCACTACATTCCAAAGGTGTATGGTGAGTATATTCTCCGATTATGTTGAAGACATCATTGAGGTGTTTATGGACGATTTTACAATTTATGGGAATTCTTTTACTGAATGTCTAACCAACCTATCCAAAGTCTTAGAGAGATGTGTCCAAACGAATCTTGTCTTGAATTATGAAAATTGTCACTTTATGGTTGATCAAGGCTTTCCTAGGTCCTATTATTTCATCTAAAGGAATCGAAGTCGACAAAGCTAAGATTGATGTCATTAAAACCTTGACTTATCCTGCAAGTGTGCGGGAAATTCGTTATTTTCTTGGTCATGCAGGTGTTTATAGGCGATTCATTAAAGACTTCTCAAAGACCGCCCAACCACTTTGCAATTTGCTTCAAAAAGAGGCAGACTTCCAATTTGATCAAGTATTGACCACTGCTTTAGTCATCCAACCTTCTAACTGGGATCTTCCATTCGAAATTACGTGTGATGCAAGCAATTATGCCGTTGGTGCTGTTCTTGGACAACGAGTTGGAAGGGCTCCTCACGTCATCTCTTACGCCTCAATAACACTAGATAGTGGTCAATGTAATTATTCCACTACTGAAAAAGAACTTCTAGTTGTTGTCTTTGAATTAGAAAAATTATGTTCCTATTTACTATGCACTAAGGTTATTGTTTATTCTGATCACGCAGCTTTGAAGTATTTGTTATCAAAGAATGATGACAAGCCTAGACTTTTACATTTGATTCTCTTACTACAAGAGTTTGACTTGGAAATTTGAGACAAAAAGGGATAAGAGAACTTGGTTGCCTATCATCTCAGTCGATTGATCACATACGAAGAACCGGCACCATTGCAAGATAACTTCCTGGATGAGCACCTCTTCTCCATTCAAGAAGAACATCCATGGTATGCTTATATCATCAATTTTCTTATCTCTAAGCAATTTTCTCCACAATTAACTAGAGCCCAGAAAGACAAGATTAAAAATGATGCCAAATATTTTGTTTGGGATGATCCATACTTATGGAACATTGTTCTGATCAAATTATTCGAAGATGTATCCCTTCAAGTGAAATCTCTTCTATTCTAACTTTTTGTCATTCTTTTGCTTGTGGAGGACACTTCGGTCCGAGGAGAACGGCTCATAAGGTACTAGAATGTGGATTGTTTTGGCCTAATATTTTTCGTGATTCTTATCTATTTTGTAAATAATGTGAGAAGTGCCAAAGGAATGGAAACTTAGGACAACGTAATCAAATGCCCCTAACACCTATCCTTGTTTGTGAAATTTTTGATGTTTGGGACATCGATTTTATGGGTCCTTTCCCTTCTTCGAATAACAATGTTTATATCATTCTCGCAGTTGATTATGTTTCTAAATGGGTGGAGGCCAAGGCAACCCGACTTGATGATGCTAAAACTGGTGTGCATTTTGTGAAATCACATATTTTTTCTAGGTTCGACATACCAAAAGTTATCATTAGTGATCGTGGATCTCACTTTTGCAATAAATTGATGAAGTCTTTGCTAAAAAAAATTCAACGTCACCCACAAGGATTCCACTGCATATCACCCTCAAACAAATGGTCAAGCTGAGATATGAAATAGAGAAATCAAGTCAATACTCGAGAAAACGGTGAATCCGAATCGAAAAGATTGGAGTCTACGACTTGAGGCTTATCGCATTGCATATAAAACTCCAATAGGTATGTCTCCTTTTCGTTTGATTTATGGTAAACCTTGTCATCTTCTTGTTGAGCTAGAACATTGGGCATACTGGGCCATCAAGCAATACAATATGAAGATGGATGAGGCTGGGGAGAACATGAAGTTGCAATTGCAAGAACTGGAAGAGATTAATAATGATGCCTACGAGAGTTCGAAGATTTACAAAGAAAAGACAAAGCTTTTCCATGATAAAATGATTTCCAGGAAAGTATTTGATGTTGGCCTGAAAGTCTTACTTTTCCATTCTACATTAAAAGTATTTCTCGAAAAATTACGGTCTCGATGGATAGGCCCTTTTGTCGTCACTAACGTTTTTCCTCATAGCGCAGTAGAAATTTCAGCCCTTAGAATCTGGAACGTCATTTAAAGTCAATGGTCATCGCTTAAAACCTTTTTTATGAAGGTTTCCAAGCATACATAGTTGACAGTTTGATTTTAGGCCCTCGCCTTAATTGTCTCGGGAGTGCACCCGTCTAGCTCAAAGACGTTAAAGAAAGCGCTCGTCGAGAGACAACCTAACCTTCTCAATTTCTACGCTTAACTTTCCTGTCCTTTACTTTATTTATTTGTTTATTTTTTAGTACAGTTTTGCATGCTTCGATTTAAAAAAAAAAGGCTTATCGCCGCGTCCTGTGGCAAAGACTCACTCTCGGGTAAAAAAACCCAAGAGTGGTTGCTGTGGTGATGCAAGCAATCGCCACAGCAACGAGTGGCTTAAAAAAACAAAACAAAAGCGGAACGCACAAGTTCAGATCGTTGCCGCTGCAACTAGTGATGGCCCTCGAAACTTAAAAAAAAACAAAAACAAAAAAAACAAAGAGAGAGAGAACAGATCTCTCTTTTCTCTCACTCTCTTCTTCTCCTTCCTTTTATCTCATCTCTTTTATCTTTAAACACCACAAACCCTACCCCCAATCTCTCAAATTACATCCAAGGTTACATATTTTTCTTATACTTCTTCTCTTTTCTTTCATATTTTTCAAATCTAACCTTTTCTTTTTATCTTTGATGTAGGAAGTCACATTTTAGAATCAATATCTCGCTGAAAATCTCCATCTCGCCGCAATCCGCCGCTTCCCGTGCTCCAATTTCAAGATCACGAAGTTCGTATGTTTCTTTTCCTCTCGTCCGATTCACTGTGGATGAGACTTTAGATATTATTTTCAAAGCTTCAAATTGGTGGATTTTTACTTCAATTTTTCCTCACGAACGTTTTTATTCAATTAGGTTGAATTTTACTTTTCTATTCACCACTTAGCATCAATGGCACCTCCAAAACGTTCTAGGGCTAGTTCATTCACCTCCCAACCTCAACATGACACCCAAAAATTTGTAAGCTTAGAGGCGTTTAAATGTCATCAAGATAGCTTGATTAAGAGGAACCTGGCCAAAGAAAGAGGTTTTGAATTTGATTCCACCCATTTTCCATCCTACCACCACAAATTTGTTAGTCGAGGTTGGTCCGCTTTTCTAGCATAGTTTGAGCCTTGTGTTGTTCCCATTTTAAGGGAATTTTATGCCAATGCTCTTGAACATAATGAGTACCGATCGTTTTTAGGGGAAAAATTGTGTCATTTGATAGAAATATCATCAATCACTTTTACCAATTGCCTAACATTGATGATGATGAGTATTCACAGTACGTCCCCGATAGAGAGCTTGAGGAAGTAATCCGTTTTCTCGCTCCTCCCAGCACTTCTTAGATTAAAACCGCCATCGGTCACCCTACATCTTACGAAACCACAACCATGTCTAAAGAGGCCAAAGTGTTTTACAAAGTCATTGGTCATAAGCTCATTCCCGTCAATCATTATAGCACTATCAACACGGATAAGGCCATCATTCGTTATGCTATAATGTCCGGAAATTCGATCCATGTGGGTAAAGTTATTCAATACCATATTCTTGATATCGCTCGAAGGCTCAAAGGTGGCCTTGGTTTCCCATCCCTCATACTACCCTTTGTAAGAATGTCAGAGTTAGGTGGCTCCCAATTGAGGAAATTCAACACCCTGCATCCCTCTTAGACACTCAAGGTATCTTTAACTTTAAAAAGGTTGATGAAGGTGCACGGGCATCCACACAACTTGTTACACCACCACGTGCCACCACCTCTAGGCCTTCCCTTCCAGAACATTTACAAATAATTTCTGATGCCTTTACAAGTTTTCGCCTTGAGTACAACATGGATAGAGAATACCGTTACCAATACGATATAGCTAACGCTCAACAACTTGGAATCATCGCTGATCGTTTGGGGGTGGAACACGTGCTTTTCCCCAATCCCCTTAACTACAACTTGCATGGCGCTTCTTCCTCACGAACTGATGAGGATTCGCATGAAGAAGACAATGAAGAATGATCATCCAGGAAAGTCTTTCTACCCCTCCTTTTATTTTTCTTTGCACCTTAAGGGCAATGCTCAATTTAAGTTTGGGGTGGGTAGTTCTATAGCTAGGTAGTTTCACTTTTCGTTTATTTTATTTTTCTTCTAGTCTTTCTTCATTTTCATTTTTCATTTATTTAGTTGTTTTCTTTCGATTCGTTTTATTAAAAAAAAACGATGATGGCTAATGATGATCTTTCTACTTGATTATGCAAAAGATTAGACGATGTTTAAGATTTAGACTTGTTCAATTTTGAGATTGATGATTTTCTTCGTTTCTTGCCTAATCACTCCTTTTTGTGCACTCTTAGCTTTGCTCTTCTTTGAATTTGAGATCCAAATGGCTTCCGGATCATATTTTTAATATTGTACCTTCTATAGCTCAAGTAGTTTCTATACATTCTGACTGATTAAAAAGTAAACTGGTTGAGTCACATTTAGCCTTTTGTGAGCTTTAGAGCCTAAGAGCAAAATTCATATTTTATGCTCTAACTTTATTTGCTGAGTGAATGTCATGCATGGTTAATATTTTCTAGAACTTGCTTTGTTATGCATATCGAGAATATTTTTTGTTTGATTTTGAATGCTAGAAATCTATAAGGGCAAACTAGGGGAACCAATTTTAGGTTTCTAAAGGCTTACCGAACTTAATTCATTAGATTGCCAATTTTGAGCCTTAGCCTTTTTTTTTATTAGTAGCCACATAATAAATATCACTTTTCCCATTCGTTTTGTCCTCTTTTCACCCAAATTGAGAGGTTACCATGATTTAGAAAGATTTATGTCTCTTTGAAAATGTTGTTAAAAGTGATGAGTTTGTGTTATTGAATTGAATTGATTGAAAATGTTGAAAAAACATAAGTGAAAAGAAAGATGTGAAGAAAGTCGGTTTTAATATTTGAGAGTTTGTTCTTAAAAAAAATTTGAGATGAGTTTGATATTATTGAAAATTCTCAAAGTAATCTCTCAATTTTTTTAGCCTAAATGTCTTTCACCTACTCATTCACCTAAGCCCCCTTGAAACCTTTAAAGACCCTTGGCTTCTTGTTTTTTAAATTTCTTGCGGTAACCAGTCTTGATTTGATATATTTGTAAGCCTATGGCAAAGAGTTTTCTATGCATTAATTTGAGTGATATCAATTATTTCTCTTAAACACTTTGAGAGTTTAGAGTGATTATTCCGTGAGGGTTTCTTCTCCTCTTTTCTTTGATATTAGAAATTTTGTCTACGTCTTTACTCTTGCTATGGTTGCTGATATAATTAGTCTCAAATTTTGTTTTTTTATAATTTTTTTTTAGAATGAGTAAGGTTGAGTTGCACACAAACACTTGGGATTTCGTTTGAAACTTTGAATGTCTGAATCTTACTTGAGAACATGTTTGATTGTTTTATGACTTCTAAGTTTTGTATAACTAATTAACCAGAAGCCGGAGTTTATGATTTGTGCTTAATCCTAGATTTTCTAAGGGACTAGCAATAGTTTAAGTTTAGGGATATTTGATAACTCGTTTTTGTATTCTTAATTTAAATGTTTTATCCCCTAGAATGCTTGATATGAAACCCTAGAAAATTGAAATAGAAACCCTTTGAAACACAAAGAACCCCTAGATACAAATTCTAAAACCCCAATGAACAATAAGGTAAAACCCTTGGAAACCAATAAGAAGAAGATTATTCCAATGATCTAATACCTTGAAATAAGAGAACTTGTTCTTATTTCAAGATCGAAACAATCCACAAACACAATAGATCAAGTTATGCTTGAATGTTTCTAAAACATGCAACCTAGAACAAGGCTACAAAATGCAAGGTAAAATCAACCAAGCAATAAGCAAAACAAAGATATTTTCTATCATATTAATTCTGAGTATTTAGGGTTACAAATGAGGCCTTAAATTGGCAAAGAAACCCTAAAAATAGGCTAGGAAATTCGGATTACAAGGAGCACAAAATCTGCCCAAAACTTGCCTTATATGAAATTGGCAGATTTTGTGGAAAATCTTTTCTAGAGAATAATATCTTTCCTAATTCTTTCCAAGCTAATAAAATGAATATAAATGGCCTAAAACATGTCTAAATACATCATAAAATCGTTGGAACCATATATGGAAATTTTGGGAACAAATATGGAAAGTGGTCCAAATATGGAAAGTTTGCAAAAGTGATGCAACTTTCCTAATTAGCTCTTATCTTCAATTATGATTTGAATAAGTCTTCAATACTCTTCTTCATAATGCATTTTCCATTGATTAATGTGCATCAAGTCTTCTTTGTTAGCCTTCATACTCGGATCTTCAAAGCTTGTCTTGACTTTACTAATGTAGGCTTGTAAATGGATGTTCAATGCTTCTCTTGATCTTTGATCTTGTGATTAGTCCTTGAGCTATTTGTGACGTTCCATGATTCATATGAATGCTTAGTTCCGAGAGTTTTTGAATTGATTTATTTGGTTTTCTTGTTAGAAAGTAATTTCAAGTTGTTAGGAATAAATCAAATTGCAAAAAGTTTGAAAATGAAGATTTTTCTCATATTTTGGCCTATCGCCGAGGCGACGAGCACTCCATCATTGCGTCAATTATCAAAGCAGTTTTTGCGTGTCTTCGTTGTTTATCTCCACCATCATCGCATCTATGATTTTTCCATGGCCGCAGCAACGAGAGCGAAAATCCGCCTATAAATATTAGTTTTCATTAGTTTTTAGGGCATCCTCTTTATCACTTTTTAAAAACTTCTCTTAGTTATTTTTCTTTACACATGTCTAGCTAAACTTTTCGTTCCAACTAGAGATTAAATCGAAGTTTGGTTTATTTTAATTCGTGAGATTCGTTCTTAATTGATTTTCTGAATTCTCTCTATTTGTGATTTCTCTTTGTATATCTATTATCAAGTTGATGTTTGTTCAAATAGGATCCTTTGTTCACATGTTAGTTTAATAATTAGTCAATTAGAACATTTAAATCCGTAATTTTTTTATTGTTCTAATCCTTGTGACAAATAACATGAATTGATTAGGAAGCTTTTTAATTTATGTTATGAGAAATAGTGAT
The DNA here is from genome assembly GCA_028015215.1 of Gynostemma pentaphyllum. Classification (NCBI taxonomy): domain Eukaryota; kingdom Viridiplantae; phylum Streptophyta; class Magnoliopsida; order Cucurbitales; family Cucurbitaceae; genus Gynostemma; species Gynostemma pentaphyllum. Next base: position 7,446,876 of record CM051346.1, on the reverse strand, counting down.
ATAACTTAAATTAATCGGTCGCACCGTATTTGTTAGTTAGCAATTGGGTCATTCTCTTCTTAATTCTATTAATGGGTTAAATTCTATTATCATATTCTAGGGTTATCTGTCAATTAAGAAAGTAGTCATTAGATCGTATCCTGGCTATCAAGAATCTAAGGAAGGGCACTTGTTGTTCCAGTAACTTCAAACCAATTTAAAGTTGAATTAGAATTTATGCTTTTATCAATGATCGAATTAAGTAAACTATAACGGAGATTACGTCTTTAGTTGGAAACCTTCTCAAATAAATTTACATCTTTTAATTATTTTCTATCTTTTATTATTTCAAAATCTCAAAGTCCCCTTTTTGATAACATTTAATTAGTTTACCGGTCTTTGTGGAATTGACCTTGCTTCCATTTACTACGAGTTAATTATCAAAGCAAGTTTATTTCATTTTTACTGGTTTCGACAGCCATCAAGAGTATAGAAACTAAATATTATAATGAAGACAAGCATAATAACAAAAATTTATAGGGCAATTTAAATCAGTGTTTAAATTTTATGTTAATATTTACATATTTGTTATTTAAAAGTATTTATAAAAATATCAGATTCCTATAGAACTGTTCATTGAGATGTGTAGTAAATACCTTTATTTTGTATAAATATATCAGTTATATATAATAAGTCATTTATTTACCATATCGGGTAAATCAGTGGCAATCAATCACTGATATACTATCACCGATATACTTGGACAAAATAAGAGAATTTACAACATTTCTTAATGAATAGTAACTACGCCTCTAGGATTTTGACATTTTTTATAAATACTCTCTTGAAATACTTAATTTGTAAAATAAAGTCCATTTAACATATTTACAAACGCCCCAAATTTATTATAAGAACTAAAATACTATGGAATAAAAATATGCTTTTATCAAAAATAATAATTATTAGGGTAAAATACCATTTTCGTCCCTGAACTTTACATCTGGTTTCGTTTTCGTCCCTGAACTTTCAAAAAAGATCAAACTCGTCCTTGAACTTTCCAAATCGTTTCGTTTTCGTCCTTCCGTCCATTTTTCCGTCTGGTCATTAACGGAGGCTGATGTGGCATGCTGACGTGGCTTTTTTAACAATATTTTAATATATTTTTTTATTTTATTATAATTTTAAATGCCTAAGTGTCAATCTCTCCTCTCCCCCTTTCTCTCTCCTCCATGGTCATCTTCTTCCCTTCTTGAGCAAAACCAATTTCATAAAATGATATTGGGTGTAGTACTTCAAATGAACAGATGGAAAACGAGAAAATCGAACCAAGATCTACCATCATTGTAGGCCGTTTTTGAGATTGGTGTGAGGAAGATCGAAGCTTTCTGGGCAGATTTCATGTAGGCCGTTTTTGAGATTTTTAGATCTGGCTGAGGGAGGGGATATCTTCAAGTTTCATTCATTAATGATGGAAGAGGAAGCCAAGTCGATGGTTTCTGGTGAGGAACGAAGGGAAAGTGACGTGGAAACAGGTCAGATCCGTAGATCTGAGATTAACGCTTCAATGACAGTTTTTGAGGGTACGTAATTCGCGTTTGTCTGAGTATGGGCTACAACAACGTGTTCTATCCTCTTCGTCTGATGGTTTTGAGCCTCTTTCATTAAGGCCTCGTGGCCTAAAACCCCCTGGTTCGCAAGTTACCATTTTATCTCTTTCAAAGGTTGTTCATGGAGGCATCAATGGCGTTTTCGATTCTGTTGGTTCTCAGTGTGTTTCGTCTGTTCAGAAAGGTTCGTATGATGGTTTTAGAGCTACCCATGAAGGTAGTTTGGTCCAACAACCTCTTGGTTCGTCTATGGAGAACTCGAAGGCCAAAACGATAATGGATGCCCCTGCTTTCGTCTTTGCTTCTGAACGTTGTAGGTTTCCATGGAGGGGGCCGAAAATGCTAGGAGAGATTGACACTTAGGCATTAAAGAGCTTGCTAGAAAAGAAGTTTGATGAAAGAATTTGAAGTCTCTTGACTGGGAGGGTTCATTAAAGAAGACGATGGAGAAGAAGAAGAGGGGAAGAAGATGACCATGAAGGAGAGAGAAAGGGCGAGAGGAGAGAGAAAAGGATGAGAGAGATTAAAAAAATGGACACTTAGGTATTTAAAATTATAATAAAATAAAAAATATTGTTAAAAAAAGCCACGTCAGCATGCCACATCAGCCTCCATTAATGACCAGACGGAAAAATGGACCGAAGGACGAAAACGAAACGATTTGGAAAGTTCAGGGACGATATTGATCTTTTTTGAAAGTTTAGGGACGAAAACGAAACCAGATGTAAAGTTCAGGGACGAAAGTGGTATTTTACCCTTATTATTATCAAGTTTTGGCTTTAAGAAAATTATCAATATGGCTGTATTTTTATAATACCATTTTTATTCTCAAACGTTATTGATATATTCTAATTGATTTGTATGTGTTTTTGTAGTTTTTTTTTTTGGAAAGGCATGTTTTTGTAGTTATTGAAAGATAAGGAGCGTTTCAACAAAAGATGGAGAAAAAAAAGATTAATTTGCATAATTAGGAGTCTAGCACCTAAACGCTAGAATTTGAGCGCCTAGGCTCTGAAGCATATGTGCTCACTCGAATGACGCTTGCGCTACGTCGAAAATTTTTTAGATTTCCAATTTTTCCTGTATTAGGGCAATAAAAAAAAAAGAAAAAAAGGAGGAGCAGCATTGTGAAGTTGTGGCAGCCGCTAGAGTGGGCAGAAAAAGAGTCATAATCAACCGTTTTTCTTCCATTCTGTTTATTTTTTTTATGTCTTTAGTTATCAGTTTTGAATTTTAGTTTAATATAGTTTTAGATTTCTTTTCTACGATGTAGCCTATAAGAAAACAATATTGATCACTCAAAAGAAGTCATTTCTATTAACCTTCATAATCAAAAGTACATTGCCTATTTATAGACATTGTATGAAAAGAGTTTCAATAACTCAACAATAGTTAGCATTCACAACTAACTAACTAACTCATCTCTTGTAAATAAACCACTCCAACTAATCATCAATTACAAGCTTAATGAGCTATCTTAATATCCTCTGTCAAACCAAAGTCTGCACCATCAACAACTTGCAATCTATTTCTCCATTTGATAAAAGAATTGGCTAACAAAGGTTTGATAAACACATCTACCACTTGATCTTCCTCAGGAAGATGATTAACAAACAATTGCTTACGAAGTACCATATCTCTTACAAAATATATATCAATTTCCATGTGCATAGTTCTTGAATGCAGTATTGAATTAGAGCTAAGATGCACTGCACTCAAGTTGTCACACCAGAGTATTGAGTTTACTATTTGTTTGATCATCATTTCACAAATTAAGGATTGAATTCATACCAATTCAGCTGAAGTATTTGTAATACTCCTGTATTCGGCTTCAGTGCTTGATCTTGACATGATATGTTGTTTCCGATATGAGATTTTTATCTATAAACAAACAGAAACCAGAAGTAGACTTTCTATCATCTAGATCTGAAGCCCAATCAGCATTTGCAAATAATTGAATGTTGAAATTTTGTGGTTTTGATAGAACTAGACCATGATGAATTGTTACTTTGATGTAACGAAGAACTCTTTTAACTGCTTGCCAATGAACCAAGCATGGTTTCTGCATAAATTGGCATAGTTTGTTTACTGAATATGCCAAATATGGTCGTGTGATTGTTGCATATTGCAAGGCTCCTACTATACTTCTATAGTGAAAGACATCCTGCAACAATTCTCCATCTCTTGTAGAAAGAACACTCTCATTAATCATGGGAGTAGAAATTGTATTTGCATCAGTCATTTTAGCCTTCTAATGTAAATCTATAAAGTATTTTGTTTGAGAGAGAAGTATAGTGCCATCTTTAGTATATAAAACATCAATGCCAAGGAAAAAACTTAGTTTGCCAAGATCTTTTAATGCAAATATATGATTCAAATTTGTAATTAGTTTGTTAATTTCTGCTGGAACATTACTTTTGATGATTATATCATCAACATACACTAGAATGTATATGGTAAATTTCTGTGTGACCTTGATGAAGAGAGAATGATCTGACTTTGCATTATGAAAACCACTTTCAAATAAGAATGCACTTAATCTTTTAAACCAAGCTTGTGGGGCATGTTTTTAGCCATAGATGACTTTATGCAAGTTGTAGACAAGGTTTGAAGAATGTGATAAATTGACAAATTCTGTTGGTTGTTCCATTAGAACCTTTTCTTGAAGTATGCCATGTAAAAAGGCATTGTTGATGTCAAGCTGCCTTAGAGTCCAATTTTTAGATAATGCAAGAGTTAAGAGAACTCGAATTCTAGTTTGTTTAACTATAGGACTGAATGTTTCACTATAATCAATATCAGTCTCTTGATGGAATCCCTTTACAACCAATCTGGCTTTATATCTAGCCACTAACCCATCAGAGTGCCCTTTAATCTTGAACACACATTTACAACCTACTACCTTTTTATCTTTAGGTTGTTCAATCAAAAACAAGGTTTCATTCATCAATGCATTATATTCTGTTTGTATAGCTGCTTGCCAATCGGGAGCTGAAAGAGCTTCTGTAAGGCCCCGGGATTTACATAGAAAGTTTAATTAAAATTTCTACATATTGACTGCTTGTGTGATAAGTGTTAAGCTATTTAAAAATTATTTTCTACTTTTGTTTTGATTATTTGATGGTTAACTATAGTTAAAAGCAAACCAAGGTTGGAAAATTTCTTAGAAGAGAGCTTTTAACCATGGTTAGTTAAGGAAAAAGGACTAGTTAGCAATTAAAACTTGAAGCAAGGACTAGTCAGCAAAGAAGTGAGTGGGGAGTCCTTGATTGTTAGGTGAAGAGCTGGAGGGACTTTATTACAAATATCCAATTCTATTTTCAGACATTCAAAAGTATAAATAGATTAAAAAAAAACATTTCATTTTTCTTATTTTCTGCTTCATCAACCCGTTGCCCCCCCCCCCTTTGGGTGAATTTCTGCTTTTTCCTTCAAATTCTTCATAAAAGCTAGTTGAATAGGGTTTTTGGTTTATTTGTGAAAGGATTATCAAGTTAGGAAGAATCAAGCAAGGATCCATTGAATTTAGAAGCATCAAGGAAAGAATTCGTTCTAAGAACTCAATCTTTTCTAGGTTTTCATGGAGTTTTGCTTGAGTGTTCTTGGTTAATGTTGTAAGTTACTTTAGTAATGAGTTTCTTCCACTTATAAATTCTGCAAATTTACTTTCAAAATCCTATCTCAAACCCTAAGATTTTCTATTAAAAGGTTCTCTTGAGATTGGAAGCCATGGATGAAACCTCCATTAATGGCAATTTTTCAAGCTTCTAGCTTTTTCAATTTTTGAGTTTTCTTGACTTATATTTAAAAACTCTTAATTCTGGAATATATGAGTGCCTAAATATGTATTTGACACATGAAAAACAACTTGGAGGAGCAAAGAAATGAATTCTTGAAAATTCTCAAATTTAGCCAAAATACTAGTTTTTAACTTAGCTAGTTTTGGATTTTCTTAATTAATTTTGAAACGTTATCAATTCTAGAATTTTTGGGTGATTATATGTATATATTATACATGGAAAAACACATTGGAAGATCAACCAAATGAATTTTTGATAAATTACCATTTTGGCCAAAAATCGCACCTTAATTTAACTAGTTTTTGGAACTTTTTCCACTAATTGGGTTTGGGTTGTGTTTTATTTATATTGCGCTGAGATAAATGTGTCACTTTGAATCTAAATATGTTTGGAAAGTTTGATGTAGGATAAGGGCAAGAGCAAGCTAATTGAGAGCCTATTTGTGAAGGTGAGAACAAAAAGAATCAAAGTGGTGATGGTGGTGTTGTTGTGATGTTAGTGAAATGGTGTGGGATGAAATTTGAACATGTCATGGATGGAATTGAGGTACTTTGGTGTATGAATTTAGGAGGAAATGGAAGTTGTAAAAGGAATGGAAGTTATGAGCTAAACTTGACAAGTTGTCAAGAATTCGGGAAATACGGAAATACCTTGAACCATTTTTGCATTCACTTATAACTTGAGCTATTCTTATATGTTTTATTTACATTTATACAAGTGTCAAGTTAAAGATCGAGTCATATACTTAATTGGGTTTTATATTCATTTATTCTCGACATGTTTTTTATTATTGTTTGATAGGTCATGCATAGTCGAGACGGGAGGCAAAATTCTTAGAATATGACTTTATATGCTTAGTGTACTCTTTGAGAGTGTTAGGAGAAAGGATTGAGTAATATGCTGATTGGAGGATTATCCTACTTGAACTCATTATGCTAAAATTTGTATTCGATGAGAATTTGCAAAGAAAACATGTTCATTTATATTTTCATTCATCTCATTCTTGTAAATCATTCATTTGTTGCATGGCCATGGGGTCGTAACCCGTGTAATGGTGAGTGGATGCTGGACGTTACACGTGGTTACTGTGGCGGATATTGTGTAGCTCTGAGGTGCTGTGCGGTGGATGGCCTGGATGCTAGAGTGGTTATTACGACAACCTGAAAGAATATATGAGCTACGGCTCGAGTGATTATTGAAATAGTGTGTGAAAACTGCATGATGAGACGCGAGGAATGTGAAATGGAAAGATGTTATCGAATTGACCTGATCTTGAACTTGAAAAGTTGTTAGTTTGCATAACATACACGTTTAAGTTTGATCATTCTTATGCATTCATACTTAGCTAATGTCGCTGGAAGGTGCGTGGTGGAACATGGAAAAGTGTAACGGTAGATGAAAGTGATTCAGAAAGTGAACGGAATGTGGTATTAGTTTGATGAAGGCATGATATAATACGAGGAAGTGTAATAAATAAAATGAGCTACGGCTCGAGTCATTGAGTGATAATTTGTAATGAAGATGTTAAGTGAACGTGGTGTGTTGTAGTGTGATGTTATTGATTCGGGAATAGTATGAGGCACTTAGATATAAACTGAGTTGTAAACGTTGGTATGTGGAAACTCTGATTGGGAGTCTATAGTGGTTAATCAACTTGTATACTATAAAACTCAGCGTATCAGGCTTTGATACACCGGCTATGCTGAATGTGGTGCCCTAACTGATTATGATGTGATTATGGGTATGGATTGGTTGTCGGCCAATAATGCCACAATTGATTGTGGAAGGAAGGAAGTAGAGTTTGTATCATCCTTGCAAACTAATGCATTAATACAAGGGGGAGTTTGGGGTGGCGAGTGTGGTTAATCCCCGATAGAAGGGGTAGGGCTGAGTTCGGTGCCTATTATGCGTGAATGTCCTGATGCTTTCCGAATGAGCTACCTAGGTTGCCCTAGAAAGGGAAATGGATTTCTGGATTGAAATGACTTTGTGGATGACATTCTAAATACAATGCAACCAGTAAGGGTTTTGTGGTCATGTCAATCAGATTGACTAATGCGCCCGCGGTATTTATGGACCGTATACATATGGTATTTTCAAAAGTTCTTGGACCTTTTGGTCATAGATTTTTATTGATGATATTTTGGTCTTTTCAAACCAGATGAGCTACATGTGATTCATCTCGAGAAGGTGTTATAGACGTTGAGGGTCGAGAAACTTTGCGTAAAACTCTTGAAAGGTGAATTCTTGGAAAAACCAATTGCCTTTAAAGGCATGTGGAGCCTAGCAAGGGTAATTCGGTTGATCCTTCAAGGATCAAATCAATTGGTAGTTGGCCTCGACCAACTAGTGTAGCAGAAGTCCGCAGTTTTTCTTGGGCTTTTGAGGTATTATAGAAGTTTTGTGCGAGACCTATCTACATCACATCTCCACTAACACAGCTGATCAGAAAGGGTGTGGAATGTGTGGTCGAAAGGGTGTGAGGGGAGTTGCGAGAAGTTAAAGTATAGATTTGTTACAGCCCTGGTTTTTGACTTTTCTGATCATTCGAGGGTCACATGGTTTATGGTGATGCTTCATTCAATGGTATAGGGCGTGCACTTATGCAACATGGTAAGGTGATACCATTTGCATCCTGGCAATTGGAGGGACATGTGAAGAGATATTCGACCCATGATTTGGGCTGGTAACAGTAGTTCATGCACTAAAATGTAGTGTCATTATTTGTCTGGAGAGAAGGTGACGACCTTCAGTAATCATAAGAGCTTGAAATAATACTTCACTCAGAAAGAGTTGAATATGAGGAAACGACGGTGGCTGGAACTGATAAAAGATTATGACTGTGACATCCAGTACCACCCAGGCAAGGCTGACATTGTTGTTGATGCTCTTAGTAGGAAAATGTCTCAAGCCATGGCTCTGATGACGCATCAGGTACGGCTTAGGTGGGAGATGTATCAGGACCCACGTCAATATTACTGGTGGTCAGAGATGAAACGAGAAGTGGTGGAGTATGCGAATAAGTGTCTTGTTTGTCAAGGCATTTAAACGGAGTTCGCCAGGATTGTCCTTGTCTTGAGTCAAAGCTTCAAAACTTTTTATGTAAATATTTATATTGTCTTAATGGTTTGTAATAACTCTTTTCTGGTTCACCACATACTTTATTATTTTGAACTATACTTGATATTTTGAAACGATCGACGAGCCGAGTTTGAGTATTAAGCAGGTTTATAAAAGAGTGTACGAATACTTCATGTCTAAATTTTCATTGTTTTGTTATATCATTTAAACTAAGTTTGTAAGTCTTCACTTCAGCGTTGCGTACTCGCATCCTAAGCTTGTTTTTCAAGTCCGGTAGTCACAACTTCCTTTACAGTATTGGGTTCCACTTCCTTCAAATATGCTAGTAGAATAATTTTGGGTTTTCTTATTCCATTTTTAGCTCTGGTAATCATTGAATGATTATTCAATGAAGGTGAACTATTTGGTAATGTAATAGGATTTACAGGAACAGAAGGTTGAGATAGAATAATAACAAGTATTATCTGTGTTGGTGATATGACAGAAGGATTTGAAGAAGAAACTTATGGCATATTTTGATGTATAATTGATTCTGAAAAATGTGAATCAGATTGATGAAGAACATTAGGTTCAGTTGGTACTGGATATGAAATTGTTTTGGGAGTTGGAAGGATAGGTATTTGGCCAACAAAAGTTTGTGCAATGAATGTATTTGTCTTTTCAGATGGAAAAGGCAAAGGATAAGGAAAGTAAGTTTCATTGAATTTGACATGTCTGGATAGGTATATTCGACCATTTGAAGCTAAGCATTTATACCCTTTTTTTTTACTGCCATATCCAAGAAAAACACATTGTTGAGATTTATATTCCAGCTTATGACTGTTACATTGTCTAAGATGAGGGTAATAGGCACAACTAAACACTCTTAGACTTCCATAATCAGGTTTGTGATTAAAGAGTTTAAAGAAAGGAGAGCTACCTTGAAGAGCCTTATAAGTTTTCTTGTTGATGAGAAACACAACTATTGCAAAAGCATCATCCCAACATTTAAAGGTTAAGGAAGCTTGAGACAAAAGAGTTAATCATTTTTCTATAATTTGTCTGTGTTTTCTCTCAACAATTCCATTCTTTTCTGAAGTATAAGACCAAGTAATTCTTTGAATAATCCCATGGGTTTTGAAGAATGAAGTTAAAGATCTATACTCACCCTCAAGTCAGTTTGAATAACTTTAATTTTATAAGAAAAATGGTTTTCAACTCTTGATTTAAAATGCAGAAAGGTTTGATATGCTTCTGACTTGGTTTTAGGAAATCAATCCATATATATCTAGAGAATGCATTAACAAAACTCATGTAATATTTGAATCCATTACTAGAAGTAATATGAGTTGGTCCCCAAAGATCAGATTCAACTAGTTGTGAAAGGTATTGATAAACTGTTTGAGACAACCTGAATGGTAATTTGTGGCTTTTGCCAAGAATGCAAGAATGACAAAAGAAACCATTTTTATTTGATGAACAATTGATATTACAATCAAATAGTATTTGACTAAGTACAATTGGATTTGGGTGTCCTAATCTTCTATGCCATAAAGTGAAATTTGAAGAATCTTGTCAAAAGGCAGTAGGGTTGTGTGAATCAGTAAGACGGTGTGTAGAAAGATGATTTTCTGGATTTGACTTGGAATTGGGTGATGCATTTGCCTCAAATGTCTTTCTCCTCAAATTGAACTTGTAAAGACTTTCATGGACAGTTCCCTGAAGAAGTATTTGGCCATAAATTTGATCCTTCATAAAACAACAACATGGGTGAAATTCAAAAAATACAGAATTGTCTTTCGCAAATTGACTGTCACTAGTCTAATTTTTGGTTATTTGAGTAACATGCAATAGATTCTTCAAAAAAGAAGATTTTGTTGAGGGACAAAATAGGGAGGATGATCCAACGTTTGTGATATGTAATCCTGTTCCATTACCAACATAGATTGTACCTCCACCATGATAATTGTTGGTGAAAACAGTGATCAAACTAGGTGGTGAAGGGGGCATGCAAGTTCACATGGTCAACAAGTAATAGTAGTGGTAAGTGAGTGTTGTGTCCCACGAGGATGGTTGTCTTCAAACAAAATTAGAATCTAAGGGTGATTACAACTATGTGATTAATTAAATAGCAAAGTTAGATGTTTTGATGCACGAAGTAAACGGATCAACACTAAGTGTAGATCGAAGGATTTGAGTGTGATGATGTGTTAGAAATCCGGATAGACTGTTGTCAACAAGTAGTGAGCTTGCCATGAGACTTCAATTATAGATGGAGTTTATGAGACAATAATTGCATAGGAAAACAAAAGCAAGAATGAGTTTCCTCAAACACATTCTAACGCATTATCCGACCCTAGATTTTACCCCTAAAACCTTGGATGGATTATACTTCTTCTGAACTCCTAAGCATCGTTCTCTATTCCTCTTAAATTTTCCCTTATTTCTAAGTTACAAATAAGATAAACAAGTATTGCCTTATTATAAGTTTCCATACAAAGAATCTTTCAATACTTGCATAGACTCTTCTAACTCTACTTTCATAAAGGTTTAAAGAAGGATGTGATCATATAGAATATTACATCACAATCTCCATACATACATGAGTCTCAAAATATTATCTTGTGTCTATCCATCTCCACTAACACCTCATAACAAAAGGGTTTAGCCTCTCATGGCTATCAACAACATGAAAGTAAAAGTGTTCCTCAAAACAGAATTCATACTTGAATATAAAATGGAATTAATAAATACTAGCTAATACAAAATAACTCCACGTCGTAAACGCCTCCTTGTTCCTCGATTGTCTTCTCCTCTCTATCCTCTACATCTCTGTCGTCATCCTCCTCTCACAAAAATATTTTTTTTTCTTTTACATCCCTTTGTTTTTGTCTTCACTTTGCCACTTTTCCCTTTTCCCGCCAAAACAATAGTTGATAAAGTGTATCGGGATGTACGCATGACTAAGAACTGTAGCATGAAGCGACTGCTGCCTGTCCCGTCGAACAACTAATTAGCGAAGATAATATCTCTTTGTCCTCTGAGTGCCTTGCTTCAGCAGCATCACAATGTGCTCCTCTTTGTGCTTTGCCCTGCAACAGTAAAGAATTGCCAAGAGCACGAACTAGAACTATGCTTGCAAGGGCTATATTAAAACGCTCAGAAAGTTATCAATTAATGAGAGAGAAATGATTGCAAATAGCCAAAATGAAACAGAGGCTCAGTTCGAATTGGAATTTACAAAAGTGACTTAGACAAGTGCAGAAGCTCAACATTCTACTTAATTGCTTGGTCTTTTTACCTAGATTTATCCAAGTTTAACTATGTGTGTAACGTCTCGTTATTTTGTGATAAAAAAAAAACTTTTATTTATTTTATTTAATTTAAGTAATTAAAGTTCATTTATTTATTATTAAATTAGAATTTAGTAATTTATTTCATTTTAATTCATTTTAATGGCTTTATTTATTTAAATACGTTTTAATGGTATTAATAATTATTAACGGGCCAATTAATAATTATTAATCACCATTGGGATAGTTTGAGATATTCGGGATTCGTTTTTAAGCCAAAAGTCATAAAAGGGCAAAACCGTAATTACCCAATTTGCAAAATATCTAAAAATACTATTTGTCATCTTTTTTAAATTATCATTGACCACAAAAATTGACCAAAAAGCCTCCAATTTTCCCTCTCCCACCCGTGGGTTCCAAAGAAGAGAAATAGAAAATTCGTTTTTGTTCGTTTCTTGCCGGATCGACTCGAGCTTGGATATTTCGGAAAGCCCTCGGGTCAAGGATCATTTCCCACCTACCCATCGTCCGTTTCTCTCGAGATCCTAGGAGTTCTCGGTAAGTGAAGTTTCAAACCCTAACTCCAAATAGTGTTTTAATGGAGTTTTACTTGTTTTCTTTCGATTTCTTGCCATGGAACTCGGTGTTTGTCAATTCGGGAGTAGTTTTAAGTGTTTTTGGAAACTATTCCATAACCCTAAAACCGAGTTTCAGTCGAAACTCTTCCCGTTTGAAATTTACCCTTTTGGGTTTGATTTTGGGTTAGAAATTAATGAATGAATGTTTATTTAAATTCAATTCGGGAAAGGGCTTATTGTTTGAAAACCCTAATCATCGATACCCATTGAAATCGGGATTATCGAATTTGCTTAAAACCAACTCGAAATGTATTTAAATTGCCAAAAAGTCGGAAAACCAAACCCGAGACCCAATTTTGATGATAGGGCCGTGGGCCTCTTTGTGGGTTTTGTTGGGTTTTCGTCGCTTTGTATGTTTAGTAGTTGTTTGATCGATAGTTGGTAAAGTTATTAATTGTATGATATAACTTAATTGTAGGTGTTTTCGAACTGCGTGGTTGATTGCTCTTCTGGTGTTTAGGAGCAAAGTCTTCACTTTTATAAGGTGAGAATAGTTAGTATTTAAAGTAGTTATAGAAAGCAAATGAGTGTGAAGGTTTGTAGAAATAGAAACTAAGATTAGAATCCGAATCTAAGATTAGAGGGTTGTGAGTTAGTGCACTTAGGATTAGAAGTTAATCCTTTAAGTGAGAACTTAGAAGTTCTCGAGAAAGACTTTGAATCTTAGAAGATTCTAAGTTAGATTCGATTCGAAACTAAGATTGGATCATTAGAAGTTAAAAGATCCAAGTTTGTTTTTTTGAACGGTTAATAAAACCTCGGATCATTGGAAGTTTAGAATCCTTGAGGCTATAGGTTAATCGTTTAAATTATAATTGTACTTGTATTATTGATACCGGAGTTCGATTGTCATATCGTTCGTCTGAGATTCTTATCTATTTTACTTTATGTCATTTACTTATGTCCTTTACTTTATGCTATTTACTTTATGTTTGTATTGATTACTTTAATTTCGCACTTTATTTATTTACGCTATAAAACATCATATTGCATCATAACATATCGCATCATGAAAAAGAAGTGTGAAAGTGAGAAAGAATGAATGGGGGAACGATGGATCCTACGGGATAGACCACGTTACCATCATTGAAAGAAAAGAGAAAGTGAGAAATATATGAAAGGGAGAATGATGGATCCTACGGGATAGACCACGTTACCTTCATAGAAAGAAAAGAGAAAATGAGAAAGAAAAGGAGGGAGAACGATGGATCCTACGGGATAGACCACGTTACCTCCTCATGCATAAGGGCGTATGCGAATCCTATGGGATGCTCTCAATGCATTCATACATATGATCGATGAAAGAGAGAATTGAGATGTTTAATATGATGCAAAGTTTATTTACATCTATTACTTATGTCATAATATTGTTGATGGATGAGTATTGACTATGATTTTAGCAATATCATCCTTAGAAAGTATAAAATGAATTTACCTAGAGTTTGAAGAACTTTAGGAGTAGAATGTGTCAGTTTATTTGGACACAAATCGAAATGCGAGTTTGAGGTCTATCTTTACTTTTTATGCTTATTATTCTCACTGGGCTTAGTTTGTTAGCTCATGATATTAGAACCAATTTCAGGTAATGCCTTGGCTAGAGGTCGAGGGAGAGGAGGTGGTGCTGCGTGATCGAGGGATGCTGACCTCGAGATGGACATTTTTGTTGTAAAGTCTATGTCTTGATTTTGGTGAATTTTAAAACTTTGATGTTGTATTTAGCTCATAAGAGCTTTTGTCGATGCTTTTATGATATGAATTATTTGAACTCCTGATTTGGGACTTAAAGTCCATGTGAATTTATTAGATTGAAAAATTAGGATGTAAACAGGTTTTCGGCATGCCAACTTTCAAATAAAACCACGCAAAATTTTCTAAAAATAAAAGACTTCCGCTGTTTTCTCTGAATTTAATTTATTTAAAAGTGACGGGTCGTCACAATGTGAATTCCCCTTTCTAAGGACTTATCAATAATCAATGCCCAAATTTAGATTGCCAAGAGAAAGTGTAATATGATTAGATTCTCCTGAATCAGGAAACCATTCTGTACTCATTTGTGGATCATTGGAAGTTAAGAAAGAAGACATTGGATTGGTATTATAAATCCCATTTGTAGCAAAATTCTAAGTGTTCTGTTGGCCATTGTGATTTACATGCCCATGAGCATGAGACATTCCATTCTGATTTCCATTTACTCCTTGGTAATTTGGTTCATATCTTGTATAACATTTCAATGTTGTATGTCCCATTTTGCTGCATAACTGTCATTGTGGCTTTTGTTATTCCAATTCTTGCCTCTCCTTTTTCCTTTTCCTCGAAAATCAATTTGATTATAAGATTTCTAAGACTGAATTTCTGCATTATGTTCATTTCTTGGTTGATTCTGAGTTGTGAGATTTATAGGAGGTAAAGATCCTTCTATATTGGAAGTATGCCTATTTGTTCATGCTTCTTAAGCCAAGAGTAAAGATGATACTTCATTAAGAGTTTATTTCTGAGATTTAAAAGTAATGACTGAAACAACTGCATCATTTTCTTGTCAAAGACCAGATAGAATATTTAAAATATGATCTTCTTCTGTTATTTTGTGACCTACGGATGATAGAGATTGCACATAATTCTTCATTTTTGCTAAGAATTCTTTCATACTTAAACCTTCCTTCTTGAAATTCTGCATCTTAATTTTGAACTCCATAACTTTTGCCAGATTTTGCGATGAAAATAATGCAGTAATACTCTGCCAGATTTCTTTTGATGAAGAAGAATCTATTACCTGTAAAAGAATTTCCTCTGTCATTGAAGATCCAAGCCAAGAAGATAGAAGCTAGTCTTGTTTCTTCCAATGAACATACGTTGGATTTGGCATTCGAATTCCACTTGCTTCATTACTAGGTAGAAATTTGGATGGTTCTTCCATATCTTCATCAATGAAAGATTCCAATCAGTGGCCTTCTATCGCATTTTGCACTTGAAATTTCTAGAGAATGTAATTATTGTCATTAAGCTTGATAGTTGCAGCAGTATTCCTAAGATTGCTAAGATTAATAATAGCATATTCAGTTTTGGAAGAAGAATTCAGATCTTGATTTGAAGTTTCAGTCGTTTGAGTTGCGGAAGAAGAAGCCATTGATGAGCTTCAGGATCTTTATTTTGGGCAGTTAACCTATGACTTTACTGGTACCATAGAAGAAAACTATATTGATCACTCAAAAGAAGTCATTTATATTAATCTTTGTAATCAAAAGTACATTGCCTATTTATAGACATTGTATGAAAAGAGTTACAATAACCCAACTATAGTTAGCATTCACAACTAACTAACTAACTAACTCATCTCTTGTAAATAAACCACTCCAACTAATCATCAATTACAAGCTTAATGAGCTATCTTAATATAGCTCAACTATGAACTCTCTTGTTATCTATATGTGTGATTGATGAATTATTTTTCATTATGTTAAGTTATTCATTCTGGTCTTAATGCCTTTAATTGCTTTGATCAATAATTGTATGATTTAAGATCTGTTCTTCATTGAGAAACTAGACAGATTCGTCTCGAATGTTTAGCCATAAGCTAAATTCATAATGTAGACCCCTAATTTTGTCCGGTATTATTTAAAAATTAAAGTTCTTTGTAATTGAAAAATAGATATAAAATTAACCATTCTCATATTTTTTTTTTTTTTTGAAATGGGCTCATCAATTTTTAAATGGCATAATCAATTCAGATTTTTAAAATGAAGGGGAATATTCTAGATTCTTTTCTATATTCTAGATTTTTAAATGGTTATGTAAAATAGTATTGTTAAAAGAAATGGAGAAAAGAAAGGGAAATTCAAGAAGATATTTTTGCAAAAATAGGAAAGTAGTGGATAAGTTTAAATTATTTTATTTTATAATAAATGCTTTGTTAAAAGGGAAGGATAAAAGAAATGGAGAAAAAGAGTGGAAATCTAGAAAACTACTTTATGCTAAAATGGAAAATGGTGGATAAGTATGAAGTGTTTTGTTTTAAAATAAATGAAAAGGAAAAGAAAAGAAAGAAGGGGGAAATTTTTTAATTCAAAGACAAAAGAGGGGGAAGAAAGTTGAAATATATATTTTTTTAAAAAGGCTACAAATAGAAAAAATAAAAATAAAAACCTAACGTACATCTATAAGTTCATCTTATTCTCTTATTTTCAAGAAGGGAAGGAGGAGGCCCCCAATTAAAAAAAATCACTATTCTCTCAATCTTTCACCTCCAATTCCTCCATCTTTTTCCACACCCATCATTCATTCATCTCTCTCTTGCCTCCCTCTCTTCATACCTTTGAAAATAAAATAAAACCATCTCCCAATTCTCCATCATTTACCAATCCATAACTTAACCACCATTCACAAAAGAAGTTAAGTGTTCAAAGGCCTCCATCTCCTCCACCATTCTCATATCATCCAATTTTATCCACAATCCATAAAATTATTTCTCATAACTCCATTCTCTCACTTTCACACACACAAAAGGGGACTCAAGAGGTAATAAAGATGGTCATGGTAATTTTATGGGTATGCTTATTTATTTCTCTAGTTACATGATTGGTGTTGAGTTATTTTCATCTTCAAACAAAATAAGTGTCATCTTTCAAAAACTGTTTTTTTTAGATTGAGTTTTCTATGTTCAAATACATTCTGAGGGTTATATATCTTTATTTAATTTATGTGATAATTTTTTTATGACAATAGACTCCAATATGAATACATAGAAAAAGAATAAACTAATTCCGATTTGTGGTTTGAAAGTTCTGATTTTTTTAAGTTTGTTGCTCAAATGAATTTATAGACTACGGGATTTTCTGAGCATGTTCTATTTTATGATGCTTCTGTGCTTATTTGTTTAGTTTAATTATTTATGACTATTTTTATTTGAAACTAGACTCATAAAGGAAAATATAGAAATAATAACCACTTTCATTTCATTTAATATAAAAAAAGATATGATTTTTCAAAGTTGGTATAAAATTATGCATATTTTTTTTTGGTAAAACCGAAAATGAAGTATTTTTCTTTCATAAAAATTTGATTTTTGTATATAAAACATGAATGTTTTTGTAGGTGATAGGTAACATTAGACTATTGAAGAATTTTAGGAAAAAGAATCAAGACAAAACACATTTTGGTTAAAAAGTTATAAAAAATTCAAGTTGAAAGTTTGATTTGGAATAATTGTTACATTTTAATTGGTTTGCTATATAGTTTCATTTGATTATTATACTTTTTTGTATCATATTTATGTTTAGGATTTATTCTACTACCTTTAATTAATTGACATCTATTATTTGTTTAGTTCATTGTTTTTTTATAATGTAAAAAACCAATTTGTTTTAAAAAAAATTTCTTTATTCTTCAAAACTCATCTTCCCAACAAAAAACTTTAGTTTTAAATTTAGGAGTACAAGGATACTTTGATCCCAAATTTTATGAAATACGAAATTTTATGGTTTGGTTTTAAAACCTATTTAAATGATTCTTTTTTTTCCCCTAAACTTTCTCATTCCAAAAAATTTCCAATGATTTTAAATTTGGGAGCATAAAGATATTTTGATCATAAATTTCATGAATTAAGAAACTTTATGCTATGATTTTAAAACCAATTTGAAATAACTTTTCCAAACCTTTTTTTCATCCTAAAACATTTCCTACGAATTGAAATTTGGGAGCACAAGGATACTTTGATCCTAAATTTCATAAACTAAGAAATTTTATGGTATGATTTTAAAACCAATTTGAAATAACTTTTCCATAACTTTTTCATCCTAAAAAAGTTCCTATAAATTGAAATTTAGGAGTACAAGGATACTTTGATCCTAAATTTCATGAATTACGAAATTTTATGGTATGATTTGAAAACCGATTTAAATGACTTCTTCAAAAGTTTTCTTGCTGTAAAATACTATCTTCAATCAAGTGTAAAATATGACAATTCCAAGTTGGTCTTCTTTTTAATATAAATTTGTGATTTTATTATCTAGTGTGTTCTGAAAAAAAAAAAAGGAGATTTTTAAATTGGAATTAGAGAGTTTATGATAAAAGCATCTTACTTAATGAGATATTTATTATGCTTGAAAGAAAAGAGTGAAGATTTAGTTTGAGTTTTTGTTTATTTCATTGCTTTTCTTCATCTACTATTCAAATGGCTTATAAATGATCTAAGAGTCTTGGTGCATCTATTGGATTTAATATTGAGACGGTGTAGTATAATAACATCAAGTTCCAGGTCTGGAATCTTGGTAAACCAATTTTGGTCCTATTATCTTGGATGGAAGTTGTGTGATTTAATGCCAAATAGTATTCTACAATTACATTACTGCTCAAGAAATTTAAGTGAATTTCTTCTATCAACCAGTCGTCACTAATCCGGCTGTGAAATTTGGTTGTGTTCTTTGACTGTAATGTTGTAGAGAATTGAAGTATTTCATTTTTTTTAAGAAACCAATTTGATAGAAAAAATATTTTAACCATATCTCAATATGCATATATTTTTGTAAAGTCCTTGAATTTTAAAGCATTTTGTGTACATATGTTGGCTTTTTTACTTTGATAAACTTTTGGTAAAATATTTGCTTGATATCTTTGTCAAGATAATTTTTGTTCTATTCAAGTATCTAGATGAATGTGAATGATAACTTTTTTTTGTTGGCTTGATGCTGATCTAGGAGGACCGATAATACCAACAGGTTCCATACTATTCCGTTCTTTATTATTTCATCTTTTTTTTTAACCTAATTTCATTTAAATATTTTCTCTATTTTGAACCTAATCAATGATGTTGTGACGACCCGACTTAATCTAAAAGCCCGTTGACTCCAACAGGTTCCATACTATTCCGTCCTGGTACCGTTGACTTGCGAGATGACTTTTGGATTAGGCTCAACCAACTGACTCATACTAGACACGACTTAGAGCCAAGTGGCTCTGATAACAACTGTGACGACCCGACTTAATTAACAGCCCAGGACGCGAGTACGCATACGAAAGCGAGAATTTAAGCTTAAAATAGTTAATTTTGGAAAATGAAGAAAATTTCGGCATGTAGTATTCATAAATCTCAAGTCTCATATACAAAATAAAGAAAACCTGTTAAACAGAAAACATTGGCTCGTCGGCCGGTTCAGAGTATCACATAAATACGAAACAAAAGAAACAAAGTTTGGTGCACCAGTTAAACCGCTATGCAAAATATAATATGTACAAAAGGTTTAAAGTTTTGACTCTAAATGTAGACTCGACTATCCAAACATCGCTCCCTGAAACGCATGGGTCACGTGACTATAAGCCAATCCACCTGCCGCTCCACGCCCCCGACCCCGAGCGTTACCTGAAAGGTGATATAGAGCACCTTTGAGCATGACACTCAGTGAAAACAAAATAATATGAATGGGATGTGAAATGATCGTGATAGATTGCAAACAAGGTAATATCGTGCTTAAAATGCAAAGCTAGAACAAATACATTATGTATAGATGGAGACAACAAATCACAAGATCTCCAACATGTATTTTCGTCAAACCGTTACCATATCTCACACTTCACAATACCATCCTTTTAAATTTCACAAGCCATGCCAGTGCAAACCCGGCGTCTCACTACGCCCCAAGTCACAAGATCATCCAACATTCGAGCCATAGCTCATCACAATTTTAACTATCTCAAACTAACTAGCACCCAGGCCATTTATCACATAGCACACTTGAGCTCCACCACATCTCCGCCACGGTAACCACGTGTAACGCCCAACATCCATACACCGTTACACGGGTTACAACCCCATGGCCACATAACGATCACATGATATGCATGAGTGGAATGTATGACGTGAAATGGATTAAACATGCTTCTTCACAACAATATTATATAACGGGAATATCAAATCAACAAATGTAAATAAATCAACTTTTACAAAATCGGCATATGACTCAATCTTTGCTCATATAATGTTCAAGTTTCACATATTCACATGGCTCACGATCACAACTATTTATCGAGCATAATCAAAATGTATCAAGTATGCATAATCATAGCCCCAAATTTAGTATATGACTCGTTCATGGACTAGGAACATAATAATAAGGCAAATAGGCATGCTTAAACGAACAACTATCAAAACATAAACCGGTTTTAAAGTATTTAACACTTCGGCCCCTTTAGCCACTACCGGAGTCAATATCCGTTTCCATAATTCTTTTACACACTTAACCTTACCAACCATACTATCACTCAATACCACCTACACCATACTTTCCCGTTCAAAACAACTCGGGAAAACAAAACCCGTGAATGCTCGCCATTCACCCTTCCGATTCTTTATGTTCTCACATTCAAAGTTGGCTCCGATTGTATCCACTCGTCTTTGTCCTACAATAAGTTAATCCATATATGTTTAGTCTAATATAAACATTACAAGTCAGCCCCTATCAAACACATATAACCCCGAACCCGGATAGTGATAAAAGTTCCAAAACTAGTTAATTTGGGATGTAAGTTTCGGCCAAACAAGGGGTATTTATGAAATATACATTGAGTTTATGCCCTAAAGTGGTTTCCTTGCTAAATATATATATACACACACCCAAATGCTCCCGAATTGATAATCTTTTATTAGCTAATAATAAATGACAATGTAAATATTACTAATTAATAATTTCTTTATTTATTTATTGTTTAATTGGATTATATAAGATTTAGGGCAGAAACCCCAGCATTCCCTTGAAGGAATTATATCCAACATTTCCCCTAAAGGTTTCAATTTCCTTTCTGAATCTAAGACCAAGAAGTTCTATGAGCTGATTCTTATCAACTCAAATTCCGCTGAGATCACTCATATTCCAGATCCACGATCGCCTCAAGTGATTGTGTTTTAAAAAATGAAGATCTTCAGAGTAATAACTCCCACAAAATGGAATCAGGAGTTATATACCGAGAAAAAATTCTTCGTCAAATTCAACCCTCAAACATATAGTTATCACAACTATATTAAAGCTTGGACTAGAGTCCTTTTGTTCAAACCCCAAGATCACTCTTGGTTTATCCAATTCTGTGCAAACTCTCACATAATTCAAATACCACTATGGTTTGTTTCATGGTGGAGAACCTATGGTTTCCTAAGAGAGATTCTCCCAGTCAGTATTCAAGAATCTCTTCATCATTTTTCAACCTACATTTCAAAAACTTCTATCCCTCCAGGATTAAGATTTGCCATGACCTTTCAAGTTCCATGGATCTTCGTTTGGAGCAATGAAGTAAGAGAGCTTTACGGGCACCGTTGCCTAGTAAAGTCTATCAAGATCAAATGGTGGGAAAAATATTCCTGGAAAAACACGAAGTGGACAGCAGTCAAACAATGGTTCGTCAACAACGCTCATCACCAAGATCCCTCATTGATCCAACAACAAGAGCTTTCAAAAGAAAAATCAGCTTTGATGGAAAAAATGGCCCAAGCCACCACCAGAGCTGATTTTGATCGGATTGTCGCAGAAGCAGCAGGCTTAGTTTCTGGAAGATCCCCCTCAATCGCTTCTTTGGTTTCCCTCGGAGAAGATGAAGGCGAAGTCATATACGATCTTAATGATCCGTATCTTGACTCTCAACCTCAATGATCAGCTGCAAAGTTGATAATAATTTAGTATTTTAATTTTTAGCCATATACATTCTTCACCCCATAATAAGTTTTGCATCTGCTTTCTTATAAATAATTTCTCCTGTAAATTATATCTATTTCTTTATTATTATCAATTACCAATGGTTATTGGTAATAATATTAAAAAAAAAACGTATATTTGTTTATGCTTAGATGAATCATACTTACAAATATCAACTTCATGGATATATAGCACATGTGATTCGTTAGCAAGCATTTTGTAAATTATTAATCCTGTGTAAAGTTTGTATATTACTTTCTTTTTGTAAAATTATGTAAATTACAAGTGTTGTAAGTTATCCCTCTGGCAAAGTTCATCTCCAACTTCCCAAGAAAATTGTTCGTAAACAGTGGCTCCTACCAGACTTTGTAACTGAAGAGCCTAAAGACTCTGTATTTTTAGAAGATTGTAGAATTGTGAAGGTTTCTGTCAACTAGTCGACAGACAGGTGTTCCACGCAGCGAGAGGCGTAAGACGGTTGGTAAGCTTGACAACTAGTGGTTACCGACAAAATTCTACAAGACGACAAAAATACTTGACACATCAATAAAAGCACCTTTAATAAAAAAAAAAACAACTTTATTAAAGCCACTTTCACGGGAAGGAAGAACGTAGACCAAGCTAGCTCATGACAGCTCACATCTCCATTATGAGCTTCCATTATTTTCAACTTTTATCCTTATCTCCTCATATAACAACACCCTTAGTCTATTTCATCTATGAATTCGTTATATCCCAAGATCACATCACAGAAATCCTGATCTCCTTTTATAACAACACCCATAGCCTATTTCATCTATGAATCTTTTATATCCTAAGATCGTTTCACAAAAATCCTGATCTCCTCATATAACAACACACATAGCCTGTTTCATCTATAAATCCATTATATCCCAAGATCGTTTCATAATTGGTCACTATCCAAGGCTTCACCATTACCATCCATAAACCACAACTTTACATAAAGTAACTATCTCAACAAAAGGAAACCAGTTAACTAACATTACCAAACCAACGAAGATCGCACCAAACCAAGTAAGCAAAGTACAAGACTAAACATTACAAAAATTCTAAAAGGCAAAAAGAACACCTAAAATTACATAATCTCCCAAGAATAACATCCTTTAAGTTACCATGATACAAACTACACAAACACTTTCCATTTCCAAGATTCCTCCAAAAATTAGCACAACCTTGGATGACATTCCATTAACACTAAAACTCACTAAAACCAAATACTAAGACTCCAAGAACTCAGTAACTCATAAATTGTTCAAAGCTCACTCCCAAAATTCAATTCACAAACCAACAACTTATTAACTTAAAATAAGTGGTAATTCTCTTAAACTCGATCAAACAAGATCGTCATGCAACCGAAACATAAAACTACGAACCAACACCTTAAACTCACCTTGGAAAAGTAGACAAAATCAAAGCACCGGAGGATCGATCAAGCAAAACGGTTGCCAACACCTACAATTAAATTGCATCTAAAGTACATTAATTAACCATACGAAAAACGAAACGACTCCTAAACGAAATCAAGCGAAAAAGCAGCCCGGGTTGGGAAAAAGGGGCTCAAGGCCCTAGGGGCTGTTTTAGAAATGTTTTTTTTGGCTTTTGGGCAATTTACGGATGTTCCAGGTTCGCTCTAGGTACTTTTTAGGTGGTATTTATCAATGGGTAAATTTATTTAGGACTTTGCAACATGATTTCTTCCTCCAAACTCAAATTAAACACAAAACAAGCACGGTGGGAAGACCAGAGAACAACTCACAGTTTTGGGAAGGGAAAAAAGTGATGGTTTGGCTTGACTTTGGTCTGTAGTTTGAGTAGAAACAACAAGAAAATCCTCAATGAAATTCCAACCACAAAATCTTCAAGTTTCATAAAAGAAATTGAAGATTTTGTCTTAAAATTCCATTTAAAAAAAACTATGAAAAAAACTTAAAAACTTACTTTCTAGAGTTTCCTTAGGAGCTAGGGAATCGTCTCAAGAGTAGAATGAAAAGAAATCCCCTGATGCAAGCTTTTCACGCACTAAGAAACGATGAAATCTATCGAGGAACGAAGAAATCCCAGCCCTAGGAAGCCTCCAATGTTGCGTTGGCCATGGCTAAGGGGAGAGAATGGATTATGAGCTTTTTGTTTTATTTTTTGGTTCAAATGAAGAAGATGAGATGATATCTAATCTTCAAGAGAAGATAAATTCTTGTAAAGGGGTTCCTACACTTTCTTCTTTCATTTAAAATAAACTCCATGCAAATGAATCACTATTTACTTCTACACATTAACTAAAGTAATTAATCTAGCTAAAAAGGTCATTAATGATTATTAATTGACCCATTAATAATCATTAATACGCCTAGTTCTAAATTAAACTTTTAACAGAATTAAAGGTTATTAAAGAAATAAATTCTAATAATCTTAAAATTAAATTTAAATACTTTAATTAAAATAAAAAAAATTCACCTTAAATAAAATAACGGGACGTTAAAGGGCGTGTGAGAGAGTGTTTGAGTTGAGACTTGGTAGTCAAAGTGAAGAAGATTCAATTAATTTGATATTATATGAATGAATGTAGATAATTGGTCAAGATTGAGATCTCTTTCCATTTTTATCTTGTCTTTTTAAACCTACTAGACTATTAACATGCACACGGAATTGTAATTTCTACTATAATTTTTTTTATTAAATAAGGTTTAAATAAATAAATTAAAAATATATTTTTAAAAAAATTGATTAAAATCATCAAATGTTTATGAGGTATTTTTGGAGGCCTATATGTGAGCTTCTAGATTACACTGTCTAAATTCAAAATCAAAGTAATAAATTGGTTAGAGAAAAGTGAAGAACCAATATCTAATAGAAATAGGTATGGCAAAATCTTTAATAGGATTTGTTCACACATTATTTTTTATCTAAAATTCTGCTTTGACCCTTGTATTCAAAACTTCAAGTATTGATGGGTGGACCTCTGTTGCTACCGTGAACGAAATTGAAATGGGAAACAACAAATTAGATTCAAATATATAATTAAATTAAAAAATGAAGTCTCCAAAGCTCATAAGTTATCCCTATGAAAGTTGAAAAAATATTAGCAAAAAAGTCTTATGCCATGCACTCGTGACCCCCTTCAATGGATTACAATTCTCAATCCAAAAAAAATGGGGCAAAATAGACATATGTTAAAAAAAAAAAAAGTAAAATATAATATAATATTTCCCTACTCATCCAGACTTTGAAGGTAGTAGATATAGAGAGAGAGTTCCATCTAACAAAAATTCTAAAAAATCTTGCCTTGAAATTTCAATATTTGTTCGCTTCGTTCCATACTTGGTGTATTTTCCACAATAATGTTGGCTTCTATTTCACGCTTTCTAGACGTGTCTCATCGCCTGAGCTGTCACAGATAGTGGTTGATTGAAACTGCATTCTATTTTCAATTGATTGTTCTTTGTTGTATGAGTTCCAAGTTTCATTTTCATTCAATCTTTATGTTTTCATTAGTTCATAATCTCTTTGTGTTCGTTGTTCTTCATCTTCAAATTGACAATAAATAATATATTTATAAATACAGCATCAAAATTTGCAACCCGGTAAAATTTTCCAATTATTTATTTATACAGTAGTAATTCATGATTTTTTTAAAATATAAACAAAATAATTATTTCGATTTTTTTTAAAATATTTTACAATTATTGAGTGGTAAAAAAAATATTTAATTTTTCTTATAAAGTTTAAATTAAGAGGGGAGGTTTGGTTGATAAAAAAAACTTCCAATTTTTGAGGCTATGAATATAGTTGTTTTTATTGATTTTAATAGTTTGTTTGAATATTATTGAATAATTACAAATATTTGTAATAAATATAATAGAAAATAAACTAAATGTATTTGTAAAAGTAATGATATATTTAAGTATTGGTGTTTTTTTTATCTTTTAATAGATATTTATACTCTTCTAACAATTATTGATATAGTAAGAAGAATTTATGTGGTAGTATTAACTTTATTAAAAGGAGTTAAAAAAATTTATAAAAAAGAAATAAATAATTTCTAGCTACCCATTAATTTTCAGACGTAGTTTTCATTTTAACTAAATAGTTAATGAATAAAATCATTTATAAAATTAAATGGTAAAATGCATACTAAAGTAAATGAAGGGATGTTAAAATGACTTTATCCCTCGTCTTGTAAACATATTTTGGCATAGTCCCAGTATTAAACGTGTAACACCCCGACAAAAGGTAAATTTAAAATTTTTTAACTTAATATTATTATTAGTAAATAATATTAAATGTTGGAAAATTAATTAAGAATGTTGTTATTGCATCCATAGGCTTGGTAGATGCAATTTTGCAAGGGAAGGAGTTATGAGTAAATTCTATTAGTTGGAGGAGTTTTTATCAAATAAGGAAAATGGAATTGATGAGACAAGGGTTAGACAAAATTCTGTCAATAGATGAAATTTCTTTTTCTCTCTTCCTCTTTCACGTCGTCGCCGCCCCCCATGGAAAACCGGAGATTGACGTTTCGTTTCTTCGTTGTTTTGGGTGACGATTCAAGGTGCAATCACAATTAGGAGTGATTGGGAGATCGTCGTTGGATCAAAAGGTAAAGTTTCTTTTCTTCTCTTCTTGAACCATCATGTTGCCGCCCCTAGTGTTGGTTTTGATGTGTATTTTTCGTCAATTTTGCTTGATAGGTTGTCGATTTGAAGTGTAGTTGAAACTAGGTGAAGACGGAGGCCGTTGCTTCAATCTTCTATCGCTTTGGGTAAGTTTTGAATCAATTTGACTTTTATTAAAATTCTGGAATTTAATTTAATTTATGAGTTCTTGATTTTCAGGAACCTAATCGAGAAATCAATTTCATTTATCTCAAACCTCGATCTAAAGCCTAATCCTTTAATTGATTTTGATCCATCCTTCACCAAACTAAAAAACCATCAAAATCAATCACCCCGGATCTTGACCCACAACCAAACCTAGACCCGAAGGCGCCAGTTCAGCCGTGGCAAGGACAGCAGCGCCATAGTCGTTGTCCTCTTCAAACGACGAGTTTTTTTCTTCGTTTGGTTGTCTCATTCGTTGAGACGTTGAACCCTAACCAAAGTTTTGGTATTGATAGGTCTTGTTTTAGAATGGTTTTTAATTATTTTAGATCACCGTTCCAAGTCTGAACCCTAGTGAAAAGTACTTTGGAAAATTGTATTCTTGCGGTGAGTTAACGGTTTGATTGGCGGTGGGGGGTTTTTAGAGAAATCTAGAGCTCAAACCGTAGTTGATTGTTGTCAATATAATTATTAAATTAATTATGGAACGTTAGGATGAGCTTAGACTTTAAGAGCATCCATTTTTGCTCGGGAGAAATAAATTTTCGTTTAGAGCTAGTTTAGGCGTTTTTCATCGAAAAGTGATGACTCTTGGACAGATTCAAATCTGAATGTTGTTAATGTTAATTATGAAATATTTGGGAGTTTAAGATGATCCTTAGTCATGGAAATTAATTTAGGAAGCGTTAAAGTGGAATTTTAGCTTTTAAGCTGTTAGTGGTTTTGAATGTTAATTAATTGAGCTGCTGTAATTCTGACTTTAGTTATGATTTTACATTGATTTATTATGAATTTTGATTAGGAGAATATAATGGTAAGTAGCAAGTCAAGTTGTGAGAAATTAGTGTTGAACATACGAGCTTAACACTAGTTATATTTTCAGTTATAGCTGAGTCCATAACCAGGTGCTAATGAACATTGCTCGTAATAATGTATGATTAGACACTACAAAAAAAACTGTCGAATTGCGTCAGCAACTTAGCGATGACAAATGTGGGGAAGTTATTTTGCGACACCACGAGTCATAACACAAGGTGTTGACCACGTGCTACGATCAGGTCGTAAAACTTCGACAGTGTTGCGACTAAAAATACAATGACATCATAAAAAAAGGCGTGAACTTATGGCGTGAAGAATGTGACGTGTGGGTCACTATTTTTTTGCGACGCAAGGGTCGTAATACAACGACTACATTGAAACACTGTCAATAAAAAAGGCATGAAAGTCTGGCGGGAAGATGGAGACGATGGCGTCGGAAAAAAAAGTGACGTAGAAGTCGCAGAATTGTGATTTCCTTTTAGAAAGTGTAAGGAAAAAAGGCAGGAAATTATGGTGGGGTATTGGTGACGCAATCGTTGCAAGCAATGATGACAATTGAGTCGCAAAAAATAACACGGCAAAATTTGGAGGGAATATAAGCAAGGAGAGAACATTCTAGACTCAATTTTGCGACGTCAACTTCGCAGATTACTTTGGCGGGAAATATTTCTTATATTCCCGCCAATTTTTGTGACGACCTGGTCACAAAAAGTCAGATTTATCACCTTATAAAATTCCCCTCCAAACATTGTTTGCAAACATAAAGAAAAAAAAATGAAAGAGTGAATGTATGTTCTTTAGTAAAAGTGTTTTTGAACGATGTATTTGTTGTCAAGGTTCAGCAATTTGTTGAGTTTTGCAAGATAACCATAGTATGGTCAAGAACTACGATGTCCATGCAAAAAGTGCAGCAATAGAAAAATCATATTGGTTCCTTATATGAAGAAGCAAATTTACAGTCAGGGTTTTGTGCTAACTTATTATCATTGGGTGTATCAGGGTGAAACGAAGGAAATATTCGATGCTGCATTAAAAGAATCTCGACAGTACGAAGGCGACAGCTCGAATGTTGATGTTACAATCCATAATGAAGAACCACATTTTGGTCAAATGCAGCAGATGATACTTTATGGTGCAGGATGCAATACTGAAATTAATCGCGAAAGAAAAGATGATGAACAAACATTCGTTGAAGAGGAAATGAATCCAGAAGCATGTAAGATGCACGAGATGCTCATAACAGCTAGTCGACCACTGTATCGAGGTTGTGAAGTGAGTCAACTTGCTGCAGCAACAGAACTTCTAAATATAACAGCGGTGTACCACATCTCAGTTAAAAGATTTAATTAAATTACATCATGGTTCTGTCGATGCGCTCCATCAGAAAACATGTTACGAGAGAGTTTGTAAGACGTGAAAAAGCTAGTGGAGTGTCTCGGATTACTCGTGGAGAAAATAGATTGTTGTCGAAACAGATGCATGATATACTGGGATTTTGATGCGAGCCTGCATCACTGCAAATTTTACTATTATCCAACATATAAGCAAGGGGAACACCATTTGATTCCACAAACTCACATGTTCTATTTACCACTTACCCCACGTCTGCAATGGTTGTATGCATCAGATATGACAGCTTCTCATATGAGATGGCATCACGAGCATTCTAAATATGATAGAGTTATGAGTATCCTTCAGATGCTATAGTGTGGAAGCATTTGAATAATTGTCATCCCGAGTTTTCCCAAGATCCTAGAAATGTCAGATTAAGATTATGCACGGACGGCTTTAATCCGTTTGGGGCTTCAAGAGCACAATATTCACTGTGGCCGGTGATGGTGACCCCGTATAACTTGTCACCCTCGATGTGCAAGAAAGACCTGGTGATTTTTTAAACAATGATCATATCTTGTATGAAAAGCCCAAAACAAAAACTGGATGTGTATTTGCAACCACTTATCATAGAGTTGAAAAAGTTGTTGGCTGATGGTGTTATGACGTACGATATATCAAGGAAACAGAATTTCTTGATGCGCGCTGGATTAATTTGGACGATCAGTGACTTCCCAGTGTATTCAATGTTATCAGGTATGTTCAATATAATTTTAATACTTTTATGTGTTTAGTTTTGGTAATTGCTTGCTTAGTCATATATTTAGTTAATTTATACAATTCATTGGCAGTGATTAAAGGTAGAAGTATGGCGGGAAAATACGCATGTCCACATTGCATGCTTGATACAAAGGTATTTTCTATAAGACACGGTAAAAAAACGTGCTAGTTCGATTACTATAGACGATTTCTACCTTTAAATCATTCATTCCGTTTTAAATATACTGACTGGAAGAAAGGTCGACGTGCACGAAAAGAAATACCCTCTACAATGTTTAGTGGACGTCAAATTCTTCACGGTATAGATACGCTAGGCATGCAAAAGATTACAGAGGAAGGTGCAGAGAATGCAAAAAAGTTGGCTGGGAAAAACACAGGTTGGAAGAAACAGAGTATTTTTTGGGATATACCGTATTGGGAAGAACTACTAATCAGACATAACTTGGATATAATGCTTATTAAGAAGAATTTCTTCGACAATGTTTTCAATACTATTCTGAATGTTCCGGGTAAAACAAAGGACAATTTGAAAGCACGTTATGATATCCGGGATATATATCATCGCCTTGAGTTGGAGCTTGACGATACTGATCATTACGCAAAAGCAAAGTACATGTTGACGACAGAGGAAAAAAAATCATTATTTGAGTGGATCAAATCAATCAAATTCCCTGACAAGAGCATAGACATTGGGAGCCGCTTGCGAAGTTGAGTATTTTTTTTAGGGACTTGACTTGTACAGAGCTGGCCGACGCTACTGTCGCATCAATGAATTCGGAGATTGCTGTTATTATTTGTAAGTTGGAGCAAATGTTCCCACCTGATGAATGCATTTGCGACTACGACATCGCAATATGAAGATAATTACGACGCCCGCGTCACAAATCTACATTGGGAAAGTAAAAAAATCTAACCATTTTGGCGGATGTTAAATAAAAGGTGACGTGGGTGTCACAAATTGTCAGTTATTACGACTCGCGCGTCGTTGTTTTGGGCGGGCTTTACAATTTTTCACGAAATTATTGGCAGTGATTTAAGAATTTGCGACTCTGGGGTCCCAAATTTCATTAATGAACTGGATGGTGATTTTCAAAATTTGCAACCCCAAAGTCGCACCTGGAGCACGTTCGACTTTCCATATTTTGTTAATAATTATTTTTTACGACCGTGGCGTCGCAAATTTTGAAATAAGTTCCACAGAACTGTTTTGCCCTCCCCATTCCGTTTCTTTCTTTTTTTTTTTCTCTTCTTTCTTTCTCCGTTTTCTTCCCTTTCTTTCTCTTTTTTTTTTTCATTTTGCATTTTTCTTTCGTCCATGTGCGGATATTTCCTGGGACTTGGTCGTTCGAAAAAAACGATTAGTTATCTCAACTTTTCGTTTTCAATTTCATAATTTTTAAATTCATTCAATTAGGCTCGTTTAAGTTAGATTTTAGGTTAGTTAACTAGTTTAATTAGATTTTCGTTTGATTTGTATAATTAGAGTTTAGTTAGATTAGTTTAGTTAAATTTTAATTAGTAAAGTTTAATTTAGTTAGATTTTAATTAGATTAGTTTAAATTAGTTTAGATTATTTTAGTTAGATTTAATTAGATTGGTTTCAATTAGTTTACTTTAATATATTAAACTAGTTTAATTTAGTTAATAATTATTTTAGTTTAGATTATAATTAGGTAAGTTAATTAGTTTAAGATTATTAATTAAGTTAAATTAGTTAATTAGTTTAATGTTAATTTATTTTAAGTTAGAGACTTTAGAATATACTTAGTATATAGGTAAATTAGTTAATTAGATTATTTTATTTTAATTATTTTTTAGTTTATATTAATTAACTATAGCCTTTATGTTCATAATTGAAGATAAAAAATGACTGGCGCACGACATCCTCCGCGATCACACGATGATGATGAGGTTGAGGTTTCCACAAGCCAATCAATAAATAGAGTGGAGTTGGACGCACTACTCGCCGGGTACCAGAAGTCTCAGGTCGTCAAGACTCCCAACCCCACTGTCCCTCCTCCTACAGTACCTGAGTCACAGCTCGGTACTCTACATTCAGCACAGGAGACACCTAGGACATCTCGAGCTGCTTTCGGTTCCTTCATTCCACCTCTCATCCCTGATGATCCATCATTACATCGAATTGATAGAAATGAGTATGTTAGGCGTGTTCAATCTTAATTTTTTTTATTTATTATTCTAATAATTCTAATTATTTAATAAATAATCATATTTGTTTAATGTAATATCATATTACAAACGCATAAAACCGTTTCAAAATGGTTTCGAGAAGTACTTCAGAGTTGTCCTCTTCCCAGCGAGTTTCGCTGGACGAAGATCCCTTCTACTGAAGAGAAGAGGATGTTCGACAACTGGAAGGTAAATTATTATAAGTTGATTTTGGTTTCACTACATATAAATTATTATACGTTGATTTTTGTTTCACTACTTAGTTACTTAATTCTTTTATTATTTATTTTTTGGAAGGTAAATTTACTATCGGTTCCAATATCATAGACAATAGGTTGTTTCCCCTCTGGGATAAACACGTGATGGGCCCTTATAAAGACATATTGTACTGTGCTCGTCGTAAACAGGCAGTGAACCAACCTCCCTAGATCAGTGAAAAGGAACACGCCAGGCTTGTTGTTAGCATGCAGACTGCTGAAGTGCTCAAGCTATTTGTGAGGAACCGTGCTAACCGTTTGGCAAACCCTTCTCTACACACGGGATGGTCCGGCCTTCACGATGAGCACCATCGTTGTTTTGTAAGTTGTATATCTCTATTTTGTTTTCATAATGTAATTAAAAAAATTCTATATTTTTAAATAATATAAAATTGTTTTGTATTTTTTCCTAGGAACAAAAGCACGGACGTTCTGTCCCACCTGATGAGTTGCATTTAGTCTTGCACACGAAGAAGGATGGAACTATTATAGACGACAGGGCCCGTGGGGTTCAGTTAATATTTTGTCTACCTTACATTGTAATTTTATATGTTTTTAAATAAAATATTCTGACTTAAGTGTTTATTTACTTCTTCATTGAGAATGCGCGTTTTAACGACGCTTTATCTCAACGGTTGCCAACTCAAGACTCCCAACAGACTCAGGAGGACCGGGAAGAAACATTCTTGATTGCGGAAGGTGGCGTTCGTTTAGATGGATCTATACCTGGGCTTGGATCTTACGGGAGACGTTTACGTAAACGTGCCTCGACTTGAGAGCAGCTGCGTGATGAGGTTTAGTAGCTCCAGTCAGAAGTGCATGAGATGTGTTCTTCCATCGATACCCGGGTCGCTTCACTTGTCCAGGAGCAGGTCCAGGCTAAGGTTGCCGCAGCGTTGGCTTCATTTTTCGGTCCGCGTGGCCCGAGTAACCTAGGCTTTTCATCTTCAGCACCCCCTCCCCCACCCTTGCAGTAGTTTTCGCATTATAAACTTTTTTGGATGTATATGAATTATTTTGGTACTTTATATTTTTTTTTATTATTCCATTTTTTATATTAATATTAATATATAAATTAATATAATAAAATATATTTAATTCATTAACTTTAAAATTAATTATTATATAATATAAAAAAAACAAATAATAATATTTGTGACTCCAGCGTCATAAAAATAATGACTAATTTTTAATATGCGACTCGTTCATCGCAAATGTAATGTCCACCAACGACTCCAGCGCAACAAATAATTTTTAAAATACTACGAACCCAACGTCACAATTTATATGATGAACTAGTCGCCCAAATAACT
Organism: Gynostemma pentaphyllum; assembly: GCA_028015215.1. Taxonomy (NCBI): domain Eukaryota; kingdom Viridiplantae; phylum Streptophyta; class Magnoliopsida; order Cucurbitales; family Cucurbitaceae; genus Gynostemma; species Gynostemma pentaphyllum. Next base: position 7,413,302 of record CM051346.1, on the reverse strand, counting down.
TCCATAATTGCGACTCCACAGTCGCCAAGTTTGTGACTTCGAAGTAATAATATATATAGTTGACTTTTTTGCGACACGACAAAGACCAGTCGCAATTTAGTAGCACCATGGACGCAATTTTTTCCTGGCTACACGGCACACAGTCGCAATTATAGTCGCAAACAATAGAAAAGCTACCTAAAGCGTCACAAATTTCTCATCACAATTCAACAATTTTTTGGTAGTGAGAGGTTCAGTTATAGACGCGTCTAAAACCAGGTACTAAAAAGTGCTAGTAGTCCCGAGGGACTACGTTTCTAGTGTTGCATGCTTATTTTTATTTACTGTTAAATAGTATTAATTATTCATTTGATTGGTAGTATGTAGGAGAAAGAATTTATGAGAAATTATGGATAATAATTCTGGTTATGAGAACGGTTAGGATTATTGATCCATGTATGAGAATGTTTAATAAAGATCTTGAATACAAAATCAGTTAGAATTTCCTATTCATGTGAGCAAGTTGAGACTTGAAGTTTTAAGTTATTTGGGATTTACAAGTTATTGGAGAGTGTTTGAGTGCTTAGGACTCGGTTAGAATCGTTTAGATACTATTTAAAACCTTACCTTTTAATTGAATCGTTTTCTCACTAGCTTTAGCCTTACAGTGCTATAATTTTTTGCAGGTAATAATGGGACGAGAGGTGGTGGTTGATTAGGTGGTGAAGATGAGGGGTTCATGTTGTTCGGTGGCCATCTACTTGTCTTTCATTCTTTAGATGGATTCTGTGTCGAGAGTCTTATTGATTTTCTTATAACTTGTGTTATCTGATCTTTGAGAATTGTTATTCTTCATTTTTATTGAATTAAGCTGAGTCATTATTGTTAGTTTTCATAATGTTTCATTTAGAGAATTACAACTCCGGAGTTGATTTTATCTGAGATGTCTTTGAACAATGATGATTTTTATATTTCTAATAAAGACTACTTATTGAGTCTTTCGCTTCATTATTTTATTTGATTTTAAACTCTGAAAAGTTGGGTCGTTACAGTTGGTATCAGAGCCTCTTGATTCTGAAGACTGTATGTTAAACATATATTTATAACATGAACCTCATCTTCACACTCATCGGCACCATGTATCTCAAGTATTAAGTCTCTAAAATTCAAACTTCGTCAAAGTAGTATGCTAGTTATTTGATGACATTCAAAACTGTTCAAGTCTCATTATTGATAGTGCTTTTTTGATGCACAGTAACTCCTGTCGTTATGCTTGGTAGAGTACGAGGCCATGGTAGATCTAGAAGTAGGGAAGAGGGTGCGGCCGAGGCCGTGGCGTCAACCCCGTGTACCAAAGTGAGGTCGAGTCATCGAATGAAGTTAATTCGAATGCTACTACTGTCGTGGAGAATGATGATGGATTTGTGGATCCAGCTGGATTAGAGGAACAGGGAAATGTTCCATTAGCTCATCAGGCACCACCAGTTGTTCAGTGTGAGTTTCTTCCTCAGGCTAAGTTAGATGAGATGCGTAGAGCATTAGATAGAGTTGGGGGAGTTACAGAGGAGACAAGGATGTTGAGGGAGTATAAGAAGTATGCTCCAGCTGAATTTAATGGGAAGCCAACTGATCTCGAGGAGGCTGAAGACTGGCTTGCTAGAGTTCAGAAGGCTATGTAGTTCGTTAATTTCCCCGAGCATCTTAAAGTTCATTGTGGAACTTTTTTCCTTGGTGGGAGATGTATTGTATTGGTGGGAGACTGTAGTGAAGACTTTGGATTCTGCTACTCTAGTGTCATGGAAAGATTTCCAAGGGAAATTTTATGAGAAATAATATACTAAAAAGTATAAGAGTCTGAAGATATTAATTGTTTAATAATATTTACTATGTAGATATTAATTGTTAGGAATAGGAATCTACTGAGTTTGCTTACACAATATCGGAAGTGGTTAAGGGACAACGGGCCTCTACAACTCCTCATTGTTATGATATTATCCGCTTTGGACCTAGGCTCGTATGGCTATACTTTTGGTTTCACTCAAAAGGCCTCATGCCAATTGACAACAGGGGAGAAGACTTCAGGGTAATCAATTCCTTCTCTCTGAGTGAACCCTTTGGCTACAAGCCTTGCCTTGTATTTTGGTTCCCCACATTCTTTTGCTGCAGATTTCAATTTATACACCCATTTAAATTGTTAGATTGTGAAGAAAATCACACATCGGTTAGAGAAGGGGATGATCGTGGGTGTAAATGAGGAAGAGCATATCTCCATTGGTATGAGGCCTTTCGGGTGAAACCAAAAGCAAAGCTATGTTGGCTTAGCCGTAAAGTGGACAATATCATACTAATGTGGAGTTGTGGAGGCCTATTGTTTCTTAAAAAGTGGTATCAGAGTCATACCCCTACCCTAACCATGTGGATGGTTTCTTCAATGCAGAACAAAGTGAGGAGCCTCGCAACTCAATCTGTAGTGGGCTCTATCGAACAGATGGTGCACTCTAGAGAAAAGGAGTTGGCGTGGATGGAGGGGAGCCTTAGTGGATATTTTATCTAGGAGAAAATAGTTGGAATGCGAACAAAATCCCACATGAGTTGAGGAAGGGAATGATCGTTGTAGTTGATTACGCCCAAAATGTACAAACGTTAAGCAGTCGTTGAAATGTAGATTGGCCGGTCAAGAGAGATGAAGATTTCAAGAAAGAATTAAGTGAAAGAAATTTAGAAAAAGAGAGAAAGGTTGAAATTTTGGGTTTTGCAAATTGTGCAAATAAATTGATTTGAAAACATATAATGAAATTGGTCAAGTGTAAGAATCCTTTTATGCTTTACAAAATTAAATAAAATTTTGATTAATATAACTCAATTAAAAATTTCACATCCCAAATAATCAATCCGAAAATTTAGAAATAATGCACAAAAATAATTTTCAAATGTATTTAAGTAAAACAATTTCTCAAATGAGAAAATGTTATTTAATTTATAAAAAAATCCAAGATCGACAGTATAACAAGTCATAATGCAGTAAAAGATTTTTTTATAAAATAAAGAAATTGTTAATAAAATTATATTATTAAAATCTCACATAAAAAGAGCAGGACTAGATTTATATAAAATTGAACACTATAATAAAATTAACAATAAAATTAAGAAAAGGATGGAGAAATTGAAATTAATTAAAATTTAGACTTACTTGAAAAATGTTGAATCAAAATTCTAAATAAAAATGTATTATATAAAATTCATCGTAAACTTAACCAAAATAAAGTTAGCCTATGTTGCAAACTATTTTCACAAATTCTAAATTGAAAGTATGAAAATACTAGCAAAAAGCAAGAGAAAAACTAAAATTGTAAAGAAAAATAGGAGGAAGAGAGGTGTAATTTTCGGAATGCCAAACCCCCTATTTATACAAGTTTGAGGATTAAAAGGTAACTACTAAATTAAATATAAAAACTTAAAAATGAAAAGGGAAAATAATTAAACTTTATTACAAATAGGAATAAATGTGGGAGAGAGAAATGAGTTATGGGAATTTGAAATATGATAGTGTAAAGGAGGTGGGACCCACAAATCAGGAAATTCAAAATTGAAGAAATTGATCATATGACACGTGGCGTTCAACGAATGGACAAGGGCTGCTGACGCTGACGTGACGATCACAAAAAGGAAGAGACCATGCAAACACTGGCTGGGACGTTTGGAAGCTGATTCCTTTTTTTTTATTTTATTCCTGAATAGCCACGTGTCAACGCTCTGTATGGCTGAAGCAGAGATGATCTGGTGCTTCGCGGAAACAATGAACTCGACTATGGTAAAGACTCGACTCTTTAAAATAGAATTAAATAAATAACGCAAATGGAAGACTTGAATTTATAATTGGAAAACCTATAAATCGATAAAAACATCCTTTTCATTTCAAATATAAAATCTGAAATCCTTAACATTCAAAGATGGGAAGCGCTTCCCTTTTCATAAAGTTTCAAACCCACAATGTAAATAATTTCATAAATCCAGAAATCCATGTAAATCAAATAAATATAAGTGATAATGCTTAAAAGAGCTCAACATCCCAAAGTCAAACAAATAAAAGAGATCATAAGTCCATGGACTAAAACCGACTCTAGTTCATTCATCATCATCAATCCTGGAATCATGCTTCACCAACTCCACGGCCACGACCGCGACCTCGTCCCGTACCTGAAAGTGTAATAACATGAGCGGGAGACCCAGTGAAGATAAATTGAAAATAAAGTAACTTTATATCCCAAATCCGATCCAGATTTGTGTCCAACAAAACCTACTATCTCTTGACTACCCAATCAAACTTTTAAATGCAAAATCATGCAATTCTCCCAAGAACAAAGAATAAAGAACATGCAAGTAGTCAAGTCTCCCAAGCTCATAACAACCAGAACACGTAATCATACGTTAAATCTTTCAAGAAAACATCTAGAACAAGTTAAGCTCACGCAGTCTCAACAATGAATAAGAATAAAGAACATGTGAATAATGTCAGATGATGCAAGCACACGCAATCTATGCACGATCCCATTATCTCACTCCAATATCATGCAAAGCTCACAAATCCTTTACATTCTCAATATGAACCATGTAAAGCTCACGCAGTCTTTACATTTAGAACAAGAACCTCCCCAGTGAATAACGTTAGATGATGCACGTACACGCATCCAATATATGATCCCGTTATCTCACTAATAACATGCAAAGCTCACACAATCTAAGTAGTCTATAATATATATGTATCATAACAATCATGAATAATACCAGATAATGCAAGTCCACACAACTAAACATTATCTCATTATTCATTTCCTCCATTCATACAGCTCACGTAGTCTATGCATTCCTCATGATACATATATAGTCGAACAACGAATAATACCAAACAATGTAAGCACACGCAGTCTATGCATTATCTCATTATTCCTCCATGCAAACAAGTGTGATAATAAAGAATCAAAATTTCGAATACAGAAATATAAACAGAGAACCAATTTCAGAACAACTCAACAGAGTAACATTAATCAAGAACATTATAACATATAGGCTCATATGCCCATACTTTCATTGATAACATAATCCTGCAAAATCGAATAACTTATATACCAAAGGCTCCAATTACTGGAAGATCCCAGTCTTAGAAAGAGTCCAAAGTAAACAGGAATTCTCGATATTGAAAATTAAACATTCAAGAACATATGATAACCATACTTCAAGCATAAACATACTACAACCCAATAATTGCATACTTTAACTTCCAAGAGTATGTAAAATCCATAAATTCCCAGATATTGATCCTATACTCCCAAGTCCTATTATTTCATAACTAGCATGCTCAATTCACCTAATTCAAATTTTAACTTAACTCCCGAGCCAAACAAATCATTCAAGAACTTAATTTCTAAATTTACCGTAAATTCTATTTATCCTCACCTCTTTGCAATTACCTATAAATCGAAACCCAAAGCGATCAATGAGCGAGCAATCAAGTAACACCTACAATTAAATATACTCTAAATGCATTAATTTAACTAATCAAGCAACAAACGAGGCATAAAATGAAAAGAACTAAAAATAGCCTAGTAAAACCCCATTGGAGCTCTGATCGGCCAAACTTCACAAAACAGGGGGGGTCTCAGCCTTGAGGTGATTTTCAGGATGTTCCGGGTTCGTTTCGGGTAGATTTAGGTAGGTAATTAATAATGGGTAAATCAATTTAGGGCATTTGGACAAGATTTACCAACCAAAATCAAAAGGAAATTCGAAAAATGGCAAGGGGACATTCCAAATGAGGGCCACGGTTTTGAGGGTTTTCATGGGTTCAGGTTATTTGTAAATTTCTTCGATGTCTAAGCCCATATTACTCAAGAATAAGTTTAAACAACCCTTTGATTTGAAATCTTCAAGTTCCATGGAATGGCATTGATGATTTCAACTCAATCCCGCACAAAAGAATAAAAAGAAATAAAAACCCAAAGTTGAAAACAAGAAATTTTACCCTTAAGTCTCTTGGAAGTTGGAGGAATGCTTCCAAGGTTAGTTCAAACGATAGATCGGGGGCCGATCTATCCAACGCACCCAAAATCGGAGGAAGGACGAGAAAAACCCGTCCCTTGAAAGCTTCAATAGGGGCGACGACAATGGGGTTGGGAGGGGTTTGTTGTTTCTATTTTTCTTTTACTTCAAATGAAGAATCCCCATTTGCTAAAGAATCCCCATTCTATTTTTCATTGGAAGGTGGTGACATCTAATTTTAGATGAGGAAGAATTTATTTGCTAAAGAATCCCCCAATTCATATCTAACTTTTAAAATAAACCCCCACCCCATGCTCTTAAAATACAACTATCCTCTAAAATTAAACAACACAATTTAATCTAAGGTAGAAGGTAATTAATTATCATTACTTGACCTATTAATAATAATTAATATACCTAGTTCACAATAATTACTTGAAATCTAAAATTACAAAATTAAGATTAAAACTTCTAAATTCTTAATTACAGGAATTAAGCTAATTAAATACTTTAATTAAATAAATAAAGGAGTAATTAATTAATTCTACCTCAAAATAACGGGACGTTACAATGAATTTGAATATTAAAGCCTATTTTCAATTGATTTCTTCTCCAATTTAATTCCAACTTCCACCAAAAGTAATATTTTACCTATAAAAATTAATAAATTAAATTACAATTCAATATTCTCATATTTCAAAATATTCAATTAAATCAAAATTAATTTATTTTACAATTAAACACAAATTAAGTGCTTTTTCATACACTTACCAGGTGTATAAGGGAAATGACACATCTCCATTGGTATGAGGGCTTTTAGATAAAAGCAAAACTAAAATCATGAGGACCTAAGCCTAAAATGGATAATATCATATAAATATGAAATTGTGGAAATATGTTGTCCCTACCAGAAGCAAAATGGACTAATAAGTGATGAAGGTTTATCCCCACAAATAACGACCATATTCATCATTTTCTGGGCGATTTGTCAAACTAAGAATCGAAACACAATATTATTATAAGACTTTTTATTTTATGATTGCAATGCAATGTTAAAAGTGTTGGTCAATTTAATATTCCAAAATTCTCAATACAAACCCATGCTACAATACTATATAAAGTTGTTTTTCCTAAGAACTATCCCACATCAATTTCATCTTTTTACCTCTCTTAAAGAAGCTCAACTTCATATTGAAAATGCATTAAAAACCGAAAGATTTACATCAAAATAAGTTAATTCTTTATCTAAATTAAATCACAATTTTTTTTTTTAATATGTTTAAGATAATAAACCAATTGATGATGTACTAAAGTTTCAAATCAACAAGACACTTGAAGGATGATCAATATTTAGAAGTTAACAAAGTTGAATTTTCTATGTTAGAAAAGGAAATCCAATACTATAGGGGAAAAGAAGGCAACAAATAAAATCTTTCATCTGGGGAAATATCATGAAATCTTTTATGTTGGGAAATATCGTAACATCCATATATACCTTTGGTCAAATTTAATACACTGAACTTGAGATGTTGGGACGAAAATGTATCAAGTCAATGCCCCTATGTTAGTCTATATTCAATGTTTTCTTGTCTCCTATCCAAAACATTTTTTCAAACAAAATTATTTTTAATCGTCATTCCTTTATACTCGACAAAATTTGACCCATAAAAAGGACATTTGCAAATCTAACAATTTTATTAGTAATATTAATAAAAATAGCACCTCCATTTGTAAATATAATAAATTTTAATCGTGTGAATCAGTGATAAACATTGAATTACATTTTTTTTTTAGATACTACATCAAATTGGGGGAGGGGAGACTCGAACCTTTGACTTTATGAGAAGCAGGGGTTGAACATATTTTTAACACTAGTTTATCACTGATACACATATTTTTCATTTTTATTCATTGCAAATACTTCTTAGAGTAGACATTTTTACAAATATTATATCAAAATCTGCTACCCAATGAAATTTCCCGAAAAAAAAAAATCTATTCTTTTTAATCCTCATCGAGGATAAAATAAATGTCATTCATTCAAATGAGATGTATTTTAAAAATTAGCAAAAAAAATTAAATTGTAAGTATCCAAAATAACAAAAGAGTTTTTTTTTTATAACATTTTTATTATAAGAAAGGAATTAAATGAATTTATCATAATGATAAACATTAAGAAAAACTGGAAAAAATTACTAAATTTTAATACAAAAAATATCACAATAAGTAATATGGAAAGCGATAATTAGATATTTATCACTCTACAATACAAAACTAAAAGAACATTTAAATTAATTAATTAATTAAATGAAAGTAAAAATACCGATAGAATTGAAATTGATCAAAAGAGAAAAATTTGTTGACATAAAATAGTCATGAGAGTTCAAGTCGAATATGATATAGAATATTATTATATATATACTATGATATATTCAATACGCATACTCAGAGATAGAAGGATTCAAACCTCTGAATAACCTTTTGTCACCACTATGTGGAAAATCGTTAGGTATTAAAAAAACGTTCAACCAACATTTATTAAATTTGAAAAATGATCAGAAGAAATGGTTCGATCCTCTTATTTTAATTTCTCTAACCGAGAGATCTGTGAATGGAGATCCTAATACATGTAGATACAAATCTCGTTTTTTCTATTTTTAAATTAAGATAGAAAGTAATATAAACAATAATCTCTTCAAACTACTCTATCCAAAATAAAAAGTAAATAAAAAAATATCATTTGTTTTCTTAACAGAACTTCAGTATATCCATGAAACATTTTTAGACAGAAATCTCAAACTTATCCCTATCATTTAATGGCCACCTCAAACTAGCTTATCCCTACTATTGGTGAATGGTGAGATTTTCATGAGTGAATTCATGAGAAAAAGCTCTTTACATGAAGAATACAAACCAATAAAAAATTCTTTGAGAGAGAGCATGAGGAATACGAACCAAAAACTCTCTCCCTTATTTATATTATTAATTAATTTGATATGTGGTGTTTATATTAAAATAAATTAAATTTGGAGTTAGAAATCTCTTTAACTTCTAAAAAATTTACTATAAATAAATATGTGTTTCATTCAAATAGTGTTACCAATAGATGAAAAGGAATTCTCTTCCATTTGTAAGTAAATTATTTTTATTCATTTTATTTTTTTAAATTTTATTTTTGTATTTCCATATATTTTTTGTACAAAATAAAATAATAATTTGGTCTGATTTTTATGCAATGTGTTATATTCAGGGAGTGCTAGCAATAGAAAAAGTTGAGGATACTCTTTTATTTGTAAGTGAACTATTTTTTACCTTCTATTTTTTTCCATATATTTTCGTACACTACCCAGAAAAAATGAACATCAATTTTATCAAATTATTATTAGTTTCTAAGCCTTGAGTTTCTTAGATTTGTAATGAGTTTATTCATTTAAATTAATATATTTTATTCATTTAAAAATGAAATATAGGTTTAATCCTTCCATTTTGTTAGTACCCTTAATTTAATTTTGTGTGATTCTCCATTATTGATTATTTGATATTTATCAATTATACTAAATATATCTGGACATTTATAGACATTTTTATCCTTTTTCTTTTTTAAAAATATCAAACATATCCCAACTATAATTAATGGCCATTCATTTCTTCTCTATTTATTTTATGTACTCAAGCAAAAAAAAATAGTAATTAAAACATCTAATTATTTAAAAGTTCACTTTCCTGAGGGTGCGTTTATTTCCTGAGGTTAGTTTTGCTTTTCAAGACCATTTTAGTCCTGCAGGACTGTCTTCTGTGGTTTTTCGATGCGAATAAAAATCGGCTTGAACGTATCCTAGTTACGGTTTGGCATATTTGGAGCTCCAAAAACTCTTTGGTGAAGAAAATATGGCTGGGTTTATTTCCTGAGGTTAGTTTTGCTTTTCAAGACCATTTTAGTCCTGCGGACTGTCTTCTATGGTTTTTCGATGCGAATAAAAATCGGCTTGAACGTATCCTAATTACGGCCTGGCATATTTGGAGCTCCAGAAACTCTTGGGTCTTTAAAAATACACATGATAACGTTCAGGATTCAGTGAATAAAATTATGGGGTGGGAAGAAGTATTTATTTCATCTCATAAAAATTCTATTCCTTCTTTTATGGGTGATCGCTCGTTGTTCAGCATATCTTGGAACCCACCAATGGAGAATTGTTTGAAGCTCAATGTTGATGCGGCTTTTAATGATAACCGAGATAAGGGAGGCTTGGGTTGGGTTCTCCGAAATCACGAGGGAATTGTTTTATTAGCCTGCTGTAAAGAGGTTGATAGTAATTCACTGAAGATGCTGGAGGCTTTGGCAATCAAGGAAAGCCTAAGATCGATGGATTTTAACGACATTGGAATTCTTGTTGAATCAGATTGTCTGGTGGTGATTAATCTTATTAATGGGAAGATTACAGATCTCACAGAGATTTCTCAAACTATTGAAGATATCAAGGAATTGTCGGAGGCTGAAATGGTGTTGGGTTTTGCGCACGTTCAATGCAACTGTAATGTTTGGGCGCATAGACTTGCTAAAGAGGCCACTAATGGAGGCTCGACTGGCTGTTGGAAGGGCTACCTTCTCTCTAGAATTCAATTTTTATTGTCTTGAGTTGCTGTTTGGTGTTGTTAAAAAATAATAATATGACAACATCATTATACAAAGTATTTATTTAATAACTATCACTTATCTGTTACAGAAAAGCAATCGTTTGGTTTTTTTATTAAATGAATTAATTTTCATTAACTATCGAATATGGGCATTTGTTATAAATTTAAAAAACTGATCATTCCACTACGCAGGTATACCCGAGTTTGTGAAGAAGATTTGGAGAAATTGTTCTGCTTTTCTTGAAAGAGGGGAATCATACACTGGGATTAGATGGAAAATGCCAAATCTGATTCACAAATTGTGATCAAGCTCATGGACAAAGAAGAGGAAGAGTCTATGAGAGAGGAAAGTGAATTTTTGGAAGAAGCACGTTAATCTGGTGGATATTTCTAATTTAGCTTAAACTTATCATATGTGTGTAATCATTTTGGTTTGTTATAAGTTATTTCCCCTCCCTTCTTCCCACTCTATTCGGAATATTCACAATTGAAAACTAAAAAATTCATTTTTAAAAGTTCAGTTTGACAATATATTATCAAAGATTTTTAAAGTTTATTTAAGTTACAAAACATGTCAATTAGAAAAAAAATTATAACGTCTTTTTAAAAAAAAAATATTATTACTTAAAATTGAAGAATATACTTTTAGACAAGTCTATATTATCTAGAACTTGATAGTTTCAAATTTTCAAATATAAAATTAAATATCAATTTAAAGAGGAATATTAAAATAAAATAAAGTGGAGATTAATATCACTGGTATCCTGATTAATTCACTCAATTTCAATATTACCGGTTGTTATAATTTTATTTCATTTTTACCCAAAAAACACCATTTATGGTGCTGATCTGGTGGTTTCCGATTTCATCTTTTACCATCTTACCCTTTTATCTCTCCTCAAAACAATATCTTAATAATTACAAATTTTTTAAATTTATTATTTATTCAATTATTTATTTAGAATTTAATTAAATTTGAATTCCTATTTATTGAAAAAAAGATCTTTAACCTAAAATATCTCCCATCATATTCTTCTTCTCCATCCTCCTTATTTGTCCACCGCCGTCAGCCACCAATGGAAAATCCAAACTCATTTTTCCATTTCCTTATATTTATACTCTCCATTTTCCCACTTCTCCAACAAACATCCACACTAGAATTCATCTTCAATGGATTCAATTCCTCTAATCTCTTACTCTACGGAAACGCCACGATTCTCTCTGACATTCTCACACTCACAAACGAGACTCCTTTCGCCGAGAGCCGAGCTCTTTACTCTTCAACGCCTTCCCGGTCACGGTATCGTTTTCGTTTTCGTACCCTTCACCGGCCTTCAAGGAGCTACAACAGTTGAATATATGGGATTTTCTTTTCCGTCTGCCATGGAAATGGACTTCAAGGTTTTTTTTCCAGATTTGATGAGTTCTTTGATTTTGTTTTTCCAGATCTGAATGAATTTTTAAAAATGTTTATTTTTGTTCCGCCTGCCATGGAAATGGATTTCAAGGTTTTTTCCAGATTTGATGGTTTCTTTGATTTTTTTATCCAGATCTGAATGAATTTTTAAAACTGTTTATTTTTGTTCAACATTTATTTTTATTTTCTATTTACATATCTTAGAAACTTGGGAAATTGGGAAAATTGACCTTCAGAAATCCAATCTAAGGTTTATTGACCCTCCCCTCACCTTTATTATATTAGAGACCTTATTAGAACATGAAAGTACAGAAATACCCTTAAAGTATAACTCTTTATATATTTAAGCAATTTATATATTCTCTATATCCTAAACACACACACTCTCTCTCTCTTTCTCTCTCTCTCTAAATTTTTGCTTTATCCTACACACCATCTCTCTCTCTAAACTTTAATATCATATAGCTTCAAGGGATTCATCTTTCACTCTTGAAAAGGTAATAGAAAAAGATATGTGATATTTTAATGTAGATTATATGTAAGTTTATTTGGAATTTTAGACTGTGATTTGGATTTTTAGTTGGAGATGAGAATTTTTGAACAATCTCAAAATCGAGATTGCCCAATATTGATTCGAGATTGGAATCTTTGTTCGAGAACTCAGATCGAGATTCTATTTTTTATCTGAGATCTCGGTTCAAGATTACATATATTTTCCTCGAGATTGGTATATTGTTACGAGATCTCGGTTCGCGATTGGAATTTTTCTATGAGATCTCGGTTCAAGAATTCTTAGTTTTGGTTCGAGATTGAAATTTTGTTACATGATCTCGGCTCGAGATTCCTAGTTTTGTCTTGAGATTGGAATTTTATTATGAGATCTCGATTCGAGATTGGAATTTTGTTACGAGATCTCGATTCGAGACATCCCGCAATCCGCTTTCTTATAATAAATAAACTATCTCGATTCGAGACATGCCTCGAGATTGATAAGTCTCAGATCCGAGATTGCTGTAATATCAGCTCTGAGATTGGTCTAATCTCATATCCGAGATTAGTCTAATCTCATATCCGAGATTATTCTAATCTCAGATCCGAGATTCGTCTCAGATCCGAGATTGTTCTAATCTCAGATCCGAGATTGGTCTAATATCAAATTCGTGAAAGGACTAATCTCAGAGCTGAGAAAAAGGACAATTTTTTATTTACTTGCTCGTATGTAGAAAAAGATGGTAATATATAATATAAAAATTAATAAAAGATACACGTTTAATGATCACAACGACTACATCGACGTTCAAATATTCGTACATAACATATTATCTTAATAAATGGGCTTGTTAGACCACACATCAGACGCTAATTGTACCCTAAAGAATTTCATGTTCGATTGTTTTAATGACTTGAAATTAGAGTCAGTTACAAGATACTCGAAGAACTTGCAACAATACACACCACAATCCACACCACCCGATTGTATTGGAACTTCAGCTAGTCGTTCAAATGGCCATGGCTCGAAACTATCGATTAACCCAATTGAATTTAGTAAAATTGGCACAATTTGACAAATAGGTTTAAGCAAAGTCCCCATCGTTGATAGATTGGCATAGGTCGGAAGTGAATCCCAAACATATACCTTCCGATTCCGTAAATCAAGACGAACCAACACCCAATGTTCATTTAATAAATTGAAGGGTGCGTAGACCTGTTAAATATCAAAAGAATTCATGACACTATATTTAAAATGTACATAAAAATTTAATATAGATTATTGAACTCACATAATCAACTGATGCCCAGTCATCACTATAGTCTCGATTATTGCCTAAAATACAACAAAAAAAACATATAAACACAACAATAGACCAAAAAAAAAAAGTAATAGTAATATGTAAAAACAATCCTACAAATTTATGTAAAAAAAAAGGGGATGGGGGGGGGTCTGCCCACAATCTCGGATCGAGATTGAGAAATCTCGAATCGAGATTCTGATAGCAATCTTGAACCGAGATTCTGATAGAAAACATCTCTGCCTTTCATCGCGGTTCGAGATTAACCAATCTCGGATCGAGACTGGTCAATCTTCAATAGAGATTGAGCAGGGACTGAATCTCGAATCGAGATTTCGATCAAATCTCGACACATGATAGGGAGTAATCTCGATTCGAGATTTTTTTCTCAACTTGGAATCAACTTTCAACCTTTAATCTCGATTCGAACTTGTCCTTCCAACTCCAATCTAAAGATTTGAAAACAAAAACAATAAACAAATCTAAACCCGAAACTGAATCTAAAGACCAATAACTCCAAACAAATCTAAACATGAACGAAAAAACAAATCCAAGCTAGATCTAAAAACCAATAGCGAAAAAACAAATCCAAACTAGATCTAAAAACCAATAACGAAAAAACAAATCCAAGCTCCAATCTAGATCTAAAACCAAACCAGAAACTTAGATCTATAAAGAAAATGTTTAAAAACGAGATCTACATCAACATACCTTGAATCAAATTGAAGCTTTTTGAAAACTCATGTTTGGTCGGCGCCGTCTCAGTCGTTGTGTAGGGAAGATAGAGATGGAGGAGTTAGGGTTTCAGATTCACTTTTCAGATGTGAGGATGTGAGGAAGATAGATAAGGACATTTTTGTCTTTTCATAGTATAATGACATAAGCATAAGGTCTCTAATATAATAAAGTTGAGGGGGGGGGGTCAATAAACCTTAAATTGGATTTTTGGAGGTCAATTTTCCCAATTTCCCTAGAAACTTTGATCTCTTTTTCATCTCCAATTGTTTTTCTCTTTCATTTTTGCTACTTTTATCTCTGTATTTTGTAGGAGGACGAACAGCAAGGACATTCGAATTTTATTAAATAAATGTTTACTAAAAATAAACTGTTTATAAAAAAAAATTATCTTTCAATTCTCAGTGAACTCGCTTTCTATGTATTTTGTAGATAAGTTACTTTTAGTACAATGTTTATTTTTACTCAATGTTTATTTTAAAAGCCTATTTACATATGTTTTCAAAACTGTTTCATCAATTTTCGTGTATTCGAATTTTCCTATATAAATGTTTACTAAAAGTAAACTGTTTATAAAAAAAATTACCTTTCAATTCTCGATGAACTCGCTTTCTATGTATTTTGTAGATAAGTTACTTTTAGTACAATGTTTATTTTTACTCAATCTTTATTTTAAAAGCCTATTTACATATGTTTTCAAAACTGTTTCATCAATTTTTGTGTCCGGTATCAATTTTAAGTGCACATTAATAAACTGTTTACATTTTATCTCTGTATTTTCTAGGATGACAAACAAGAAAGACATTTGATTTTTCCTTGAACAAGAAGTCAGAAGGTTGAAGAACAAGTTAGAAGTTTGAAGATTTTTTACTTTATTTTTTGTTAAAGTTTTTATTTTTGTTTAGATTTGATTTTTCCATTAATTTTGTAAAATTTAAGGGGTTTTATAAATTTCTTTAAATTTTACACAAATTAAGGAGAAATTAAATCAGGGGTATGTTTGTCGTTTCACAATGTAATTTAATTTGGCCGGTGGCGGTTTTGGTACTATTGATATTTAATAAAAACATCTGGTATATTTGATATATCCATAATTTTTTTTATTATTAGTGAAATTCACCCAATAAAGTGATCCAATAAATTTAACTTATAAATAAACTTAATTATATATCTGTTCTTAAAACTTCCGTACATATAATAATGAAAGATAGAGATATGTTAAAATTTCAAAACTAATTTTGATTACCAATAAATTAAATAGTGAAACGTCATAATTTTTTAACAGTGTAATTTATTAGATGAAATTATTTAATGAATGACTATTATTAGTTAATAAAATATTAATAATTTATATGTTTTCTAAAAATATTAATTAATTATATTTTTATACATTTCATTAATGATATATGATATGATATATAAAAGACTTCAACATTTTATTAATTATATTATCAAAAAGATTTTAGTTTAGGTGCAATACAAAGCATATGAACACACAACAAAATAATCAGAAAATTATTACATAATAGATATTATATTTTTGATAGCCTATATTTATTAAGAGATTATATATGTGTGTGGAGAAACAACCATTTCTAATGCTAAGGTAAGATATATAATTTTGATTGTCAAATTAAATCTATAAATTATATTGATATTAATATAAGTCGTTTACATTATTAAATTATTCAAATAACTAAATAATGGAATTATTTTATTTTATTTTTTATTATTATTTTTTTATTGAAATTTAAATCATTCGTTAGATGGAAGAAAAAAATCATTACTCTAACAATTTTAGTTATTTATATATTTTGTGATTTAAAAAAAAAATGAAAACAATAAAATTCATATACTAAATGACAATATAATTGAAGATTAATTTAAACTCGAATACCATATATTGAATAGTTAGACTTCATTAGAAATTAATTTTTAAATTAATTTTGAGTAATTTCTATAAATAATTCATTACACAACGATAATGTCTCATTTAAATACATAAAAAATTATGAGAAATTTTAATTATATAATCTTTTTAATTAAAACCATTTAAATTTTATTTATTAAAAAAGTTCAGATAAACTAGTATATATTAAATGATGTTGAACTAAAGATGATGGAGTTGGTAATTAATATTTAGGAATGATTTGGTATGAGAATATAATCACTCCCGGGCGGGCTTTATGGATCATTTTGTCAACACAAATGCACGTGGGCTGGTTTTGTTGGTCCCACACATCGACTTTGAAACTCAGGTCCAGCCGCCTCTGGTCCACACTAGCTGTCATGTGGCTTGGCATCCATGAAACAATAAATAAGTCACCTCTTTTCACACACACGGCACACCTACTGGTTAAAATTAGAGGAAAAATCAAATAAAACTCTAACATGTTAGAAGAGTATCAATTTAAATCCCGATCTTTCTATTGTATAAGAAAAAACTTAACGTTCTTAAATTGTGGCAATAACCTACCATCTGTTAGTTTTTGTTTAACTTGGTTATACTACTCGTATGAGCAATTAAAGCCCTAACTTGATATCACCCCAAAAAAAAAGGTGATACAAAACTAACGGTGGTACGAGAAATTATGGAGTTTATATATGCTTTGTTATAAATGGGTCAACTCTTTCGGGATACTTTTAGAGTATCCCTATTACAACAAAGACAGGTTAGTGACCTTTAGATAAACAAAGACAACTTGGTGGTCTTTCAATTACATTCACACTGTCATAGATTACATATGTCATGTTGTACAATGATCTATGTCTATCAGTATTTCATGTCAAGCTGTACTGTTATTATTGCCATATATTTATATGTACGGTAATGATATTAAATCATTAATCAACATGTTTTTCAATGATTTTGCATGATATTAAAGTAAATCCATCTCTTCCATGTTAATTAATTTAGATTAATTAAAACTTTTGATGCGTTAATTTGTAACATCCTTCATACCCCCCTCAACAAAATGGAACTCCACCTTACTTGTGAAAGCTGAAGGTATTTGGCTGTGTGGTTTATGCACACTCCAAACAAGGAAAGCTTTAGCCTAGAGCTAAGAAATGCACCTTCCTTGGATATCCAAGGGTGTGAAGGGCTTTAGATTATCGTGTCCAGAAGAAAAGAAGTGTATAATTAGCAAAGATATCATTTTTATGAAGAAAAGGTGGGATGCATTGATCGTAAATGTAAATAGTCCACAAATCGCAAAGAGTCCGAACAGACTACAATTTTGCAATTGGATTCATCTACCAGGTTAGATGAAGAAAATCAGGCAACCTCCTATCATCAATAAGTTGTAGAAACTCATAAGTCAGCTACTCCTGATGAAGCTGATCCAATGGAAGATTACAACTTGACAAGGGACAGATAGAGAAGAAGCATATAAGAGCACCTTTCATATATGGTTATCTGACTTGGTTGCTTTTGCATTGACATTTGCTATTGATTTTATGGATGAACCTATCCTATTTAAAACAGCCAAAAATTCTCATGCTAAAGAGAAATGGTGGGGTGCTATGGAAGAAGAGATAAAGTCTCTTTATCAAAATACATGGGAATTGGTGGAGAAGGCAAGAAGATAGTAGGCTGCAAATAGATTTATAAAATCAAATAGTGTAGTGTAGGAGATAAGCAACCAAGGTACAAAGAATGTTGGTTACAAAAGGCTTTACTCAAGAATATGAAGTATACTACACTAAAATTTTCTCCCCTTTAGTAAGGCATACATCAATTCGAATCCTTCTGTCTCTTGCCACTCATTTGGACCCTGAATTGCATTAATTGGATGCAAAAATAGCATTCCTACATCGTGACTTAGAAGAGGTAATAAACATGGACTAACCTCAGGGGTTCAAATCTAAAGGAGATGAGTCAAAAGTTTGTCTCTTGAAGAAATCCATATATGGTCTGAAACAGTCCCCTCGACAGTGGAATCTCAAATTTGACTCATTTATGCATAGCAGTGTTTTAGCAAAAGCAAGCAGGATCATTGTTTTTACTTCAAGCAATTTCAAGAATCAAGAATGATCTATCTACTCCTCTATGTAGATGACATGTTGAATGCTTGTAAAAACATCAGTGAATTTCAGAACCTAAAGGAATTACTCAGTACTCGGTTCGATCTGAAGAATCTGAGGGAAGCTAAGAAGATCCTAATGATTGAGATCACTAGAACAAGAACAGAGAAGAGAACCTTTATGTCTTAGAGTAACTACATCAAGAAGATGCTATAAAAGTATAAAATGTCTGATGCAAAGGATTTATCAGTTCTAATTAAGACTGCCCAGTGAACAATCACTAAAGACAAAAAAAGAATTGAAGTAGATGACTGATATTCCCTATGCAAATATTGTTGGAACTATAATGTACATCATGGTATGTACAAGGCTTAATTTAGCACATTGTATAAGTCTTGTTAGTAGATACATGGGAAATCTAGGCCAACAAAGTGAATCTTAAGATACTTGAAGGGTTCAATAGACTATGGTGGAGTAGAAAATAGCAAACAAAAAACATAAATCCTCAAAAGCTTGCTAGATGCTGACTATGCAGTTGACTGTGATAGAAGGAGATCACTCTCAGTCTCAGGACTAGTATTTCAACTGTTTAGAAATACTATGAGTTTGTAAAGACCCGACATTTCAGAGTTATAAATTCAACGAATTGCCTCGCGGACACAATGAACTCGATGATGATGGTCAATTGAAATGCGCCACGTGTCGCAAAGCAGGAATTTGAATATTAGAGTCTATTTTCCCTGACTTTTGATTGATTTCTTCTCCAATTTAATTCCAATTTCCATCAAAAGTAATATTTTACCTACAAAAACTAATAAATTAAATTACAACTCAATATTTTCATATTTCAAAATATTCAATTAAATCAAAATTAATTTAGTTTACAATTAAGCACCAATTAAGTGCATTTTCATACACTTATCAAGTGTACAAGGAAAATGACATATTTTTATTCGTATGAGGGATTTTAGGTGAAACCAAAAATAAAATCATGCAGGCCTAGACCCAAAATAGAAAATATCTTATCAGTGTGAAATTGTGGAAGTCCGTTCTCCCCTATTAGAAGCAAAATGGACTAATAAGGGATGGAGGTTTATCCCCACAAATGACGATCATATTCATCATTTTCTGGCGATTTGTGAAATTAAGAACCGAAACACAATATTATTATAAGACTTATTATTTTATGATTGCAATGCAATGTTAAAATTGTTAATCTCTTGATTTATTGAAATCCAAATAGGAAACGATTTCAAATCAATCAATTATATATTCCAAATTCTCAATATCAAACATGCTACAATACTATATAAAGTTGTTTTTCCTAAGAACCATCCCACATCAATTTTCATCCTTTTACCTCTATTAAAGAAGCTCAACTTCATATTCAAAACGCATTAGAAACCGAAAGATTTACATCAATATAAATTAATTCGTTATCTAAATTAAATTAAGAAAAAAATTTGTTTTTTTTATGTGTTTAAGATAATAAACCAATTTGATGATGTATTAAAGTTGAATTTTCTATGTTAGAAAAGGAAAATCCAATACTACAGTGGGAAAGAAGGCAACAAATGAATGTTGGGAAATATCGTAACATTCATACCTTTGGTCAAATTTAATACATTGAACTTGCGATGTTGGGAACAAAATTGTTAGAAGAGATAGTGCTACACCTTAGCATTACTCTTTCTGTTATTTTATTCTCCTACTATGTATAGACATGTCTCCTCTACCTTTTCTATATATTTGTATTCTGTAATTCACTATTTATTGAATAATACAGAATATCTTCTCCTTATTCTCTTGGCTATTAGCTTCTCTCCCTCTACTGTTTCAAAAATGTATAAAAAAAAACAAAACAAAATGTAGCAAGTCAAAAAATTTGTGTGTCTATATTCAATGTTTTCTTGTCTCCTATCCAAAACCATTTTTTTTAAAGAAAATATTTTTTAATCCTCATTCCTTTATACTCAGACAAAATTGATTAAAAAAAGGGCATTTACAAATCTAACAATTTTCTTAGTAATATTGGTAAAAATAAAAGCTCTATTTGTAAATATAATAAATTTTCATTGTGTGAATCAGTGATAAATATTGAATTACATATTTTGTATACAAAGTTTATCACTGATACATATGTTTTTTATTTTTAATCACTGATTAACATAATAAAAATTACTAAATTTTAATTTAAAAAATATCACAATAAGTAATATGGAAAGCGATAATTAGATTTATCACTCTACAATACAAAAATAAAAGAACATTTAAATTAATTTATTAATTAAATGAAAGTAAAAATACCAACAAAATTGAAAATTGATCGTAAGGGAAAAATTCGTCTACATAAAAAAGTAATGAGAATTCAAGTCTAATATGATATAGAATAATAATAATATTATTATTATTATTATATATATACACGATAATATATTATGATATACACAATATGCATGCTCTGGGACAGAAGGATTCAAACCACCAAATAACCTTTTGTCACCACTTTGTGGAAAATCGTTAGGTATTAAATAAACGATCAGCCAACATTTATTAAATTTGAAAATGATGAGAAGAAATGGTTCGATCTTCTTATTTTGATCTCTTGAATCGAGAGATCCACAAATCGAGATCCTAATACATATTGATACAAATCACATTTTTTTATTTTTAAATTAAGATAGAAAGTAATATAAACGATAATTTCTCTTCAAACTCAAAGGGTAAAAATCAATTTTGAAAAATACTCTATCCAATATAAAAAGTGAAAAAAAAATATTTGCTTTCATAACAGAATTTCAGTATATCCATACTTTTCAGAAAATATATATATATAGAAAGATAAATTTATGTTTAACTGAAGATAATGGAGTTGGTAATTAATATTTAGGAATAATTTGGTATGAGAATATAATCACTCCCATGCGAGCTTGATGGATGATTTTGTCAACACAAATGCACGTGGGGTGGTTTTGTTGGTCCCACACATCGACTTTGAAACTCAGGTCCAGCCGCCTCTGGTCCACACTAGCTGTCATGTGGCTTGGCATCGATGAAACAAAAAATAGGTCACCTCTTTTCACACACACGGCACACCTATACCGGTTAAAATTAGGGAAAAATCAAATAAAATTCTAACGTGTTATTATGTAAAAAAAAAAAACTTAAACTTTTTAAATTGTGGCAATAGCCTATAATCTGTTAGTTTTTGTTTAACTTGGTTATACTACTCATATGAGCAATTAAAACCCAAACTTGATATCACCCTAAAAAAAACAAAAACATTAAATTGATACAAAAACTAACGTTGGTAAGAGAGATTATTGATTTTTTATATGCTTTGTTATAAATGGGTCAACTTTTTAGGGATACTGTTATAGTATCTCTATTACAACAAAGACAGTTTGGTGGCCTTTAGATAGACAAAGATAACTTGGTAGTCTTTCAACTTAATCACTACCAAAAAACTGTCAATTTGCGACCATGAAATTACGACCAAATGGTCGTTTCTTGTCTATAATGCGACCAAAAAAGTGACAAAATAAGTGGTGGCCAAAAAGCTGGTCGATCCAGAATTTGTGCAACTGGATAGTCACAAATATACGACCATAAATTTTTTGTCGCAAAAAAATCAACCTTTTGAAAATACGATCAGATGGTCGCCTAAAAAGTGACCATATGGTTGTAATTTATCTTGAAGATAAGTGACCAATTAGTCACATAAAAAAGTGACCAAATGGTCGTATTTTGTGTGAGCAACTGGTCACTTATAGACTCAGTTAAAATACGACCAGATGGTCGCCTAAAAAGTGACCATCTGGTCGTAATTTATGTTAAAGATAAGTGATCAATTGGTCACATACAAAAGTGACCAAATGGTCGTATGTTATGTGACCAAATGGTCACTTTTAGACTCAGTCAAAATACGACCAGATGGTCGCGTTAAAAGTGACCATATGGTCGCATTTAAGAATTTTTTTTTAAATTTAAATTTCAATAATTAGTTAATTAATTATTTATTTAATTAATTAATAAAATTTAATAACAAAAAATTGGAATTAAAATAAAAAATATATATATCAAATATTCAAAAAACGTTTTATACAGACGAAAGCATCCTAGAACTCACTGCGGAGGGCGGGGGTGGCGGAGGCGGCGTCGATGATGAAGGGCCACCGCCTAGGGATCTGAAGTACGCGGCCAAAGCTGATGCGACCTGGGCCTCGACTCGTGCCTGCATGTCGGCCTCAATCGCAGCGACTCGAGTAACGAAATCCTCGCGCATAGCGCCCATGTCCGCACGCAGCTACTGCTCAACCAGAGAAGGGCCGGAGCTAGTGCTCGCTCCGCTCCGCTGAGGCCGGGGCACATCTGCGTAAAGGCGTCGCTCGATGAGCCGAGCCCAAGAACTGACCCATCAGGGTGCCCCTCCAGAGCCTCCAAGAACGCCTCTCTACGGTCCTCCTAAGTCGGTTGCGAGTCTTGTGTGGGTAACCGCTGACTCAAGGAGTCCGTGAAACATTCCTAAACATTTAAAATTCAGAAAATAAAATAGTTAATATATAAGGTAGGAAAAATTTTAAAGAAAAAATAATAATTGAAAAAATTATTAAATACCTGAATTGCTTTCGCCTTATCGTCGATTAACGCCCTGTCCTTCTTCGTGAAAAACGGTGCGGCTCATCCAGCAGGACGGGGCGCCGTGCTTCGCTTCATAAAAAATTAAAGATTGAAGAATAAAACATAATAAATTAATAACTAATTGAAAAAAGAAAACGAGAAAAAAGTACGTAAGTAAGAAAACGGACGAAAAAAAAACTTACCAATCGACGATGGTGCTCGTCATGTGTCCAGCCCCCATTGTGTGTTTGGTGGGATTCTTGGCGCGGTTGGCCTTATTCCTGCTTGACACTTCCTTGCCCTCAGGAGTGCTTCACCGCAAGAAGCGCGCGTGGTCCTCCTGGGCTCATCCACACGGGGCGGTTTCTTCGCTTGCTTTCTCGCGCGCCTCGTACATGAGGTCCTTGAATCGTTCCCAGGACGTGACTTGTCCCATAGGGGGAACAATCTACCGTCCGGTGATATCGGGATCGATAACAGAAACTTTCCCTGAAAAAATTGAAATAAAAAATTGTTAAAGTAATAAATTTATTTCTATAAATTTCAAAATTAATTAATTATGAAAATAAATGATGTTTTTTACCTTCCAATTGTTGTACATCGACGTTTCTCCGTCGTCGGAATCTTCTCACTGAAGGTGCTGGGTAGAGGCATGCTCTGGAGGACCTCGCGAAACCTGTTTTGAAACGAGTTGTATGCGGTATACTCTGCAAAATCATAAAAATTATTGTGCTATTAGAAACTATTAGTTAACCGGAAAAAAAACACTTTGAAAAAAGTTTAAAGGTTTAAAAATTAAATAATTAAAATAATAAACAAAATTATTTACGTATCCCCTTCAATCCGAAGGGTAGAGTCTGCGGCTCGAGACAGCTGCGTGCATGAAGTGGAGGGGCCAGCTGGATCTGACCCTGATGCAGACCCGGACACATACCCTGATGCTAAGCCGGGAGTCGTGGCCAGGGAGTCCTGCGGTAGTCGTGGTGTCGCAGACTCTGTCTCAGGGACTGCATCATCGAGCGTGGCAGCAAGTCCCGTCTCGTAACTGAAGAGGATGTCCAACTCTTCTTTAGTCAGGTCCGCATCAGAGGCAACGGCAGTAGGCGTCTGCGGAGACCCCTCGTCACTCGCGTCGGCAGGCTCGTTTGACTGGGGAGGACGTCGTCTGCCCGTCATAATCCTACAACCAAAATAAACTAATTTAATACTAATTACGTAAGTAAAATATTGAAATAAATTAAATTAATTAATTAATGAAATAATGAAAATTAAACTAACATAAATTAAGTAAATAATTTAAAATAAACTAATTAATTAATTTGAATAAAAGTAAATTAAAATTAGATTAATTGAACTAAAATTAATTAAATTATACTAAATTAAGTAATGAAGAATTAAAATAAATTAGATTAATTGAACTAAAATTAATTAAATTAAACTAACATAAATTAAGTAAATAATTTAAAATAAACTAATTAATTAATTTGAATAAAAGTAAATTAAAATTAGATTAATTGAACTAAAATTAATTAAATTATACTAAATTAAGTAATGAAGAATTAAAATAAATTAGATTAATTGAACTAAAATTAATTAAATTAAACTAACATAAATTAAGTAAATAATTTAAAATAAACTAATTAATTAATTTGAATTAAAGTAAATTAAAATTAGATTAATTGAACTAAAATTAATTAAATTAAACTAAATTAAGTAATGAAGAATTAAAATAAATTAGATTAATTGAACTAAAATTAATTAAATTAAACTTAACATTAATTAATTAAAACTAAAATAAACTAATTATTTAATTTGAATTAAAGTAAATTAAAATTAGATTAATTGAACTAAAATTAATTGAATTAAACTAAATTAAGTAATGAAGAATTAAAATAAATTAGATTAATTGAACTAAAATTAATTAAATTAAACTTAACATTAATTAATTAAAACTAAAATAAACTAATTATTTAATTTGAATTAAAGTAAATTAAAATTAGATTAATTGAACTAAAATTAATTGACCCCTCCTCAGCGTTTGTAAGACCAACTCGTGTCATTCGAACGTATACGTTTAGAAATAATCTGTATGTTACAAAAATAGTTAGCAAATAGTTTGTAATTGTTTATGCGATGAAATAATGTTAAGTTACAAACTCACTCTATGTAAGGCTCGATTTCTGCGCAGTTGCAAAACACATATGTCTGCATTACGTGATACTCAGAATCGATCAACGGCCTACGCACTGATCTTCCAACTGTCATGCCAGGTTCCGTAAAAATCGGCAAGTCGTTCATGTCAACACCTTCAAGTAAATTTTCGACAATGTTTCGTTTTTCAGGTCGAAACTGCTCTGCAATGTGTTGATCAAAGTAGTATGAACAAAATGTGGTAGTCTCTTGCGTCAGGTACGCACTACAGATAGATCCTTCTACTCGTGATCTATTTCCAACCATCTTTTTCAACCGACGTAAATACATGTGGGTACAAAACATAATTTACATTCGATGATCACTGTACTGATTTATACGAGTACATTACAAAATAACTGTGCTTACCTTTCAAATGGGTACATCCAGCGGTAATGTACGGGATCCCCTAAGAATGCCTCGTATGGAAGATGCACTGGAAGATGCTCCATGGAGTCAAAAAAGCCAGGTGGGAAGCTCCAACTTACAAATAATAACGGCGATCTCTGAACTCATTGAAGCGACAGTGGCTTCCGTCAGCTCCGTACATGTCAATTCCCTGAAAAAAACACTCAACTGGGCAAGCGGCTCCCAATGTCTATTCTCTAGGAACGGTCTGAACGCGACGGGCATCAATCGTTGCATGAATATATGACAGTCGTGGCTTTTCATCCCGAACATGATATGTTTTTGACTGTCTATACACCGACTCAAATTCGAAACGTATCCGTCCGGAAATTTGATGGATTTGATCCACTCAAATAATGTTTTCTTTTCATCCGTCGTCAACATGTACTTTGCTTTTGCGTAATTATCATTGTCGTCAGGCTCCAACTCAGGACGGTGACATATCTCCCGTATATCGTAACGTGCCTTCAGATTGTCCTTCGTTTTTCTCGGAACGTTCAAAATCGTATTGAAAATGTTGTCGAAGAAATTCTTCTCGATATGCATTACATCAAGATTGTGTCTAATCAGTAGATCTTCCCAATACGGTAGATCCCAAAAACTACTCCGTTTCTTCCAACCCGTGTTTTTCCCAGCCGCATTGTTTGCACTCTCTGCACCTTCCACTGTAATCTTCTGCATCCCTATAACATCTATACCGTGAAGAATCTGTCTTCCACTATACATGGTCGGGGGAGTTTGTTTTCTTACTCGTCGACCCTTCTTCCGGTCCACCGCCGTTTGAACGGAAAGTGTGATTCAACGGAAAAAATCGACGTGGTGATGCCAAACCAACAAGTTTTCCGACCGTTTCGAGATAAAATGCATCCGTGTCTAGCATGCAATGTGGACATGCGTTTGTCCTCGCCGTACTCCATCCTTTAAGAGGAGGAAATTAAGGTTCACACAATTAACTACACTGACTAAGGAAAGCAATAACAAAAGCTAAACACAGACTCAAAAATGTATATGAAAGCAATTAAAGATCAACATACCTGACAACATTGAATACGCAGGGAAGTCACTGATCGTCCAGATTACGCGGCGCGCATCAAGAAATTTTGTTTCTTCGAAATGTCGTACGTCATAACACCGTCAGTCCACAACCTTTTCAACTTTGCAACAAGTGGTTGCAAATACACATCCAGTTTTTGTTTTGGACTTTTTGGCCCAGGTACGATCACTGTTAGAAAAATCACCGGGTCTCGCATGCACATCGAGGGAGGCAAGTTATACGGGGTTACCATGACTGGCCAAACTGAATATTGTGCCCCGAATGCCCAGAACGGGTTGAAGCCATCTGTGTGACGTTTCTCGGATCTTGTGCAAAATCCGGATGACAATTATTTAAATACTTCCATGCCGCGGCATCTGAGGGATGTCTTATAACACCTTCATCCTGTGAATGCTCGTGATGCCATCTCATGTGCGAGGCTGTCACATCCGATGCATACAACCGTTGCAGACGTGGGGTCAGCGGTAAATAGAACATGCGGGCGTTCGGAATCAGGCTGCGTTTCCCTTGTTTGTATCTTGGAAGAAAACAAAATTTGCAATGATGCAGGTCCTTATCCACATCCCAGTAAATCATGCATCCGTTTTGACACGAATCTATTTTCTCCACGGGTAATCCAAGTCCCTCCACTAGCTTTTTCGTGTCGTACAAACTGTGGGGCATATTATTTTCTTCTAGAGCGCATCGACGAAACCACGATGCAATCGCATCAAATCCTCTACCGGGGTATGTTGTCTGGCGCCTTTATATTTAAAAGTTCTGTAGAAGCGCAAGTTGACTTACCTCACACCCATCGTAAAATGGTCGGCTGGCTGTCTTTAGCATCTCGTGCATCTTTCGTGCATCAGGATTCATTTCCTCTTCTACAACCCGTTCATCTTCGTTTACGTTTAAACTTTCACGGAAATTTTCATTGCCCTCATACCCCGCACCATCAAGTATCATTTGCTGCATCTGACTATACTATTGTTCATCATTCCGTTATTCGTCAACAACCTCTACATTCGAGCTGCTACTTTCGTATCGTCTCGATTCTTGTAATGCAGCGTCGAACATTTTCTGTGTTTCCCCCTGAAACAACCAGTGATAATAATTCTGCACAAATCCCCGACTATA
Organism: Gynostemma pentaphyllum; assembly: GCA_028015215.1. Taxonomy (NCBI): domain Eukaryota; kingdom Viridiplantae; phylum Streptophyta; class Magnoliopsida; order Cucurbitales; family Cucurbitaceae; genus Gynostemma; species Gynostemma pentaphyllum. Next base: position 7,385,296 of record CM051346.1, on the reverse strand, counting down.
AAGATGCACCTTCAACTCTGTAACCGGTATGATTCTCCTATTGTCGCATTTCTCCGCACCTGGCAACGTAGCTTTCCACCATACTTTTCATAATAGACAGTTGTCATGCAAAACTCAACAAACTGTTCAACCCCGGCCACGAACTCATCGTTCAAATACCCGTCTATCAAACGAACATACATCCACTCTTTCATTTTCTTTTTCTTAATGCTAACAAACAATAGGTGGAGAGATTTTATAATGGACTCCTCTGCTCATTTGCGACCAAATGGTAGTATTTTTGCTACCATATGGTCGCATTTTCCAGCCAAAATTTCCCGCCATTTTCCTCACTTCCCAGAGTCACATCAAGTCAGAATTTACGACCAGATGGTCACTTTTTTGGTGACCAGTTGGTAGCTTTTATCCCACCAAATTGTTTATAAATTATTGGTCATATAAAATCACATAATTTGCAACCATCCGGTCACTTCTTAATGTGACCACGTGGTAGCTTAATTCCCGCCAAAATTTTAAGCCACCACTGCTCAATAAAGGTCACAAAAATTGTGACCAGTTAGTCACTTTTAATTGTGACCACTTGGTAGCTTTTTTCCCTCCAATTTTAAGCTACCACTGGTCAATAAATGTTACAAAAATTGCGACCAGATAGTCACTTTTAATTGTGACCACTTGGTAGCTTTTTTCCCTCCAAAATTACGCGCCATTTTTTGCTACCAAGACATATTTTAGTCACAAAACTGCGACCAGCTGGTCGTTTTTTTAGGTGACCAATTGGTCGCTTCTTTCGCGCCATAATTTCGCCCCATTTTTTATGACTACTTCTGCTTTTGGTCGCAATCTGGTCGCAAAAAAAGTGACCAGATGGTCACTTAAAGTCAACCTTCAAAGAAAGTGACCAGGTGGTCACCAAAAAAACCACCACTTTTGTTTGGTCGCAAGTTTCTGGTCGCATTTTGACAGTTTTTTTTAGTGAATTCACACTGTCATAGATTACATATGTTATGTTGTACTATGATCTACGTCTATCATGATTACATGTTAAGCTGTGTTGTTATTTTATGTTGTACTGTTGTTATTGTCATATACTTTAATGTAGTGTAATAATATTAAAGCATAAATCTACATGTTTTTCAATTTTTTTACATGATATTAAAGTAAATACATCTCTTCCTGTTAATTAGCTTAGATTAATTAAAAATTTTGTTGCGTTAACTTGTAACATCCTTCATAAACCCCTCAACAAAATTGCCTAACAGAGAGGATGAATAAGACTTTACTTGAAAGGGTGAGAAGTCTACTGCCAAATGTTGTAATGCCAACTCATTTCTTGGGTGAAGCAGTAGTAACATCAAGTTACTTGATCAACCACTGACCTTCCGTTGCAATTGATATGAAAACCCCACTTGTGAAGTGCTATGGAACTCAACCTTGCTTTTCAAAGTTGAAGGTATTTGGCTGTGTGGCTTATGCACACTCCAAACAAGGAAAGCTTTAGCCTAGAGCTAAGAAATGCACCTTCCTTAGATATCCAAAGGGTGTGAAGGGGTTTAGACTATGGTGTCCAGAAGAAAAGATGTGTATAATTAGCAAAGATGTCATTTTTTATGAAGAAAAGGCTGGATGAATTGATTGTAAATAGTCCACGAATTGCAAAGAGCCCAAACAGACTACAATTTTGCATTGGATTCATTTACCAGCTTAGATGAAGAAAATCATGCAGTTATCAATCAGTTGTAGAAACTCATCAGTCAGCTACTCTTGATGAAACTGATCCAATGGAAGATTACAAAGACTTGATTGTCTTCTATAAACTGATTCAGTCAAGAGGACGTAGATCACATTGATCGAACCTCTATAAATATGTCTCTGATTTCTTTCCCTTCTCGATTTAGTTTCTGCCATCGATCTATCATTTGAGCTCAAGTATGGTGTTGTCTGTGTGTTGGTTGAGTTTATTGAGTGTTTAGTAAGCTAATTAAAACATAACAAGAAGTTCAATAAATTATTGAACTATTAAACTAAAAAGTGTTATTTTCAGTAATGGACAATTTTATGTTGTTTATTTCAAATAAACACAACCATTATATATATATATATATATATATATATATATATAAACTATCCAAAACCACCACCGGCCAATTTAAATTACATTGTGAAAAGACGAAACATACCCCCGATTTAATTTTCCTTAATTTATATAAGATTTAAGGAAAGTTATAAAATCCCTTATATTTTGTAATTAAAGGAAAATATCTAAAATAAATCTTCAAGCTTATGAATATTTATTTCTTCAAGGGTAATATCAAATTTCTTTCTTCTTCGATCATCCTCCAACCGCCATGAATACTTCTTCAAGCTCTAGAATTTTTTAAACAATATCACTGTTGGTATAACAATGATAAACTGTGTATAATTAATAAACTAAAAAAGAAACAAAAAGTAATAAGTATTCATTTTCTTAAAAAAATGTTAACAAAAGTAAATGAAATACAAGGTTAAATTAAAAATAAAACATAAAAAACACAATGAAATAGATGACGAATCAGTTCCATCCTCATGCCTTTCGATATTGTTATGAGTAATCAGTTTCATTAAAAGTCTATGTTTATTTGTGTTAAACAGAGTCTTCTTTTTAACTCTACTTACCAAATCAACAGACAATGTGTATTAGTAACAACCTCCATCAACAGACAATATGTATTAAAGTTAAATATTGGAAACTTTTGTTTAACTTTGTTAACCAATTCAAGGAATTCTTGATTCTTGAACAGAATCATTGTCTTCATCCCAGGAACCACCAGATAACAAATCAATTGAAACAGGACTCATCTTGGAAGAAAGAAAACGTGAAAATGAAAATGAAAAAAGAAAGAAAGAAAACGTAAAAATGAAAATGAAAAAAGAAAGAAAGAGAGAAAATGAACGAAGAACAAAATCTGGACAAACAACAAATCAATTGATGAACTCATTCTGGACAAAACGAATAAATGAAAACGAAACGGAGAAAAAGAAAGAAAATGAACAAAGAACAAATATCTGTAAAAAAAAATGAAAAGAAGATGGAAGACATACCAGAAAAACAAATAAGAAAAGATTTGTTTTAAAACGTATCCATTTTAAATAAAAATCAAATCCGATTGATTAATATCCCAAAAATTAAGCAAATGAAATAAAGAAAGAAATAAAAACAATAAATACGGTAACAGAAAAGGAAAGAAAAACACAGAGGGTATTAACGTAATGTTGAATATCGGAATCAACCGGATCACAACCATAAATTGTTGTTCTTGGACATTTTTAGATTGATTGTCACTTGCCATTAATTTTGAAATTAGGTGAATTAAAGTTGCTATATCTGTAATTAATTCAACTAAAAAAATGCAAAAAAAAAAATAATAATAATAATAACAAATAAATCCATTGAAAAAAAATAAAATATTTCAATAAATTATTAATAATAGCTAAACCAAAAAAATCATTAAAAATAATAATGAAAAATAATAAATTAGTTTCATAAATTATTGAATTGCTATTTGTGTAATTTTAAAAAGTTATGAGATTTCAATAATTAGTAACTAAAAATATATTATTTGAGGTAATATCTTAATTAATTATGAAACCCTCTACTTTTAGGGTGATTTATGGAAAAAAAATTTGGCTGCACATAAAAAAAAAAAAAAAAAATTTCCCATTTTCGCTTGAGGTGCAGCCAAGTTTCTTCTTTTATATAATTTTCCCTCGTTTTAATTACCCGTGATATGTACAGTGCTTCTAGAATTTCTCATCCTTTTTTATATAGGACCAGAAGACACACCACACAATATTTATCCAGAAAGAAACTTCCCCATCTAAGTTTTTGAACAGTGATTTATGTTAATCTAATCCTGAAATTCAATTTTATGTGTCAAAAATCATGTCCCTTTTCATATTATCTTTAAAAAATTTATCATAGTAAAATATGTCATGTCATAATCACCCATGGGCTGGACTGTTTACACCAATTATTCACGGCTCTCTTTTCCTTTTTAAGTTATCATAGTCTTTCCCTTGCTGCTGGTGCTCACTCTTTCTTGCTCTCCTTGCATTTTTTTCCTTCTACTTTCTGGCGAGTATTATGCCTAGTGGATCACCGAACAACCCTCCGAAACGGGGTATGATCGCGGTTCAGATAAAGGAGGATTTGGTTAATACAGCAGCAAACGTTGTAGCTGCAATAGCAAGGATGGGCAAAGATAGGGTGATGAGGGGGGTTGAAATAGGAGATCATCCTCCCCCCCCAGACCGAGACGTTGAGTTTATGTCGACTTCACCGGCCGGGGAGGGGGTCGAACGAGCTTATAGAAGGGTGTGATTTTCTACATGGTTTATGTGATCTTTTATTTCTAATATTAATGCTTAATGTTGGATTTGCTGGCCGGGTCTTAATTTGGCATCAACTTTTGCTCACTTTTTATGGGAAAGCAAGTATATTATAAATAAGCTTTTAATGTGTTTTGGTGTGTTTCTAGTTTTTGCATTGATCAACAATCCCTGCTGTTGGTGTTTATTTTCCGTTAATTAATGTATCTTTTATATTTTGTTTCTACTTTCTTTTAGTTTTTTTCCCCTAAACCTTAGCTTTAGTTCTACTATAAATATAAGAAATTATTTGAAGAGCTCGCCTCATAATAAGTGACAAAAGGGAAGGAAATGGTAAGAGTTTTTTTTTTCTTTTTCTATCTTTTATTCCACTAAATAGCTGATAATTATAAACAATTGATTTTTTTTCTCTACAAATATCAAAAATTGTTCTTTTTTTTTTAATGTTAGTTTTCATCCCAGTTTTAACTATAAAAATATTTTTAATAATTTTGGATTGTACTTGTGAAAATTCTAGAATATTAAATCAATTACATATCTATTATTTCAAAAATTACCTTAAATAGATTTTTTTTTTTTTAACTTTTATAATATCTCGTACACACGAGAGAAGTTTTGGAATGAATGAAAGAAAGGGACAAGAACTGTACTAAAATAATAATCCAGAGGCAGAGTCTGTCAGGAGAAAGTATTGGAGTTAGGCCAACACTTTGTGGCCCTCTCTCTATTACATGACATCTGTCATTTTTACATTCTTTATAATTGAAAGGGTAAAATATAAGCTTCTAGTCTCTAGACCCAACTTGACAATCCTATGTGTTCAGTCCCGGTAATAGAGATGTTGCCTGAAACTAAGGAGTAGTAGTAGATGAAGAAGTAGATCCGGAGGCTCTTCTGAACGATCCCGATGACAAATAGGAACCAAATCCGGAAGTCAATATAGCCGTAGTAATACGATTTTCGTCTACTTATAACCATTGGATCTACATAAATAAAGTTTTCTCGTTAAAACATGGATCCAATGGTAATGAGAGCGGAGGAGGCGTTTTATGGTGATTAAATAATTAAAATATAAATTAATCTTTTTTTTCTTTCTGAGTTTACATGTTGTTAACGTATATATTATTGTAAATGGGCTGTCAATTAGGAGTAAATTAAGCTGTCAATTAGGCCTTTCTTCACTTATTTGTCTTTATGTTTCTCTTATAAATTCATGTAAACTTATACATAATTATACAATTGAGAATACAATTTATATGGTATCAGAGCCCCTGCCCTTTGAAGAATTTTGTTTTCTTCCCGTTTTCAGTTTTCTCCGATCCATCCCCGATTGGTCTCTGTTGTCTGGCTTTGTTTGGTGAGATATCAAAGCCTATTGTTGAAGAAATTTTTTTCACGGTCCTCTCCGATCTGTCCTGATCTCTGCTTTCAGTTCCGGCACTCTTGGTTAACAGTCTGGTTTTCGTTTTGGCACTTCCTTTGTCCTTGCTTTTCCGTTCCTGATCCGATCCGCTGATCTCCGTTTTGGCGCTTCCTTATTTTTTTTTTATTTTGTTCGTGTTCAGATCTCGCTCAAAAAAAAAAAAAGAACAAATCTGCCAACGCTCCAACATAAGGCTGCTGCTCCAACGAAGAAGAAGAAATATAAAGGTGCCGGTCACATTTTGAATAATTGTTCCGCTCACCCACCTCGCCCGTCGAAACAATTATACAGAACAACCAGACACTTCTCTCACATTGGTTCCTCAACTATTATTGCCGCCACTCCTACTACCTCTCCTTCTCCTACCCTTCAACTCAGTGATCTACATGATATCTTGAAACAGGTAATCTCCTCCAATTCTTCTACTCTGGCTGTCACTCCAGGTAATTCTTGGTTTCTTGACTCTGCTTGTTGTAATCACATGAATTCTGATATTTCGCTTCTTTCTTCGTCCACACCGGCTAAATTTCTTCCCCCCATTCAAGCTACTGATGGAAATTGTATGTCTATTTCTCATATTGGTACTGCTGTCACCTCTAAATTGAATTTTCCCAACACTTATTGTGTTCCAAATTTAACTTTCAATTTAGTCTCTGTTGGTCAGTTATGTGATCTTGGCTTAAATATTATTTTTACCCCTCATGGTTGTCAGGTTCAGGATCTATAGACAGGACAAATAGTGGGTACAGGTCGTAAAGTGGGAAGATTGTTTGAGCTCACTTCACTCCAGCTCCCTGTGCCTCCTTCTATTTGTGCTTCTGTCACTGATTCTCCAAGCTATTAGTGGCATTTTCGTCTCGGTCATGCTTCCTCCGAGAAAATCCGTACCTTATTTTCACTTGGCAACTTAGGTACTTTTTCAAAATTTGTTTCCTTTGATTGTTTGAACTGTAAACTTGCAAAATACCCAACTTTATCTTTCTCCATTTCATCTTCTTTGTGTGACGCCCCTTTTGGTTTAATTCATTTCGATATTTGGGGACCCGCTCCTAATCCTACTGTGAATGGTTATCGATATTTTGTTTTATTTATTGATGACTATTCTCGTTTTACTTGGATATATTTCCTTAAAAATCGGTCTGCGTTGTCTCAAGTCTATATTGATTTTGCAAATATGGTTAAAACCCAATTTTCTTGAACTATTAAAATCCTTTGCACAGACAATGCTATGGAGTATAAGGATTCTGGTTTTCTCCACTTTCTCAAACAACAAGGAACTCTTATCCAACGATCTTGCCCTCATACCTCCCAACAAAATGGTCGCGCGGAACGCAAACATCGACACATTTTAGATTCTGTTCGTGCTCAGCTTCTCTCAGTTTCTTGTCCAGAAAAGTTTTGGGGTGAGGCCGCTCTGAACTCCGTTTATATCATAAATCATCTTCCATCTTCTGTCCTTCAAAACATATCCCCTTTTGAAAAATTACATGGCACTTCTCCTGATTACTTTAATCTTAAACTCTTTGGTTGTGTTTGTTTTGTCCTTCTTCACCCTCATGAGCATACAAAACTTGAACCTCGTGCTCGATTATGTTGTTTTCTTGGCTATGGCCCTGAGCATAAAGGCTTTCGTTGTTGGGATCCGCTTTCCAAACGATTATGCATCTCTCGTCATGTTACCTTTTGGGAGCACACTATATTCTCCCGTCTCTCCTCCTTTCATACCTCTCTTTCAAGTCCCCAATCTTTCTTTACCAATCCTTCTAGTGATCTTTTTCCTTCATCTGATCCTTCTCCTATCTCTACGCTTGATCAATCTGTTCCTGCTCCTGTTCTCCCAGATCCACTCTCTGTCTCTACTGTTGAACCAGAACCTTCCACTCATGTTTGTCGCTCCACTCGGGTAAGGGAACCTCCTGCTCATCTTCAAATTTATCATTATTTTTCCACTATTGTCTCTTTAGCTGAACCTCCTTCCTATCATGAGGCTAGTACTAACCCTCTCTGGCAGCAAGCAATGACTGGGGAACTATAGGCTTTAGAAAAGACTCATACTTGAGATTTCGTCAATCTTCCTCCTGGAAAACGACTTATTGGCTGTAAGTGGATATACAAGATAAAAACTCGCTCTGATGGTTCAATTGAACGCTATAAGGATCGTCTTGTTGTAAAAGGCTATTCTCAGGAGTATGGCATTGATTATGAAGAGATATTTGCTCCAGTTGCTCGAATGACTTCTGTTCGTAGTCTTTTAGTTGTCGCAACTGCAAAACAGTGGCCTCTTCTACAGATGGATGTCAAAAATGCCTTTCTCAATGGTACTTTATCTTAAGAAGTATTTATGAAGCCACCTCCTGGCACTTCTCCTCCAGCTCAAAAAGTGTGTCTTCTTCGACGTGCCTTGTATGGTCTCAAACAAGCACCCCGAGCTTGGTTTTCCACATTTAGTTCAACTATCACTCAACTTGACTTTATTTCTATTCCTCACGATACAGCCTTATTTACTCGTCACACTCCTCATGGTATTGTTCTTCTTCTTCTTTATGTTGATGATATGATTATTACAGGTGATGACCCTCAGGCTATCTCTGATTTATAAACCTATCTCGGGAAACACTTTGAGATGAAAGATTTGGGTCCACTCAGCTACTTTCTAGGCCTTGAGGTCTCCTCTCGCTCTGATGGCTACTACTTATCTCAGGCAAAATATGCTTCTGATCTTCTGGCACGTTCTGGTATAACTAATTCTGCTATTGCATCCACTCCCTTGGATTCTAATGTGCGCTTAACTCCTTTTGATGGTACACCGCTCCCGGATCCTACTTTATATCGACAACTTGTTGGTAGTCTTGTGTATCTGACTATGACTCGCCCTGATATTGCCTACGCAGTTCATATTGTTAGCCAGTTTATGTCTGCCCCTCGGACTATCCATTTCACTGCCGTGCTCCGTATTCTACGTTATGTGAAGGGCACCCTTCTCCATGGACTTCATTTTTCTTCACAGTTCTCTATGATTCTTTCTGGATATTCTGATGCTGATTGGGCTGGTGTCCCCACAGATCGACGTTCCACCATAGGTAACTGCTTCTACTTGGGAACTTCTCTTATTTCATGGCGAAGTAAGAAACAGACTGTCACCTCTCGTTCTAGCACTGAGTCTGAATATCGTGCTCTTGCTGATGCTACCTTTGAATTACTATGGCTTCATTGGTTGCTTGAAGATATGGGTGTTCCTCAGAAGTCTGCTACTATTCTTCATTGTGACAATCGCAGTGCTATCTAGATTGCTCACAATGATGTTTTCCATGAACGCACCAAGCATATTGAAAATGATTGTCACTTTGTCCGTCAACATCTTCAAACCAACACTCTTACTTTACATTCAATTTCAACAACAGATCAACCGGCCGATATCTTCACTAAAGCTCTTCTTCCTGGTCGTTTTACTCAGTTACTTGACAAACTCAAATTGGTTTCTACACAACCACCTTGCGTTTGAGGGGGGTGTTAACGTATATATTGTTGTAAATGGGTTGTCAATTAGGAGTCAATTAGGCCTTTCTTCCCTTATTTGTCTTTATGTTTCTCTTATAAATTCATGTAAACTTATACATAATTATACAATTGAGAATACAATTTACACATGTAAAAGAATGAAAATGTTTGTGGGGGGTAGATGGCGGTTGTAGTTTGAATTTCTTCATTGAGTAGTCTTATAAGGCATATGGTTTATGGGGAATTTGTTTGTCTTGTAATTTGTGGGGAATCTGTCTGGTTTTGGACTTCAATATTTCAAGTTTGTTTTGTACTAAATAATTCTATCTATCTATCTAAATGTTGAATTCAAATTGAATATTTGATATCAAATCTAAATATTGGTCTGAAAATTGAAAGTTGATCTTATAGATCAATCATTGAGAATCAAACCTCCTGAATTATTTGTTGAAATATTTTGTTTACTATTAAGTCCCCATTTGGTTCCCTATAATTTAAGATACCACCAGTAAGGAATTTGATGCCAGGGTATTTGATTACTGGGTATCTTAGATTACCTTGTTTGTTTAACTTAATAATAATATGAGGATGCCTGGTAATATGAACTAATAAAACTACACACAATAATTTATTTACAAAATTTATCCACAAATCTACAAATAGAGATAAATTCAATCACGAAGAATGTAACGTCCCGTTATTTTGGAGTCAAATTTTATTTTATTTTATTTATTTATTTATTTTATTTAATATTGTTTATTTATTTCAATTCAAGTATATAATTTAATTATTATTTTGTAATTTCGATATTAGTACTTAATTTTGCCCGAAATTCATTTTTATCGTTTTAATGTTTATTTTTCGCTTCGGTGACATTAATAATTATTAATAGGCCAATTAATAATTATTAATCACCTTTAGATTTATTTAAGAGCTTCGGGTTTCGTTTTATAAGCTAAAAGTCATAAAAGGGCAAAACCGTAATTTCTAAATTTCCAAAATATCTAAATTCACTATGCACTTATCTTTAAATATCACAATTGCCTTCATCTTTCTCTCCTTCACTTCTCCTTGCCGTGGGATGCTTTCCACCATTGATGAATTTTTCTTTTCTTCGTTTCTCATTCGTTTCTCGGCGGATCGTCGTGTTTTCGGTTGCGTTGGATTGGTAGGGACGAGGGCTACCTATCCAACCTAGCTTTTCGAAGTTTCTCGTTCCCTAAGGGAAGTCCCAAAAAGTAAGTTTTCAAAACTTTTTAGGTGGTTTTGTTCGTTTTTGATTATAAATGAGATTTGAAGTTGAAATCATGAATTTCTATCATGAAAAATGACGATTTTGAGCCCGGATTTTCGAAAAACACTATTCACCCGAGACACTATTCATCCGAAATCACTATTCACCCGAAATTGCACATTTGTTCGCTTATTAGTTATGAATTGTAATATGTTGTACAATCGGTGAATTGTAGGTGCAATTGCTCGATGGTTGTTTCGTGGAAATTGGAGATTTGGAATTATTTGGCTAAGGTGAGAATAGTTAGGATTTAAAGTATCTATAGAAAGCAAATGAGTGTGAAGGTTTGTAAAGTTTGAAACTAAGAATAGAATCCGAATCTAAGATTAGAGGGTTGTGAGTTAGTGCCCTTAGGATTAGAAGTTGATCCTTTAAGTGAGAACTTAGAAGTTCTCGAGAAAGACTTTGAATCTTAGAAGATTCTAAGTTAGGTTCGATTCGAAACTAAGATTGGATTATTGGAAGTTAAAAGGATTCAACTTGTTTTTGGAACGATTATTAAAACCTCGGATTATTGGAAGTTTAGAATACTTGAAGGTTTAGGTTAATCGTTTATTTTATGATTCTACTTTTATTTTGATATCGGAGTTCGATCGATATATCGTTCATCCGAGATGCTTATCTACTTTTATCTTATGTCATTTATATTTTGTCCTTTACTTTACACCTTTACTTTATGCTTGTTTACGATTACTTTAATTCCGCACTTTACTTATTTACTTTTACAAGGATATGCAAGCATATGCATATCATATTGCATCATACCATTCTCGCAACATTCATGAAAAAGAATGAAAGTGAAAAAGAATGAAAGTGAAAAAGAATGAATGTGAAAAAGAAACGAAAGTGAAAAAGAAATGAAAGTGAAAAAGAAAAATGAAAGTGAAAAGAAAAGAAAGTGAATGAGAAAAGAAGGAAGATTGATGAACCCTACGTGGAGTTCACATCACCTTCAGAGAAAAGAAAGAATGTGAAAGAAAAGAAGTTAAATGGTAACCTACGGGCTGTACGCATTACTTCTTCATGCATAGGGAGTTGAATGGTAACCTACGGGCTGTACGCATTACTTCCTCATGCATAAGGTTGAATGGTAATCCTACGGGATGTACTCATTACCTTCATTCACGCATAAAAAGGGCAATTGCGAAATCCTACAGGATGCTCTCATGCATTCATGGTTATGATAGATGCAAGAGAGAATTGAGAAGTTGTATGTTGTGCAAAGTGTGTTTACTTTACTTATTTACATTATAATGATGTTAATGGATGAGTATTGGCTACGATTATTAACAATATCATCCTTAGAAAGTATAAAATGTTTTACCTAGAGTTTGGAGGACTTTAGGAGTGAGTTGTGTCAGATTAATTGGACACAAATCGAAATGCGAGTTTGAAGTCTATCTTTACTTTTTATGCTTATTATTCTCACTGGGCTTAGTTTGTTAGCTCATGATATTACAACCAATTTCAGGTAATGCCTTGGCTAGAGGTCGAGGGAGAGGAGGTGGTGCTGCGTGATCGAGGGATGCTGACCTCGAGATGGACATTTTTGTTGTAAAATTATGTCTTTATTTTGATGAATTTTAAAACTTTGATGTTGTATTTAGCTCATAAGAGCTTTTGATGTGGGTTTTATGATATATATATATTTGAACTCCTGATTTGGGACTTAAAGTCCATGAGATTTGGTTAGATTTGAAAATTAGGATGTAAACAGGTTTTCGGCATGCCAATTTTCAAACAAAACCACGCAAAATTTTCTTAAAATAAAGACTTCCGCTATTTTCTCTGATTTTAATTTATTTAAAAGTGACGGGTCATCACAGTTGGTATCAGAGCCTTAGGGTTCTGTAGACTACATGCGATGCATGTTTGTTTTCATGTTTTGTTTTAAGTCCACTCTCAAGTCATCATCTGAGATCAGCAGCACCAGGTATGCCTATAACTCTTATTCTCATACTTTATTTCTTTGATATTGGAAGAGTTATGAGAATATTGTTAAAAGTTAATGTTGTTTGTGACATTTCACATCCTTGTACAACCACTATGTGGTTATGTTTATTTGACCCATTTTGAGATTTGGGTAAAGGTGTCGAGAAAGTGATTGATCCCGTGCAGATTTGGAGGTTATACACCTCGTTAAGAGTATTGACATAATGTCAAAGTAAAGGAGATAAGATATTCTGAGAGATCAATCGTTTGATCCTTAAAGTTGATTAAAGTATTATTGTCACACAATTGCTAAGTAGTGGTCTTAGTAGATGTGTGTTGACTTTTTGGGTGTACAAGGGAACATGTTTGTCTTGAGCCCAGTATTAAGAGATGAAACACCTGTTTGAGGTGAGAATTTGTAAGGAATCGGTTTGGCTCGTGTCCAGTAACCTAGATTTAACTCAATGGACAAGTTCCTTGTTTGAGTTGAGAAAGTTGGATTATGGTAAATGGTAAATCCTGGTAGTACAGTTGTACAGAAAGGAAAGTGTGTTGCCACTTAAAAGAGGAAGTAAGGACTGTACGTGATAAGTCTCAACGAGGACCATTAAAGATTGTGATAATTGGTTAATGGCCTAGTTTGGTCACTATCATGGTATGATGTGCTAATTTTGAATTGGATTATACTCGAGGTAGAGTTATCGAGATCCATATTTGGAAAATTTTCAAGATTGACTAACACTAAGGTGGAGTGTTGGTATTCGATTGAAGTATAAAAGGAAGTTGATGGACCGTGTATCGGTAACTTCTATAAGATAATGAAATGGCTTGGTGAATTTCAATTCACATGGTGTTTGACCATCTAATTGAACGGTGAACTTTGAGAAACTTGTAGGGCATAGTTTGGACCTACTGAGTCTTTTATGATAGACTCTAAAGTAAAACCTATGTTGGAAGGTTAGAATGATATTGAACTAAGGTGTTTGACAAGCACCAGTTTTGCTTTACAAGAAAGCAAATGATCTCTGAGGTCGAGTTCATTCAAGATTTGAATAAGGAGGCTTAGGAGTCATCCTTATCTTGGATTTTACATCTTATGAAAGGAAAAGAAAATTAACTACTACGGGAAAGATTACCCCTGAGAAGAAGAAAGCAAAGGATGACGACACCAGTCAAGGGATACCGCAGCAGCAGCAACAACAGCGGCAGCAACAACAACTGGTTCGAGGTGGAGCTCAACAAGGATTGGATCATCCTTACTACAATAGTTGTGTTAGTTTCCATCAGGGAGATGCACACTTCTACCAAGATGCTATGTTATGATCAAACTTGGATTCACGCCACTTTTATAGGGCGTATAGGACTTAACCATCACAACATAGTAATAAGGTTAGAATTATCAAGAAAAGCTACCAGTATGGTAGTGGTTTATACTTTATTATTTTCAGGCCGTTTGGCATTTATTCTGTTTAATTCTTGAGCTAGCCACTCTTTTATTTTATCTTGTTATGTTAAGTTGGCAGCTCTTGAGTCGAGACTGTTGAGTTTCGAGATATGTGCTTTCCCAGAGAGGAAGCTTATTATGATGATAGTGCATATGGCACTTATGACATTTGTATTATGAGTAGATGCTCACATTTTATTATGATTATTATGCATATGTTTGATGTTGATGTGATATTGGGTATGGATTGACTATTATCCAATCATACCATTGATTGTATCGAGAGAGTTATTGATTTTATGAGTCCATGTGGGACTAGTCTATGTTTTCGTGGGTCTAATGATAGAGTAGCACCCACTTTGATATCTATGGTAGAAGCTAGAGTGCTTCTAAGTGATGGAGCCTTGAGCTATTTAACTAGTATTATCGATACTTCTGTACCGAAAACTAGCTGAGTTAAAAGAGCTTAAGAGTCAGTTATAGGAACTCTTAAACTCAGGGTTTATTCACCCTAGTGTGTCCTCGTAAGGAGCACTTTGTTTGTTTGTGAATAGAAAGACAGTTCAGTGAGACTGTATATTGATTATAGAGAGTTGAATCAATTACAGGGAAAAACAAGTATCAATCGTGTTGATTGATGATCTATATGATCAGTTGCTCATCCTATAAAGATTATGATTATGAAAGTTAGTTTTCTAGAGATTAGAGAACTATAGAAAGGATTATTTAAGACGTACTTTTCTAGAGAGAAAAGAAATGAAATTGATGTATAGCCAAGTGCTATAGGAAAAAGGAATGAGATTGAATTGGATAATAAGAGAATACAAGAGTGTATTGAACCTTGTATAACTATCATGTGATAAACATGTAAGAGAACTAGTTTCTCAATAAATTGGAGGATCTCGTAATTGGAGAATAAGATTGATGTAAGCCTTATGTATAGTATAAGGTAGTAAAGAGAACGAGATTCAAATTAATTGATTAGTTAATTTTAGTTTTAATTAATTAATCTTAAGTTTAATTGAATTAATACTAATCAATTAATCTAATTTTAATTTACTTTTATTCAAATTAATTGATTAGTTTATTTTAGTTTTAATTAATTAATCTTAAGTTTAATTGAATTAATTTTAGTTCAATTAATCTAATTTTAATTTACTTTAATTCAAATTAATTGATTAGTTAATTTTAGTTTTAATTAATTAATCTTAAGTTTAATTGAATTAATTTTAGTTCAATTAATCTAATTTTAATTTACTTTAATTCAAATTAATTGATTAGTTAATTTTAGTTTTAATTAATTAATCTTAAGTTTAATTGAATTAATTTTAGTTCAATTAATCTAATTTTAATTTACTTTTATTCAAATTAATTGATTAGTTTATTTTAGTTTTAATTAATTAATCTTAAGTTTAATTGAATTATTTTTAGTTCAATTAATCTAATTTTAATTTACTTTTATTCAAATTAATTGATTAGATAATTTTAGTTTTAATTAATTAATCTTAAGTTTAATTGAATTAATTTTAGTTCAATTAATCTAATTTTAATTTACTTTAATTCAAATTAATTGATTAGTTTATTTTTAGTTTTAATTAATCAATCTTAAGTTTAATTGAATTAATTTTAGGTCAATTAATCTAATTTTAATTTACTTTTATTCAAATTAATTGATTAGTTTATTTTAGTTTTAATTAATGAATCTTAAGTTTAATTGAATTAATTTTAGGTCAATAAATCTAATTTTAATTTACTTTTATTCAAATTAATTGATTAGTTAGTTTTAGTTTTAATTAATGAATCTTAAGTTTAATTGAATTAATTTTAGTTCAATTAATCTAATTTTAATTTACTTTAATTCAAATTAATTGATTAGTTAGTTTTAGTTTTAATTAATCAATCTTAAGTTTAATTGAATTAATTTTAGTTCAATTAATCTAATTTTAATTTACTTTATTTCAAATTAATTGATTAGTTTATTTTAGTTTTAATTAATCAATCTTAAGTTTAATTGAATTAATTTTAGATCAATTAATCTAATTTTAATTTACTTTATTTCAAATTAATTGCTTAGAATACTTAAACAAAATTATTCTAATTAATTAATCTAATTGTACTTTACTTTAATCAAATTTAACTAAAATTAAGTAATTAAACAATTTTTATTTAATAATTAAACTAAAATTAATTAATTAAATTAGTGTAACTCATTAATTTAAACTACTTAAGTATAATTGAAGTTAAACTATTTGAATTAATTACCCTACTTTAAATTAATTGATTTAATTAAAGTAATCTAAATTACATTAATTAAACTAAAATTAAAAGTTAAACTAGTGTAATTATAAATTAATTTAGTTTAATTTTATTAAATTAAAGTAAACTATCTTAAATAAACTAAATAAGTAATTAAACTAAATTAGATTAAGTAATTAAATTAATTACTACTTAAATTGAATTAAAGTAAACTAAGTTAGATTAATTAAACTATTAGATTAATTAAACTAAAATTACTTAAAGTAACAAAATTTAAGTAAACTAATTAATTAGTTAATGTAAACTAAAATGCTATGAATTAAACAAAAGTAAACTAAGTAATTGATTACACAAATTTAGATTCATTAACTAAAACTAATTAAATTAACAAAACTAAACTAAACTACTTAATTAAAAACTAAAAACTAAAACTAAGTAAACTAAATTCTTAAACTAAACTTCAATTTGATACGAAAACTAACCTCGTAATCGAAACCTGGGATTGGGGGTTGAGGGTTTTAGGTTTAGAGTAAGAATGGGACAGGGAACGGGAAGAAATAACAGGGGAACAGGAGAGGGAAAGAGAGAAAAGAACAAAAAGAGAGGAAGAAAAAGAGAAAGGCGGAAAAGAAGAAAAGAAGAAACGGAGAAAAGAAGAAGAAACGGGGGAAAGGAAAGTGATGGGAATTTAAATCATAATTTACGACCAACTGGTCGCAAATATGTAATTATGACAAGAAACGAAAGGTCGCGCGTGCTGGGGAAAATGCGACCACATGGTCGCATTTTCAGATATATTTGCGACCAAATGGTAGCATTTATTGTAAAAGCGACCATTTGGTCGCCCAATTACCATTACCAAGAACAGCTGTCATATCACGAGTCCCATAAAAAATTGCGACCATCTGGTCGCAATAATGAAATTCACCGCCAAATATTGCGACCAGATGGTCGCATTGTTTAAATTCACCGCCCTAAATTTCATGAAAATTTAAACTTATCGCCCATATTTGCGACCATATGGTCGCAATTTTACTTATATTTTTAAAAAAAAATATAATTATACTTTTCCAAAATTGCGACCATTTGGTCGCCTTTCTCTCCAAAATTACTACCCTAAACCCTAAAAAACCCTAAACCCTAAACCCTAAACCCTAAAATGCGACCATTTGGTCGCCTTTCCCTTCTAAATTACTACCATGTGGTCACCTTTTTGTGAAATTGCGACCACCTGGTCGCAAATATTAATATTTATATACCTTTTTTTTTATATTGGGTTACTTTCGATATTTACATATGACGGGAACTCTTGTTTCCATGTTGTTATATTTATTGATATTTTTCTTCATGATTTTCGAGATAAATTTTTGTAATTCTTGATTTGGAACTATTTGATTCTATTCAAAGTTGAAATCAAGAGGAATCTTTCTTATAATAAAAAAAAAAGTTAATTTCATTTTCATCGTATTTCATCATCTTTTGATTTTAAGTTTGGTCTATTGCTTTATTCATAATTGTAAATGCTTTACTTGAACAACAAAGAGTCAAAAGGACTAGATTCAACTAGAGGTTTAAGGAAAATATAATTCTTCTCTGTACAATATTATTGTTCTCTCTTTGTATGAAATTCAGATATTTTAAGACGAGGTTAAATATTATTATTTACTCTACACAAATTTTAGAAAAATCTAAAGGCGTTTAGATAGTTTCTTGATCTTGAAGAGTTTTATATTAATTGAAAGTGAATAATTTTTATTTAATTGACATTATTATTATTGTTAAGAAATGTAATCAATAAAATTAACCACATCTTGAAATTTTGGAATTATTGGTAATTTTTTCAATCATCTATTCTTATTTTTATTTTTTCTTTCTTAAGTTTATAATGTAATTTTCCTTTTACTTTATCTATTTTACCCCATAAATACAAGTGGGAAAAAATCAACAATCATTAAAGATTTTATTTGTTCATAAAATAAATATAATTTAAAAATTGATTAACAAACATTTAACTAATACACATAAAACTCTTAAAATATAAAATTGAATTGTAAAATAAGACTAAAAATTCCAAGTGCATCGCACGTGTTAAAAAACTAGTTATTTATAAATTATTGGTCATATAAAATCACGAATTTGCGACCATCCAGGTCACTTTACGATGTGACCATATGGTAGTTTAATTCGCCAAAATTTTAAGCTACCATCGCTCAATAAAGGTCACAAAAATTGCGACCAAGTGGTCACTTTTAATTGTGACCACTTGGTAGCTTTTTTCCCTCCAATTTTAAGCTACCACTGCTCAATAAAGATCACAAAAATTGCGACCAGGTGGTCACTTTTAATTGTGACCACTTGATAGCTTTTTCCCCTCCAATTTTAAGCTACCACTGCTCAATAAAGGTCACAAAAATTGCGACCAGGTGGTCACTTTTAATTGTGACCACTTGGTAGCTTTTTTCCCTCCAAAATTACGCGTCATTTTTTTGCTACCAAGGCATATTTTAGTCACAAAAATGCGACCATCTGGTCGTTTTGTTAGGTGACCAAGTGGTCGCTTCTTTTGCGCCATAATTTCGCGCCATTTTTTATGACTACTTCTACTTTTGGTCGCAATCTGGTCGCAAAAAAAGTGACCAGATGGTCACTTAAAGTCAACCTTCAAAGAAAGTGACCAGGTGGTCACCATAAAACTACCACTTTTTTTTTGTCGCAAATTTCTGGTCGCATTTTGACAGTTTTTTTGTAGTGCTCTCTTTATTTTTTTAAAAACTTTTATTTTTTTCTATTTCCATCTCTCTCCAATTTATTGTATTTTTATATTTTCTCGATGTTAAGTATCATTTATTAGAGTAAAACTTACTTATATGATTAATCATGTCTTATTTAAAGAGTAGTTCAAGTTTCATTGATCAATTCTAAGTCTTTACGTAAGTTTCCATCGTTTCCATCATTTTTATCCTAATATCTGTCGATATCGATATGTCCATCGATATATCCGTAAATTTGAACCTCGAAATTTCCATGGACAACGACTTTTAACTCCTTGGTTCATGGACTATTACCTCGAGTCATGTATTTAGACTCCTATTTCCCCACTAGACTTTTAAAATGCTTTGTTCATGTTTTCTTTGGAAATTGTAACACATTAAGGTTATTTTGGATATGTTTTGTATGGATTTTGGATATTTTCACTAAACTTTATGAGGAGTTCCGAAACTCTGTATTGAAAGGAATTTCATAAATGTTTTCTAAATATGTCTTCAGCTACTTTATGGAATTAAGCATATTTATCCATGTTATTAGGGTCGACGTTGAATCTATTTATGCTTAGGTTTAAGATTGTATCTATTTCTTAATAAAGTTTGATTTTTATATTGTACAAATTTATTAGACTATGTGCCCGCCTGATATAATTTTTAGAAATGTATAAAAGTATTTTTGAATAAAAAAATATTTTGATAACTATTAAAAAAACACTTTTAAAATATGTCACTTTGAAACAAACATGGTATTCATAGGCCAAAACGAGGATGTAAATAACACTCAAATCATTTAAGTACACGATTTGAATAATTGCCATATAATACTCAAATAATATAAGGGTAAATCCGTCATGAAAAAACATATGATTTCCACCGTCTATATGTGAAAGATTTTGATGGCATAATATTTTTGTAATTTAGTTCTGAAAACTGGCCATATGTGTAAATATATTAAAAAGAGGTTTACCTAATATGGCTGATTATCTGTTACGGGCGAAGATAGATAAGCCCATGGGCCCAATCATTATATAAAGCCCTGCTATATAGGCAATTTCAAATATAACCACAAAAAAATCAGGTAAATTAGTGATTAATAGTGATTAGCGTTGATCATTGTTAATCATTGATTCATACGGTTTAAAATTTACTATATTTAAAAATAATTTTTAATATGATACCCATTAAAAATTCTTAACTATTGCAACCCTTCCATCTAGGCCATAAGAGTATAAATTTAAAATATATTAACTTTAAAGAAAAATTATTTGGATGGATTTTCAAACATTAGATATAATTGTGTTAGATATTGGAGAAAAAAAAAACCTGTAGGGAGCTCATTTAGTGATCAATACCTATAAACCATGTACTTTTTTTCCCTTTATTTATTTTTTATGATTTACATCTATTTATCGTTTTTGGATTACTTATATAAGAATATACAACCCTTCAAATTCCTAACATCATCACCTAAATTTATATAAACTATCGAATTCATTAGTTTTTATCTTGTGCATACAATCGTCGGCCTATATTACGAATCTACGATCAACCACTGGCTTTGTATTGGCATTTTTTGGCGGGTTATCATTTACTAATAATTTCTTTATATTAAAAACTCTCTTAAAACCTTAGTTAATTTTAAAAATAAAAACTATTTGTTGAGTAGTTTTATTTAAATTTTAAAAAAATATAATTTAGATTTCAAAAGAGTTTTAAAGTGGATTGCATATCCAAAATATGATAATTATATTATATAACTTACTTTTAAAAGGCTAAAATATATGAAAATACTATCAACTTAATTTATTAAAAAAAAAAAAAACTTAAGACAATTATCGTAAAAGGCTTAACTTATGTTTAATATATGAATTATGGGCTTATCATTGACGTTAACTGTTTAAAATAATTATCATTTATATTTATAATTATTATTAAATAGAGTACTAACGCGTAGTTTCAGCAAAAATCTAAATTTTGATCTACAAATACCGTGTGGGGACCGTGAGGAGAGAGAAGCCAATGCCAAACCCTAAAATGACGACTTTCAAGGGAAAATGACAAAATAATTAAATATATATTTTGATTTTTTTGAGGGTTAAATGTTCTAATGAAATGACCACTGTATTATCGGGATTTTTTTAATTACCTTTAGAATATCCTATACTTTCAGTTGTCCAATTTCTGTCCAATAAACCATCTAGATTTAATAGACCATCGTTTTTATTTATTTTTATTCTTAAAGACATGTGAAAAGACATTTTTGACCTATTCTTCCTCATATTCTCTTTTTCTGGTTCGATATTTTGCTTTTTTGTTTATTTCTTCATCTATCTCGATAATAATTTTTTTTTTGTTTTTCCTTCAGAAGATTGGAAAAAAATGAGGGAGCCCCATTTGAATTCTGGGGCTTTCCTCAAAATTTGGTTGCTCAAATTTTCATTTCTCTATATTTTTATTCTCAACCCAGTGGTAACGGTGATGGTTCAGTGATGTTTCTGATTATTCTAGTGGGAACATTATAAATTTAATTCTTATAATAGAGTTATCAAAATTTAAATTGGGATTCAAAATCTTAAAGGGTCTCTTCATTTAGAGCTTTTATTAATCAGAGGTCATTAGTACATTTACCTTTTTTTTTTATATCTTTTTTTAATTATCGAATACTAACTGAATTAGACATAGGATGGGACAAGAACTTTGCTTATTTTCATCAATCTATACTAAAAGTCGAACACACAATATGATCTTAATCAAATTAAAAAAATATATATAATAAATAAATTTGGATTAAAATTAACTGCTCTTATTATCTAAGTTCAGATTTGGAGGGTTAACGAGATCTTATACCAATATAAATTAAGTTTTTTTTTTTAATTTCTATCGAATAAACTATGCCCATTCATACTGATTCAATAGTCCAAAATTTGGTAAAAAAGAAAAACAGATATGACGCAGTTGTGAATTAATATTTAAATTAAACTACAATTTTCCATTGAAAATTTGGGGAATTTTTCGTGTGGGAGTTTATAGGGACATGTAGTTGTGGGTCACATTTAAAACTATAAATTTGATGAGGCCAGTCATAAATTTAAAGAATTTTTTCTTTTGCTCATGACAAAAATTAGAAATAATTTTTTCAATAAATAGTTAAATAATAACTTTATATGTTTTCTAACACAAGATTGAAGTTTCTAATTTTTCTCTTCTAAATTAATGTGATATTCCACATAAAAAATTATTTAGTTTCTATAATGAAAATTGTTATATTTTTAAAATTAAAATATTTATTTAAATTGAGTGTTACATGTCCATTAAAAATTTATGTGATTTTGCTATTTGTAACTTTTTATTGAACTCGTTCATGTTGAGTGATCTTTCTTGTATTGTTTTTCTTTTTCTTTTTTCAAAAACTTTATTTTATCGATTGAAAAAAAAAATAACTTTTTCCTATATTTGTAGGGTGATTAAAGATTTGAGTAAACATTTTTTTATTTTTTTCTAAATTATTCTGGAAGATTTTATTAGAACTGTTTTATGACTTTTATGAGATTATTTCCGTACACCGCAGTAGGGGACCGTTTTCATCAAGATTAAAAAAGACGGTGGATGGGAGGCTTTGGATAAGTGGGACCGTGATTTTCCTTTTTCCCATTCTTTTCATGAAAATTTCCCACTGTATGCACCACATTTTTCTCGGAAAAAGTACCGCATTAATATCGCCAAGTTTAAACAAGTTTGTTTTCAATAACCAATAATTTAATATTATTTATTTTAAATAAACATAGTTTTTATATTTTAGATTCATATCATGGACGTTGCACGTGTATTTCTTTTCAATTTATCAAAATTTAAATAAATGTATGAAGTTTAAATTTTTCATTTTCCCAATATTTATGAAATTATTTAAAATATATTTAATTTCTTGAAAAAATTAATCATATTTTTCATTTTATTTTAATTTAAAAAATATATATAATTAGTTAAATATATTATAAAAATTATTTTAATCTAACAACACTCATTAGCTTTAAAGTTTTGATTTTGTTTTTGTTTCTTCTTTTACTTGCTTTTAATTTCGTTCTTTGTTTGTATTGTTATTTTTATAAAAAAAAAACAACAACAACAACAATAAATTTAAACAACAAATACCCATGTTTCTTAATTATAAAAAAAATAAAAATTCTTTTATATCGTTTTTACTTAAAATACATGTCGAATGATTAACGGAATTTTTTTGGTAAATAACTATATTCAAATATAATTTTTGATATTTGTAAAGTTTGAACATATTTTTTATTTCTTCACCTTTAATATACATAAAAATTCAAATTAATATCAACAATGTATATGTATTGAATATAATCTGTTATTTGAAAATTATAGATAAATTGATCATTAATTTTAAAAAACATAATTAATACATAAGTAGTAATTAAATGGTAATGACATATTTTGTAAATTAAACGTTTAATTAAGGGTAAATGTTATATAAATAACGACATATTTTTTAATATTTAAAAATCAAGTGGGGATAAAATGGTTTGTTCTTAAATATCTCTCCTTTTATATATTAAGGATGAAGATATATCAAATTACATTGTGAAAAAATCAAACATATCTCCAATTTAATTTTCCTTAATTTATGCAAGATTTAAGGTAAGTTATAAAATTCCTTAAATGTTGTAAAATTAAAAAAAACTTTAAACCTAAAAAAATTAAAACTATAAAAAAAATCTTCAAGTTTCTGAATACTTATTTTTTCAGGAAATATTGAATTTTTTTATTCTTCAATCATCCTTCAACCACCATTAATATTTCTTCAAGCACTGTAATTTTTTAAATAATATCATTATTAGTTTAATAATGTTAAACGGTGTATAATTGATAAACAAAAAAGAACAAAAAATAATAAGTATTCTTTGTCTTTGAAAAAAGTTTAGCAAAAGTAAACCAACAAATACAAGGTTAAATTGAAAAATAAAAGACATAAAAAACACAATGAATAAATGACAAATCAATTTCATCCTCATACCTTTTGAGTAATCAATTTCATTAAAAGCTTATATTTATCTGTATTAAATTGACTCTTCTATTTAATTCTTCTTACCAAATTAAAAAATAATAAACATTAGTAACAACCTCAATGAACAAAATAGTACTGTGTATCTAATAGATTCGATCAATTCATTTTCCATAGTATTAATTTAATTTGAACCAAAATGGAATGGGCGGCACACACCAATATGAACTGATGAATAGATTAATTAAGCATTCAAAAAGTCAAAATAAAAGCTCAAAGGTGAGAGGGAAAGATACAATGCATGAGTAAGAAGTTTGTATAATTCCTCAAAAGGTCATAACACAAATTTTGTTGTTATTCTTTCAATTCTTTAAAAATACTCTTATTTTACCAATATAAGGAGAAAAGTTTTCCAATGTGTTACAAGTGCTTTTACTATATTATTTAAGCCATTTATTGGGTGGCATATTTAATATTATATCATTAATTAGAATTATTTATAAAAGTAATTTTATTATGTTAATCAATAATTATCTTTAATTACCGTGTGAATTAACGAATATGTCAAACTCAAATTTTGCTTTATTTTTAAATATTTTTAAACATGCAAATTTTTATAAATATTACATATAATTTTGATTGATTTACAACCATCCTCAAATTTTATTTGTGAAAGAAAGATTTATTGTTGGTGAGTCTTTTTCTTTTCAGGTTAAATTTTAATATATTTCTATATTTTTTAGGAAAATAGAATAATCTAAAAAAAATCATTCTAAAAAACAAAAACACCTCGACGTGTATTAACAATTTTGAGAGAGTATGTTTAACTTTAACCTAAACTAGTAGCAATTAAAAGCACAAAATTCTTACTTCCAAAAAAATAAAAATAACACAAATTTCTAAAACACACACAAAACGGGAATTTTTCCAGTACTCCCGCTACACTGGCTCACACCATACTACCTCCATTTGTTAATTGCCATCTGAACTATGTGGGACCAATCTGAATTCCTCGAATCCCAAGCGTTTTCTCTCTCTGTTATCAATTTTTGTACTGCAATATCTCTTTCCTGCTTGTCTTTCTTTCCATTTCATTAACGTGTGAATATAAAACTAACATAAAATATTGGGTAAAATACCATTTTGGTCCCTGAACTTTCACTCTGGTTTCATTTTCGTCCCTGAACTTTCAAAAATGACCTATTTCGTCCCTGAACTTTCCAAATTGATTCATTTTCGTCCTTCCGTCAGTTTTTCCGCCTGGGTGTGTAACGGTGGCCTACATGGCATTCATTAATTGACGTGGCATTAAGTATGTGGGCAATTGTTATTAATGACGTGGAAAAAATAAGCTGATGTGGTATTTTATAAATGATGTGGCATCATCTGGACCTTTAAGCACACCTGATGAATCTAAACCATCCATTTCCAGAAACAAACTAATATCTCACTTCTAAATTCAAACTTCAAATGGTTAAGAACTTAAACTTCCATCCCTAAATTAACTGCCCTAACATTCGATTTTTGTTTTAGAAATCTTGCTTGAGATGAAGACGAATGAGAATCGAAGGGTAAGCGAGGAGAAGCAAAGAAGAACAAAAGTGAACGACGTGAAGGAGAAGCGAAGCCATTTGTGAAACCCTATTCCGATTTTGCGTTTCTGGTACACTGGTTTTGTGAAGAAAAAATCCGAAAAGAGGTTTAAAACTTCTTTACCTTATACTCAGACTGGAAAACCCTAACCTTGTAGAAGTCCTAACTGATTTCGCTAAACCCTAAGTGATTTCTGTCTGCAATTTGGAGGAAAATGGTAGATTTGTAAGAATACTGTCGTCTAGTGATACATTACAGAGGACGTTTAGAATATACACCGAAGTTCGCTTATGTTGGGGGTGTACAAGAAGTGGTCACTTATGAAGTGGATAGATTGTCGATTATAGAGTTGGTAATGATTATGGTGATGTTGGAGGTGTACAATCACGTCTGGTTTCATTATGTGAAACCTGGAATGGACATCAGCGGCGGACTACGTTGTATATTGGTTGATGAGGATATTCTTGAAATGGTGAGCCTGATTCCAGAGGACAGGTACATACACATATATGTTGAACACAACCCGAATGAAGTGTTCTCTGTCGTAGCGGTATCGATCACGACAGTTCTTCATGTATCTCTTCTGGGATGGCATGATACCGAGTATGAGAATGTAGATGATGATAAACTGGAGTTGGATGGTGAAGATAGTGAGAATGTAGGAATTACTGCCCCAGATCCAGTAGTTCGTACACAAAGTTCCCTTGATGAGAATGACGACATTTATGGTCCCCTACCCGTTACTTTGAAGAAGACAAACAATTGTTCCCACCCAATTCACCAACAAATATCTCTACCAAGTTTTCTGAAGGCTCTATCAATGAACCAAATTTCGCACTGAGTTCCCCCCCAATTTCCCCAATCAATGCCTCAATCAATTCCCCCCCAATTTCCCCCATCGATTGCCTCAATCAATTC
This sequence comes from Gynostemma pentaphyllum, assembly GCA_028015215.1. NCBI lineage: Eukaryota > Viridiplantae > Streptophyta > Magnoliopsida > Cucurbitales > Cucurbitaceae > Gynostemma > Gynostemma pentaphyllum. The sequence continues at coordinate 7,358,788 of CM051346.1, read as the reverse complement.
CCCCCCCCCCCAATTTCCCCAATCAATTCCCCACTAAATTCCCCCCATTTTCCTCACTCAAATCCCCACCAATTTCCCCAACCAATTCCCCAGTAGACTGTGATGATTGTGAAGAGAGTGGGCATGTAGTAAGGGATGAGAGTGATGAGGTTGAGGCTGACCATGAAGAAAGGGAACAGAGTGATGAGGATGAGGTTTTCCGTGAAGAGGCTTTGTCTGAACATGAAGAGAATGATGAGGCTGAGGATGAGCATGAAGAGGCTGAGGATGAGCATGAAGAGGCTCATGATGAAGGTGAAGAGGCCGATGATGAGCATGGAGACGCTGAGGATGAGTATGAAGAGGCTGTGGGTGAATTTGATGAGCCTGACCATGAAAATGAGGATGAATTTAATGATGAGGGTGACCATGAAGAGGGCGATGTAGCAGTATCTGATTGCTCTGTGGAGTCTGAGGTTGACTTGAATGACTACCTGAATTTTGAAGGTGATGTTGAATCAACTTACGCACCATCAGATGAATTGAACACACCTCCTAATTCGGATGGTGAGAAAGGACCAAGTTATGAATGGTTTAATCCACGGGCTGATATAGAAAAGGTAGAGTTTACGATTGGGAAGAAGTTTCCGACAAGAAAAAACTTGAAAACTGCAATAAAGCAATATGCCGTGATTGGAGCATTCAATGTCAAGTTGGTCAAGAATGACAAAGAGCGAGTTAGGGCAGTCTGTTCTGGCGAGTGCGGTTGGAAACTTCACGCGTCTCGGGTGAAAGCTAAGTGTGAGACTTTCCAAATAAAAACCTACTATGGCGAACACACATGCCCGAGGGAATTCACTAATCGGAATCTGACTTCTTCTTGGATTGCGAGGAAGTACAGGGATAGGTTTCGTGCTCAGCCAAAATGGCCATTGAAGGAAATTAAAGAGACGGTTAAAACAGAATTATTTGTGACAATTTCAAAGTCAAAAGCATATCGTGCAAGAACGAAGGCGCTCAAAAAAATTAATGGAACACTGCTGGAACAATTTAGGAGGCTGCGAGATTACTGTGATGAGGTGTTGTCTTCAAACGTTGGATCAACCGTCAAGATTGCAACTGATAGGTTGGATACTGAGAGTCCCTCCATTTTCAAGAGATTATATGTCTGTCTGAAGTGTTGTAAGGACAGTTTTAACCACTGTAGGCCTCTTATTGCACTGGATGCCTGCCATTTAATTGGGCCTTCCCGAGGTCAATTAATGGCTGTCATGGGAATAGATGACAACGATGGTATTTGTCCTATTGCGTGGGCAATAGTTGAAGCTGAAACGAAGGACTTCTGGACTTGGTTTTTGAATTTGTTGGAGGAAGATTTGGGCTGTTTCAGAAGTAGAGGTGTAACATTCATCTCTGACAGGCAAAAGGTGCCACCTTCTTTTCTGCCTTTTTTTTCATTTCACATTTAGTCCCTCGGAAGGACCAAACGTGAAACTTTTCATGTTTCACATCTCTCTCATCTAAACGCTCATATACAGGGACTTGTACTTACTTTTGAAGATGAGTACCTGACATTGACCACAGATATTGTGGAAGACATCTCTATGCCAACTTCCAAAAACAATTCAAGGGTTTGCAACTGAAAAATTGCTTCTGGAATTCTGCGATGGCAACTACAAGGGTTGAATTTGATCGTTGGATGGAAAAAATCGCAAAGTTGGATGTCAACGCCTTTCAATACCTGAACAATATCCCGACAAGGTGTTGGTCTAAACACGCGTTTAGGACTGAGCAACGTTGTGATATGCTGCTGAATAACCATTCTGAGAGTTTTAATGCCATTATAATGGAAGCCAGAGATAAGCCTATCATTCAGTGTTTGGAAATTATTCGGAAACTCGTAAACAGTAGGATCACGAGGAAGATTGCACTATATTCTGCTATGAAAGGACCTATCAGGCCTAGGATCAGAAAAAAGTTTGCAGATATCACCAAGTTGTCTAGGTATTCAGTGGCTACATGGTATGAAGACCAGATGTTTGAGGTTGAGAAGTTTAGAGAACAATATGCAGTGGATGTGGCAAAAGCGACATGTTCATGTAGGTCATGGGACTTGACTGGGATCCCATGTGATCATGCCATACCTTGTATCCTGTTTTTGAAACTCCTTCCAGAGAACTTCATTGCTAACTGCTATCATATACAGACATTAATAAACACTTATTCATGCTTTATGTTTCATGTAAGTGGCCCAAATGCGTGGCCTAAATCCCCATATGAACCTGTGCTACCCCCATCTATTAGGCGTCCAACTGGTAGACCTAAAAGAAAGAGGATAAAGGCTGCAGAGGAGGCCCCATCTTCAAGCAATAAGAAAAGTAAGATGTTTGGCTCAATCTCATGTCAAAGATGCAATGAGACTGGACATAATATAAGAACGTGTAAAGAGCCAATAAATATAAGACCTACAATATCAAGGCCTTGCACTTTCATGGGGTTCAGCATCCCAGATGTAAGTTCATATCTATTGACCATAATATCATTAAGTAAAATAAAATAACTCTATCATATGTTTATTCTCTGTTATGTGCTTGTGTAGGATGTACCTAGCAATTCTGCAACTGGACCTTCTGCTCATGTTGAATCTGGATCTGCTGGGGCTGAATCTGCAGGGGCTACATCTTTTACTCCTGGATCTGGAAAAGGTAGGGGAGATGGAAGAGGAAGGGGAGCTGAAAGAGGCAGGGAGAATCAAGATCTAGTGGATCTATAATAGGCAGGGGATTTGTTGTTGGAAGAGGAAGGGGATCTACTGTAGGAATAGGAAGGGGATCCGCTGCTGCTGGAAGAGGAAGGGGATCTACTGCTGCTGCTGCTGTTCATAGAGATGAGGAGGTTGTACCTGCTGTTTATGGAGCTCATGGGGCTGAAGTTCAATCTGCTGGAAGAGGAGTTGGCCGCACATATCTAACAAGGAGAAGAAGGCATGTTACTTCTGGATCTGGATCAAGTCAAGAGGATGCCAGTTGATTTTCTGTTTGTTTAGATTTTCTGTTTGTTGTTTTAAGGTTTGTAGACTATTTTTGTGCACTTATGTGCATATTTATTAGGTGGACTTGGTAGGTGAATGGGGATACTTTTTGTGCACCTATGGTTTGTTTTATTGATGTACAACATAGGACCACATGTCCTTATTTTGTGTAAGAGATTCTCACAATTTACAATTTCAAAATATTCTCTTTTGTTTCCATTGTCTTCCTCAAGCTTTACAATTTCAATAAAAAAATAAATAAAAATTTCATTCACAACACAAGTTAAACACAAACTGATAACTATGAATTCATTTCATTTTATTAATTCAACTAAGACAATACAGGGAACAAGAGATTGTCGTTCATAAGGGATGCAACACAAACAGTCCTTTTGAGGGACTAAAATTGAAAACTTGAACCATTGCTAATTAAAATGCTGTTCATACTACCTATTGACAGACATTTCCAGTTATTTGCAGCTTCCTAAGTACATGTACATAATCAAATCTATAACTAAAACTATTGATAAGTAACAAGCCCTCTTCCACTTTAGCAGCTTCCTATTCTTCTTCTTCACCTTCTTAACATCATCTTTCAGTCTGTTTATGACCATCATTTCGTGATCTGTGAACTCTGCATCATACTAGAGAAAAAACCCACATCCTGACGAACCTCCCTATGAAGACAAATGAGTAAAATAACATATCAGATTAAATTCATAAAATAATTTCAAAATTAGAAAAGAACAACTTGTATAGATCTAACCTTGTAATACGCACAACCAACGAATCTACGCCTTGGGTTTGTATTTGTCCATGATGTCTTTAACTTACCACGAACTCCACAGTAGCACGACGCCACATTCTGATTTTGGTAAGTTCTCCTCGATCCCGATCCATTGTTAATACTCAGATTTGAGTTACCTAAACTGGTTTCCGTCGACATATGCTACGAGTTACGATCTTGCTTCTCTTCTTCGTCGATTCTCAAGGAGAAGTTACCAAAATCGGAACAGGGCTTCACAAATGGCTTCACTTCTCCTTCACGTCGTTCACCTTCGTTCTTCTTCGCTTCTCCTTGCTTACCCTTCGATTCTCATTCGTCTTCGTCTCAAGCAAGATTTTTGAAACAAAAATCGAATGTTAGGGCAGTTAATTTAGGGATGGAAGTTTAAGTTCTTAACCATTCGAAGTTTGAATTTAGAAGTGAGATATTAATTTGTTTCTGGAAATGGATGGTTCAAAGTCATCAAGTGTGATTAAAGGTCCAGATGATGCCACATCATTTATAAAATACCACATCAGCTTATTTTTTTTCCACGTCATTAATAACAATTGCCCACATACTTAATGCCACGTCAATTAATGAATGCCACGTAGACCACTGTTACACACCCAGACGGAAAAACTGACGGAAGGACGAAAATGAATCGATTTGGAAAGTTTAGGGACGAAATAGGTCATTTTTTAAAGTTCAAGGACGAAAACGAAGCCAGAGTGAAAGTTCAGAGACCAAAATGGTATTTTACCCTAAAATATTCAAAATATCAATTATAAAAGTGGTAACATCAAGATTATTAAATTAAGGGTAAAATGCAAACAAGACCCCTGTAGTTTAGATGTATTAACACCCTTTGTAGTTTAAAAATGGAAAGCCCTATCTTTTGTCTGTCTTTGAAAAAAACGTGAAACTAAACCCTTTCTTCTCCTTCCCTTTTTCCTTATTTCCTTATTTAATAACATTTATTCTAATTAATTCCTGAAAAATAGAAATTAATTAAATGAATCCCCTATTTCCAATTTCCACTCCACCAAAATATTATTAACCAAAATAATATTTAAATAAAGAAATCTTACCGAGTAACAGGTCGTTACAAACCAACCACCTAAAAAGACTTTTCGTACCCAAAAAGTGCTACTGCTCACAAAGAGATGGGGATAAGTCTCGTGCATATCCTCCTTTCGCTCCCAAGTAGCCTTCTCGTGAGTCTGATTTCTCCATAGAAACTTAACCAAGTTAATGGTTTTGTTTCTCAAAACCTTTTGCTCACTAGCCAAAATCTCAACAGGTTGTTCCTCGAATGATAAATTTGCATTCAGCTGAACTGGCTCAAAGTCTATCACATGAGATGGGTCAGCAATGTATTTCTGAAGCATGGAGATGTGAAATAGATTTTGAACTAAAGTTGGTGGCAAGGCCAACCTATAAGCCAATGAGCCAATTCTCTCCAATACCTCAAGTGGTCCAATGAATCTTGGACTAAGGTTTCCTTTCTTCCCGAATCTCATAACTCCTTCATTGAAGCTATCTTAAAAAACACATGATCTCCAACAGAAAACTCAAGATATTTCCTCATTACATCTTCATAACTTTTCTTTTTACTCTGGGCAGTCTTCATTCTCTCTCTGATCAGCTCTACTAACTCATTTGTCATCTGTACCAGCTCAAGTCCCAAAAGTTTTCTTTTTCCTACTTCATCCCAATGAACTTGAGATCTACATTTTCTACCATACAAAGCCTCAAATGGAGCCATCTCTATCGTAGTCTCAAATTCTTTTTATAAGCAAGCTCTACCAAGTATAGTTTTACATCCCAACTACCTCTAAAATCTAACACACAGGCTCCGAGCATGTCTTCTAAAATCTGATTTACTCTTTCAGTTTGTCCATCTATCTGAGAATGAAAGGTAGTACCAAATAATAAGTACCCATGTCTGTTAGGAATGGTGTCCTAGAATTTGTAATTATTTAATAATAATAATTTATTAAGAATAAATTAAATAAATAAACATAAGTTTTTTTATATTATCTAGATTGATTCAATTAATGATATTAGGAATATATGGAAATATATAAATATCAAACATTCAAATAGTAAACCCTAAGTTACTCTTATGAAATCACGACTTAGTCTGTGAGTCATACAAGAGGATTAAAGTCGAGATGAGTAACTTAAACGTGTCTACAGTAAACGGATAACGTTTGGAAACCTTATCCTAATAACACTGTTGATAGCTTCGCATTTTGTTTATAGACAAATGAACGAATCCTGATCATTCAGGTGGGAGACATGAAATGGAAGTATCATATGCAATGTTGATTGTATAAGACAGGACCACGATGTTTGATTAAATTTCTCATTAGTACCGTTTACGAGAAATAATCGAATATCAAACTAAGTTTATCAACCGTGATAAATCTCAATCCTGAGTGAAATGCGGACTCCTATTTGTGAAGTTATGTTCTTTGATTCACATAGTTGAGAGCGATCTGTAAAAACGCTCAATACACTCCTGTTTTGGGAACATGACTAGATAAGTAGCTGGGAACTCATTTTCACGAGATGGAATTCATAACTTTCCTATAAATTAACGGTATCAGTGCGATACCTAAATATTTTAGGAACTTTAGGAAACTCCCTTGATGTACTGATTCGAGACATGAACAAGTGACGTCACGACTTCTATTGATCACAGAAGTATCTTATCTCTAGTTCGACTAAAGATAAAGTTCATTGGAGAATCAGCAGGAACACAAGGATAAAGCGATAATTACAGGGGCAAAACGGTAAATTTATCCGCCTGTAATTATGAGGATTCCACGTGAAGGATAATATCATAGATATAAATAAAGATAAACTAAATGGACAATAACTCATCTATAGTGAGGGGAGTTCAGCTATGAATCTATAGTGAAATTATTCATAGTTAGATAATAAGTAATTAACTGATTATGTATTAATCACTTAATTCACTAATTATTAAACCCATGATCTATAGGTCCATCGGGTCCCTACGCTAGCCCAAATATCGTAGTCGCGAAATCAAGTAGAAGAAATGGAAAGTTTAAGTAAAGCGAATTACTTAAAATAGGCAATATTAATTGTTTAAATATTTAATATATTTAAACGATAATTAATATAAACATTATTAATAGTTTAAATAATGAGTTTATTTAAACATGAAATTAATAATGAAATATTATTAATTATTTGAATATTGAGTATATTTAAATGGTAATTAATAATTTCAAATTAATTAACAATTATTAATTGTTTAAATAATTAATTTTATTTAAATGGAAATTAATAATTAAAATTAATTAATTAATAATAAAATATTTTCAATAAAATTATTAATTAAATAATGAGTTTATTTAATGGAAATTAATAATTATAATATTTATTATTAATTATTTAAATAATGAAAATTATTTAAATGGAAATTAATAATTAAATATAAATTGGATAATATTTAGTCGGGAGAAAATATTAATATTATTAATTGTTTAAATAAAATATTTTATTTAAGTGGTAATTAATAAATAAATTAATTAAGTTGGACTTATTAATTTAAGAGAGAATTTTAAGCCCAATTGGATTAATAAACCCAATTGAGATTGGCCAAAAATAATTAATTAAATAAATTATAATTTTTTATTAATTACTATTGTAATTTTCGGCAATCATGGTTATTTTGAGGAGATAATTGTTTGAATTATATCCTAAAATAATTACATAGATTTACTTACCCAAGATAAATAAAATAAAGAAAATAAAATAATCTCCTATTTATCTATGGCATTTTCGAAATTGCAAGATAAAGGAAAGAGATAATCTTTTTTTCTTTTTGTATTTATCTCTATAGATTAATCCTAATGTGATTAGGATTCCTATTTTCCTATAAATATGAGGGTTGGGTCATTCATAAATCATACAATTCAATTTCATAGAAAGTTGGAACTCTCTCTTCCTCTCTCCCAACCTCTTGGCTGATTTTCCCTATTAGCCATTGGGAAGAAAATATTTTTTCTTCTTCCCAATTTCTTCTTAAGTTCGATCCCACAATCGGGTTTCATTTGATCGATCGGGATATAACATAGAAGATCCGGTGTTGCTGAGGATTGATGCTGTAAAGAAACCTCCAACCAATTCTCCAATTTTACTCAATGTAAGTTTCGGTTTGATTTTAATTTTCAAAAATTAAGCATGAATCTACATGTTCTTCGTGTTTTTATCACAATTTGCATGATGTTAATAGATCCGTTATTAAATGTTAATAAGATTACTAAATAAAATTCCGCTATTTTAGTAAATCATCCCTTCAATGTCATCATGCAAACTCTTCCGAAACTTTGTCACAAACCTAGTATCCGGATATGAAACAATCTTTACTGGAACTCTATGTAATCTCACAATTTCTTTCATATACAACTTTGCCCATGTCTCTACTAAATAATTTGACTTCTCAGGTAAAAAGTGTGTAGCTTTTGTCAGTTTATCCACAATAACCCAAATAACATTTATCCCTTCCGAGTTATAAGCAACTACAAATGAAATTCATAGCAATTTCCTCCAATTTCTATTCTGGTACACTCAAAGGTTTCAAGTGACCATATGGACTCCTTCTCAAAGCTTTCACCTGCTGACACACTAAACACTTGCTCATAAATTTTTTTACATCCTTCTTCATTTCAAGCCACCAATAATGTACTTTGAGGTCATTATAGATTTTGGTAGTTTCCGGATGAATTGAAAACATCGAGTTATGAGCTTCTACCAATACTTCCTTTCACAGACCCTCATCAATTGGCACACACAAATGGCCCTTGTAAACCAAAGTTTCGTCTAAAGCATAAGTAAAATACCCAGGTAATCCAGTGTCAACATCTAGAATGTAACCTTTGAGACTCTCATCTATTTTCTATACCTCAATAATCCTCTATCTCAACACTGGCGTCATTGTCAATCTAGTCATGCAAGTAGTCATCTCAGAAGTAAGTATCTTAATCTCAACACTATCCATCTCCCACGGAAGTCTAGGATGTCTAGTGATCAAAGCTGCACTATGAGCTGATTTTCGACTCAAGCATCTGCCACTACATTGGCCTTTCCAGGATGATACTTGATGTCACAGTCATAATTCTTAACCAGCTCCAACCACCCACGTTGTCTCATATTCAATTTCTTATGAGTGAAGAAATACTTGAGACTCTTGTAATCAGTGAAGATAAGGATTTTCTCACCATAAAAGTAGTGTCTCCAAATCTTCAACTCATGAATCACAGCAGCTAACTCTAGGTCAAAGGTGAGATACTTATTTTCATGTTCTTTTAACTGTCTAGAAGCATAAGCCACTACTTTTTCATGTTATATCAACACACAACACAACTCTTTCTTTGAGGCATCACTGTAAATAGTCAAACCTCCTGAATGCTGAAACCAATCTGTTCTTGAGTTCCTCAAAACTCTTCTCACACTCATCATCCCAAACATATGCAACACATTTTCTAGTTAGTTTGGCCATATGTGAGGCAATCTTCGCAAAGTATTGCACAAACCTTCGATAATAACCATTTAAACCTAGAAAGCTACAACCTTTAGCCATGTTAGTAGGTCAAGGCCAACTACTAACTGATTCTATTTTAGAAGGGTCCACAAATATCCCTCTATCAGATACTACATGTACCAGAAATGAAACTTTATCTAGCCAAAACTCACACTTGCCTAAACTTGACATAAAGTTTCTCATTCCTCAATGTAGTCAACACAACCCTCAAATGCTCAACATGCAACTCTCTACTCTTCGAAAACACCATCTGATGCGGCGTCCTAGGGCTTGGAGACGAAAAGGGAAGTTTGTATGTGTATTTCTTGCGTGGTCTGGTCTGTTGTCTAAACAAAGAAGGAAAGGGAAGTCAGGGCTAGTTTTAAGAATATATATATATATATATATATATATTTGGAACCTATTCAAATCAATTTATCTTTTTTTTTTCCACCATTAATTTGTACTGAATAACTACTACTAGTATCAAGAAGCCAATTAAGATTATTTATCTCATTAGTCAAGCTAAGAGAAATGAAAATAATTATTGTAGCATCATCGTAATGAAAGGAATTGTGAAAGTGATTTTGTTTGACCTATCATTATGGTCAATGAGATCCCTATGAACCTATATTTTAAACTTGTGCTTTAATTTTTTTTATTTTTTTTATAATATGGCCCTTATGATCCAGCGTGTTAGGGCCCATAGATTTTTGGGTTAAGTATATTACTAGCCATGAAAGTACAACAAAAAAGGTAAAATAGCAACTACCCTATATTTCTCATTAAAAAGCCATCCAAAAATATTATTTTACATAAATTAGATTTAGCATTAAAAGCTTGTGAGTAGGTCTAGAAATCCAAAATGTAGTTGCAACTCATTTGATCAAAATGTGTTTGTCCAAAAAAAGTAAAAAGTATGAACTGTACTAACTCCATCGAACCGGTTATCTTGGGATCGATTCAGTTCAATTTATCTTTTTTTTCCACCACTAATTTGTACTGAATAACTACCACTAGGATCAAGAAGCCAATTAAGATTATTTATCTCATTAGTCAAGCTAAGGCAAATGAAAATAATTGTTGTAGCATCATCGTAATGAAAGGAATTGTGAAAGTGATTTGTTCGACATATCGTTATGCTCAATGAGATCCCTATGAACCCATATTCTAAACTCGTGCTTTAATTATTATTATTTTTACAAATTAGCCCTTATGATCCCAGCGCGTTAGGGCCTCATAGATTTTTGGGTTAAGTATATTACTAGCCATGAAAGTACAATAAATAAGGTAAAATAACAACTACCTTATATTTCTCATTAAACAGCCACCCAAAAATATTATTTTACATAAATTAGATTTAGCATTAAAAGCTTATGAGTAGGTCTTGAAATACAAAATGTAATTACAATACTCATTTGATCAAAATGTGTTTGTCCAGAAAAAGTAAAAGTATGAACTGTACTAACTCCACATGTCAGACAAACTGTTGGTACTGTAGATGTCAAACAAACAGTTGACACTGTACATATCGTCAAACTCTTTTTGAAGGTAAAAAATAGATTTTTATTTTAGAAGTTGAAAGTAGTTAAAATATAATATATAATTAATGATGGCTAAAATGTGACATAAAAACTTAAATAGTTGTTATTCTCTATATTATCTCTAGTTTGTTTTTCTTTTTCTTTTAAAAAAAATTAAATTGTAAAAAGTGAAGCGAGGCCTTTTGCTAATACACTGTAGCACCCTTCTTATACAAGCTAACGTAAGTGATATCCCCAAGATACCCTTTTTCTCCATAAAAGTGGCCCGATTTCCCCTTTCTTTCTCTTTATTCCCAAACCCCGGCTTTCTCTTCCATTTCTCTACAGCTTCAATTCCTCAGCATCTTCCTTCTTCTCTCACTCGCTCTTTTTCTTTCCCGGAAAATTCCTTTCATTTTTTTTCTTCTTCTTAATCATTCTTTGATTATATATTCCAATTCTAATGGAATCCGAATCCAAACCCAAACCCAACAAAACTAAACCACAGAAACAGAGACTTCCTCCAAGGAGAGGATTAATCAAAATCAAGATTTTCAAAAACGTTTTCAGCACAATCGTTTCCTTGAAAGACGGAACCGCTATGGCAAAGGGTCGTAATGAAAACGAACTCCTTCCTTCTTCTTCTCCATCCACTACGACCCCGGCTCGTAGTGGTTACAATTCCGAGTCACAGTCCGACCCTTAGTCTTTGACGACGAATGTTATATAATTCCACGGGGTTTCCTTATCCTATCTGATATAGTTTTAAAGCTAATAAAAACTTTGATTTTTCTTTTTTATAGGTTTTTTCTTTTTAGTTTATATTTATACATTTGCTTCTATTCAAGCCTCCCCATATGATTCCCATTTATTTTTTTATATGTAAGTGTATAATTTGTTGAGACCCCGATTGTTAAATTCAGGTGTGTTATAATTTGATATCAATATATTAATTTCTTCTTCTTGCTCTGTAAATTTTAGAATTGTGTAAGAAATTTCATCCTTTGGGGAAAGAGAAATTCAAGACTTTATTGGATCATTTTCTTGGGTCTCTCTCTTTCTGTAGAATGATTCTTCTGTTTGGGTAAAGAGGATTTATGTTTTCTCTCTCCCCTGATTCTTTAGATCTAATGGGTTTTCTTTTCTCTTTTTTTTTTGGGGAAAAATAAAATGATTTTTGTCTCTCTCTCTCATGGTGGGGGCTGGAAAAAGTTGAATTTGAGATTTTTATTTTTTATTTTGGGAAGTAGAAATTTGCGTTTGCATATTTGGGAATTTGAGTCAAATCATATTTTGATTGTCCTAGACAACAAAACAAGCTATCAGAATCTCTTTTCCCTTCTTTTTCATCTTCTGAATTGAAACTGATCTGAAATGAATGTTTTGAAAAGCAATTTGTAGTAAGTGTGATTGTTTTAGACGCCAAATTGAATGTAGTGATTTGATTGGTTCGATTCGGTTCGGTTATGATAAAATTTAAAATAAATCTAAAACAAATACAACCTTTTTGGTTGTATTGGTTGGTTCTAACATGTACTAAAAAGTACATAGGTTAGATGGTGAGAGTAATAAATTAGGTGTTCAAAAAAAAAAAAAAAATATATATATATATATAATTAATAATATTATTATATGGGTTTAATTCGTGCTATTCAATTTTTAAGATAATTTGATTGAATCTAGATTCTAAACCATTATTATTTAAAAAGAAATTAAGAGAGACGAACTTCTGTAAATACATGTGATACACAGTAAAAAGATGGTGAGAGTAGAGATGAAAAAAGAAAATGGGAAAACAAATTTTAGAGATATAGAAATAGAAGTAAGATTATTTATTTATTTTTGAAAAAAAATATATATAAATGGAAGTATTAAGATTGGAATAAAAATTTTAAATTAAATGAATTTTATTTATGAAACTATCCAATCGAAATAAAGAGCTTTGCCTTTTTTTTTTCTTTTTTTTTATTGGGAAGTAAGTGGAAAAAAAAAAGGATTAAAAGAAGGTTTGAATACCTTCTCTCTTTCTTTCCGTTTTCCGTTTTTCTTTCTTCTTTTTTCTTTTTGTTTTGTTTATTTTCGAAAATGATTATCTCATTAAAGCGTAAAAGACTACCAATCATCTCATTCTTCTCTCTCTAGTTTCTCTCTCCATTCCCCCTTTTTGTTTTTTATTCTTCAACTAAATTTTCCATTTCCTTCTCAATTAAGCAACTTTCAAATTTCAAGTTTTTATTCAATCTGCATGTACATTTGACAGTAAATCAGCTCGAATTTAGTCATTTTTTTAAGGAAATTTTAGTGGGTAACCATTTAATTGTAATATTCATAAATATAATATCTTTATAAATATGACTTTAAAAATTTAATAATCATTAATTAACTGTGATAAATAATTGATTAATTATAATATATGATCATCATTTATAATAACCATTTGATTTAAATATTGATTGAAAATAAACATAATAAATCATTAATTTTTGTATCTAATAAAATGATAAATTTGTAAATAGTATTGAAAAAATTGCATTTTTTTATATGTTATATTTATAAATATTATAAATAAACTTGGCTAGATTTTCCAATTACTATTATTTTTTATATTCGAGAGATATTTTTTGTTTTAATATTGTGTCATAAATGCTTTTCAAGGAATATGAATTTTCCAGACCATTATTTTGTTTTTGGCCCCTATGCAGGTTTGCGAGGGATTTTGATATTTTATTTGGATTAATTTTAAGAATAGCCACCCTTTTTTTATACCATGTAAAAATGTAGCCAACCAACTCAAATGTATGGAAATATAGTTATTTTGCTATTTTCTCAAATTTTTTATACTTTCAACATCCCTCAACTGATTTTACTTTTTATTTATTAGTATTAGTATATTCTTACTATTCTTTTTTAATAAAGGATTTATCTTTGAATTAAAATAAATTCTCTCTGTTTTTTTTCCTTCATAAGTGTGGTAGTATATTAAAAAAACAAAAGGGGTCTCACAATCCAAGACCAAAGTGTGATATGAGCCGTTCTTAAGATAAGGATAATTTCGTAAATTGTACACCTAATAATAAAAATTTAATATTAAGTTCATTTTTTTACATGGTAACGATCGTTTCGTCGTTAGGTTTCTAATGCTTCAAGTCCCGTTGAGTGGGTAATGAGCCATTTAAGACTAGTGACATTTTCGTAATTATGAAAAATCTAGAAATAGCCATATAAATCCTTTTTTCAATGGTCCTCAACTGGTTATAGTTTAATAGTGCATAGCAATTTTATCAGGAATCCTCCAACAGCTCATCAAGTTTATTTAACCTGGATCAAAACATGTCACACCTAATGAGTTCAAGCATTTGCTGAATTCAACAGCTGTGACAGGTTTTGTTAAAACATCAGCATGATTATCATCAGTGTGGATTTTCATGATAGAATTTTTACCTTGATTTATAACATCTCTAACAAAATGATATTTGATTTCTATATGCTTAGTTACATTTGATTTTTAGTAAGGTAAATTGCACTTTGACTATCACTAAAAATTTGCACCTTTTCTTGTTGAATACTAAACTCATAAACCAAACCTTTAATCTAAAGAGCTTCCTTAGTTGTCATAGTTACTGCAACATATCCGGCTTAAATGGTGGAAAGAGCCACAATTGGTTGAAGGGAAGCTCTCCCAGCTCACTGTGTTGCCAAACAGTGTGAAGACAACTCCTGATATTGATCTTCTTTTGTTAAGATCTCCAACAAAGTCAGAGTCACAATATCCAAGCAAAGAATTCGCATAATTATTTGAAAGATTATATATTAAACTATGATTCCAATTTCCTTTTAGATATCTCGAAATCCATTTGGCTACTTCCCAATGGGTTTCAGCTGGATTAGCCATGTACCTGCTTATAAGACTAGATGCATAGGAAAGATCTGGTCTAGTACAGACTATAGAGTACATTACACTACCAACAGCACTAGCTTAAGGAATTGTGCTAATTTCCTGTTCTTCTTCTATTGAATTTGGACACATTTGAGAAGATAGTTTAAAGTGTCGTGCTATAGATGTAGTGACAACTTTGGATTGGTTCATTTTAATTTTTTGTATGTATCTGTGTTGAGTGACAGACATTGTGTTTTTCTCCCTATCTCTATTAATGTGTATGCCTAGAATAGTTTGTGTGCCTTATCTAAGCCTTTCATTTCAAACTCCCTATTTAGCATAGACTTACGATTGTCAATTTCGTTCATTTTAGAGCAGGAAACAAGCATGTCATCCATATATAAGAGCAGGTACATGGGATAGTTATTGCTAAACCATTTTACATATACACAACTGTAAAATTTGCTTCTAGCACTAAAAAAAAACTGTTAAATTGCGACCAGACATTTGCGACCAAAGGTATTGGGTAGTTTTTTTGGTGACCACTCTGGTAGTAAATATGAAGTTTGACTTAAAACAACCATATGGTCACTTTTTTACGACCAAATGGCGACCAAGTAAAGAATTAGTCATGAAAAATGGCGCGAATTTTTGGCATGAAGCAAGTGACCATATGGTCACTACAAAATTACGACCATGTGGTCGTAATTTTGTGACACGGATTATCATTTAGTAGCGAAAAATGGCGCGTAAATTTGGCCGGATAAAGGCTACCAAGTGGTCACAATTCAAAGTGACTACTTGGTCGCCATTTTGGTGACCTTTAGTGACCAATGGTAGATTACAAATTTGGCGGGAAATAAGCTACCAGGTGGTCACATTTTGAAGTGACCAGATGGTCGCAAAAGTTGTGATTTTAAGTGACCAATAATAGATAAACAATTTGGCGCGAGAAAAGTTACCAAATGGTCACCAAAATAAGTGACCATGTGATTATAAATGTTGTGACTTGATGTGACCCGGGGTAGTGAGGAAAATGGCGGGAAATTTTGACGAGAAAATACGACCATTTGGTAGCAAACATACGACCATCTGGTCGTAAATAACCAGAGGAGTCCATTATAAAATCCCCTCCTCCCATTGTTTGTTAGCATTAAGAAAAAAGAAAATGAGAGAGTGGATGTATGTTTGTTTGATAGACGGGTATTTGAACGATGAGTTCGTGGTCAGGGTTGAACAATTTGTTGAGTTTTGTATGACAGTTGTCTATTATGAAAAGTATGATGGAAAGCTACACTGCCCGTGCAGGAAATGAGACAATAGGAGAATCATACCGGTTACATATTTGAAGGTTCATCTTTATAGTCGAGGATTTGTGCAGAATTATTATCACTGGGTGTTTCTGGGGGAAACAAAGGAAATGTTCGACGCTGCATTACAGGAATCGAGACAATACGAAGGTAGCAGCTCGATGTAGAGGTTGTTTCCAAAGAACAGAATGATGAACAGCAGTATAGTCAGATGCAGCAAATGATACTTGATGGTGCGGGGTATGGAGGCAATGAAAATTTCCATGAAAGTTTAAACGTAGACGAAGATAAACGAGTTGTTGAAGAGGAAATGAATCTGGAAGCACGTAAGATGCGCGAGATGCTAAAGATAGCCAGCCGACCATTGTACGATGAGGTCAGTCAACTTGCTGCTGCTACAGAACTTTTAAATATAAAGGCGCAGTACAACATACCTGGTAGAGGATTTGATTCGATTGCATCGTGGTTTCGTTGATGCGCTCCAGAAGAAAATATTATGCTCCACAGTTTGTACGACACGAAAAAACTAGTGGAGGGACTTAGATTACCCGTGGAGAAAATAGATTCTTGTCGAAACGAATGCATGATGTACTGGGATGTGGATGAGGACCTGCATCACTGCAAATTCTGTTTTCTTCCAAGATATAAATAAAGGAAAACACACCGATTACATGACGCCCATATGTTCTATTTATCAGTGACCCCACGTCCGCAAGCCGGTTGTATGCATCGGATGTGACTTCACACATGAGATGACATCATGAGCATTCACAGGATGAAGGTGTTATGAGGTATCCCTGGATCGTTGCGACATGGAAGCATTTAAATAATTGTCATCCTAATTTTGCACAAGATCCAGGAAACATCGATTGGGCTTATGCACGGATGGCTTTAACCCGTCGGGGCATCCTGGGCACAATATTCGGTTTGGCGGTCATGGTAAGCCCGTATAACTTATCTCCCTCGATGTGCATGCGAGACCCGGTGATTTTTCTAACGTGATGATCGCACCTGGGCCAAAAAGTCTAAAACAGAAACTGGATGTGTATTTGCAGCCACTTATTGCAGAGTTGAAAAGTTCGTGGACTGATGGTGTTATGACGTACGACATTTCGAAGAAACAAAGTTTCTTGATGCGTGCCGCGTTAATATGGATGATCAGTGACTTCCCTGCGTATTCAATGTTGTCAGGTATGTTGACATTTAATTGATTTCATATATATTTTTGAGTATGTGTTTAGTTTTTGTTATTATTTTGCTTAGTCAGTAGTTAATTGTGTGAACCGCAATCTCATCCTCTTAAAGGATGGAGTACGACAGGGAAATACGCATGTCCACATTGCATGCTAGACACAGATACATTTTATCTCAGAAACGGTCGGAAAACTTGTTGGTTTGACTGTCACCGTCGATCTTTACCGTTGAATCATACGTTCTATTCAAACGGTAGTGACTGGAAGAAGGGTCGACGTGTAAGAAAAGAAACCCCCGACAATGTATAGTTGAAGGCAAATTCTTCACGGTATAGATACTATAGAGATGCAGAAGATTATAGTGGATGGTGCAGAGAGTGCAAACAATGCGGCTGGAAAAAACACGGGTTGGAAGAAACGGAGTATTTTTTGGGATCTACCGTATTGGGAAGATCTACTGATTAGACACAATCTGGATGTAATGCATATCGAGAAGAATTTTTTCGACAACATTTTCAATACGATTTTGAACGTTCCGGGAAAAACAAAGGACAATCTGAAGGCACGTTATGATATAAGGGAGATATGTGACCGTCCTGAGTTGGAGCCTGACGACAATGATAATTACGCAAAAGCAAAGTACATGTTGACGACGGATGAAAAGAAAACATTATTTGAGTGAATCAAATACATCAAATTCTCGGACGGATACGTTTCGAATTTAAGTCGGTGTATAGACAGTAAAAAACATATCATGTTCGGGATGAAAAGCCACGACTATCATGTATTCATGCAACCATTGATGCCTATAGCGTTCAGACCGTTCCTAGAGAATAGTCATTGGGAGCCGCTTGCACAGTTGCGTATTTTTTCAGGGACTTGATATGTACAGAGCTAACTGAAGCTACTGTCGCTTCAATGAGTTTAGAGATCGCTATTATTATTTGTAAGTTGAAGCGAATGTTCCTACCTGGCTTTTTTGACTCCATGGAGCATCTTCCAGTGCATCTTTCATACGATGCATTCTTAGGGTGTCCGATACATTACCGCTGGATGTAAGGGTGCAAGACGGAACCGAAAAACTGAACCAAGTCGATTACCTAACCGAAACCGTAAAAACCGAACCGAACCGAGATTAATCGTTTTGGTTTCGGTTTGTAAGTAGAAAACCGATTAGTATATTGGTTCGGTTCGGTTTACTAAAAAAATCGAGTACTAACCGAACCGATATTATTAGAAAGAAAAAAAAGCATCTGTAACCCTTAACCTCTCCTCGTTTAGTTCGTTTTCATTCCAGAGAAAACATAGTCGCCCGTCGTCCACTTCGCCACCGCCGCCGCCTTTCCTTCTTTCTTCTCAGTTTCTGTTTCTACTCTTCTGCGATCTCCCAATGATTTTTAGAGTTTTCAAATCAGGTATTTTTTTCTCTTCTCTTCTTTTCCAAATCTATCTCTTAAATCATAGCATGAAGCTCCCCAAAATTTTGAATTCTTCTTCTTTAACGTTAAGTATCACAATCCATTGCCATTTCTTTGCACCCTTTTCTTCAATTTATCTTCAAAAAAACGCAATCTCTTTTTCCTGAAATACCCACAAAAATTTCGCCCAAAGGTAATCCAGCCCAACCCGAAATCGAAACTGAAACTGATTGTAATCGGTTTTGGTGGCTATCGGTTTATGAATTAGTCGGTTCGGGGTCGGTTTTCTCTAATTTCTCATCCATTATCGGTTCGATTTCGGGTTCTGTCCAAAACCGACAGAACCCGAACCAATTACAGCCCTAGCTGGATGTACCTATTTGAAAGGTAAGCACAGTTAATTTGTAATGTACACGTATAAAGTACAGTGATCGAATGTAAATGTTTTCTACACATTGTACCCACAGGTACTTACGTCGGCTGAAAAAGACGGTCGGAAATAAAGCAAGAGTAGAAGTATCTATCTATAGTGCGTACCTGACGTAAGAGACTACCACATTTTGTTCATACTACTTTGATTAACACATTGCAGAGCAGTTTCGACCAGGGAAATGAAACATTGTCGAAAATTTACTTGAAGGTGTTGACATAAACGACTTGCCAATTTTTACGGAACCTGACATGACAGTTGGAAGATCAGTGCGTAGGCCGTTGACCGATTCTAAGTATCACATAATACAGATATACGTGTTATGCAAGTGTGCAGAGATCGAGTCTTACATAGAGTGAGTTCGTAACTTAACATTACTTCATTGCCTAAACAATTACAAACTATTTCAAATATTTGCTAACTATTTTTGTAACATACAGATTATTTCTAAACTTTTACGTGCGAATGACACGAGTTAGTCTTACAGCCACTGAGGAGGGGTCAATAATCGACAAAGAGTTTCGTTCTTAGTTCAGTGCATACGTAAGTTATTTTAAATTGTCAAGAAAACCATGCCAATTTGTTGAAAAAACTAATATCCTTCTAATATTAGTGTATGTGATCAATGACAGGTTGACTCCCCTACATTATTGGTAGATGATCCTCGCATTATTTCTTTAGCAAATGGACCTGGACGGATTGCAAGGTCGTATACTGGATACGTCGGTAACGATTACAAATTTCAAATGAAGGCGCATTCGGTTAACAGGGCAACAAACAACAGTGGTGTTTGCATAGGCACAAACGAAGACGATTACTTCGGAGTAATCGATGAGATTCTTGAGATTCAATATGCAAGTCCGACACTAAAATGCATTGTTCTGTTCAACTGCAGTTGGTTCGAGAAAACCAGATGAGGCGGCGTTCGTAAGCTTGATCATTTACAAATCGTTGAGGTTAACAAGTCTAAGCATATGCGCACCGCTGATAGGTTTGTCCTGGCTTCACAGGCGATTCAAGTTTATTATCTGAACTATCCGATTAATAGACGAGATCTGACAGATTGGTTAGTTGTTTGTTAAGTTAAAACACGCCAGGTAGAAGAAAACTTGTCTGAGAAAGACGACCATGTAGAGGAACACTACAAAAAAAAAAAGTCAAAATGCGACCAAGAAAAAGTGGTAGTTTTTTTGTGACCATTTGGTCACTTTTTTTGAAGGTTGACTCGAAGTGACCATCTGGTCACTTTTTTTACGACCAGATTGCGACCAACATTAAAAGTAGTCATAAAAAATGGCGCGAAAGAAGCGACCATTTGGTCACATAAAAAAATGACCAAGTGGTTGCATTTTGTGACTAAAAATATACTTTAGTGGCCAAAAAAAGGCGCGTAATTTTGGCGGGAAGCAAGCTACCAAGTAGTCGCCTTTGGAAGTGACCATCTGGTCGCATTTATTGTGACCAAAGGTGACCATTGGTAGATAAAAGAGGCGCGTAATTTTGGCCGGAAGAATGCTACCATGTGGTCGCCAATTTGTGACTCCAAGTGACTACTGGTAGCAAAAAATGTCTAGATTAATACGATCAAATGGTAGTATTTTTGCTACGATGTGATCACCAATTTGTGACTAGAAGTAGTGACCACTGGTAGCAAAAAATGTCTAGAATAATACGACCAAATGGTAGTATTTTTGCTACCATGTGGTTACCAATTTGTGACTAGAAGTGACCACTTGGTAGTAAAAAAAGGCGGGAAATTTTGGCGGGTGAAATACGACCAGATGGTAGTAAATTTATGACCATAGGGTCGCAATTAAGCAGAGGAATGCATTATAAAATCTCCTCCTCCCATTGTTTGTAAAGATATAAGAAAAAAGAAAAATGAGAGAGTGGATGTATATTCGTTTGATAGACGAGTATTTGAACGATGAGTTCGTGGCCGGGGTTGAACGGTTTGTTGAGTTTTGCAAGACAATTGTCTATTACGTGAATTATGGTGAAAAGCTACGTTATCCGTGCAGAAAATACGACAATATGAGAATCATACTGGTTCCCGATTTGAAGGTTCATCTTTATAGTCGGGGATTTGTGGAGAATTATTATCACTGGGTGAATCATGGGGAGACGAGGGAAATGTTCGAAGCTGCAGTACAGGAAGCGAGACAGTACGAGGGTAGCAGCGCGAATGCGAACGTTGTCGTCGAAGAACCCAATGAAATACAACAGTATAGTCAGATGCAGCAAATGATACTTGATGGTATGGGATATGAGGGCAGAAATGAAAGTTATCGTGAAAGTTTGAACGTAGACGACGAAAGAGAAGGGGTTGTTGAAGAAGAAATGAATCTGGAAGCACGTAAGATGCACGATCTGCTGAAGACAGTGAGCCGATTGTTGTACGAAGGTTGTCAGGTTAGTCAACTTGCCTGCTGCTACAGAACTTTTAAATATAAAAGCGTAGTATAACTTACCCGCTAGAGAATTTGATTCGGTTGCATCGTGGTTTCGTCGATGCGCTCCACAAGAAAACCTAATGCCGCACAGTTTGTACGACACGTAAAACCTAGTGGAGGGACTCGGGTTACCCGTAGAGAAGATAGATTCGTGTTGAAACGGATGCATGATCTACTAAGATGGGATGCGGATCTGCATCACTGCAAATTCTGTTTTCTTCCAAGATATAAACAGGGGAAACGCGGGATGATTCCGTACGCCCGCATGTTCTATTTACCACTGACCTCACGCTTACAACGGTTGTATGCATCGGATGTCATAACTTCCCACATGAGATGGCATCACGAGCATTCACAGGATAAAGGTGTTATGCGACATCCCTCAGACGCTGTGGCTTGGAAGCATTTAAATAATTGTCATCCTGATTTTGCACAAGATCCGAGAAGTGTGAGATTGGGCTTAGTTTCGTTCCTCGATGTGCATGAGAGACCCGGGGATTTTTCTCACAGTGATCGTACCTGGTTTGAAAAGTCCAAAACAGAAATTGGATGTGTATTTGCAACCACTTATCGCAGAGTTGAAGAGGTTGTGGACAGATGGTGTCACGACGTACGACATCTCGAAGAAACAAAATTTCTTGTTGCGCGCGGCGTTAATCTGGACGATCTGTGACTTCCCTCTGTATTCAATGTTTTCAGGTATGTTGCGTTCAAGTTCATTATTTCTTGAGTATGAGTTTTGTTATTGTTTTGCTTAGTTCATTAGTTAATAATTGTAAATATCGATCCCCATCGTCTATTAAAGGATAGAGTACGGCTGGTAAATACGCATGTCCACATTGCATGCTAGACACAGATGCGTTTTACCTCAGAAACGGTCAGAAAACCTGTTGGTTTGATTGCCACCGTCGATTTCTGCCTATGAATTACACGCCTGGTTCAAAGCGATCGACTGGAAGAAGGGTCGGCGAGTCGAAAGGAAACCCCCCGATAATGTATAGTGGAAGGCAGATTCTGCACGGTATAGATGCTATAGAGATGCGGAAGATTACAGTGGAAGGTGAAGAGATTGCAAACAATGCGGCTGGAAAAAACACGGGTTAGAAGAAACGAAGTATTTTTTGGGATCTACCGTATTGGGAAGATCTACTTGTCAGACACAACCTGGATTACTTCGGAGTAATCGATGAGATTCTTAAGATTCAATACGCAAGTCCGACGCTAAAACGCATTGTTCTGTTTAACTGCACTTGGTTCGAGACAACCAGGACGGGGCTGAGTCCGTAAGATTGATCATTTACAAATCGTTGAGGTAATCAAGTCTAAGCATATGCGCACCGCTGATAGGTTTGTCCTGGCTTCATAGGCGATTCAAGTTTATTACCTGAACTATCCGATTAATAGACGAGATTTGATGATTGGTTAGTTGTTTGTAAAGTTAAACCACGCCGGTAGAAGAAAACTTGTCCGAGAAAGACGGCCATGTAGAGGAAGTCGTTGCTTTTCAAGAAGATGAGATAAGATCTCGTGCAATCGACGATGGTCGAATGCAAGATCGCTTCGCCCTTTGAACGATGGAACGATAACATTGCATGATGATGATGATACAAATGCTTCCACTTCTCACGCACGTGACATTGATGATGAATTTATTCGAGACGATGAATCTGATGAAGAAACTGAAGAAGAAGACTGTATGTCACGGACTTCTTGGAGACGATGATGAATGAGATATTTCGTTAACTTGATTATTCAAATGTGTGTGTATGTGTTTAATTAATTAAAACTAATTCTTTTAAGGAATGATTAAAAAAAAAAAATATATATATATATATATATATATATATTAATATTTGCGACCATGTGGTCGCAATTTCACACAAAAGGTGACCACATGGTAGTAATTTAGAAGGGAAAGGCGACCAAATGGTCGCATTTTTTAGAAAGTATAATTATATATTTTTTAAAAATATAAGTGAAATGGCGACCATATGGTCGGAAATATGAGTGGTAAATTTAAATTTCCATGAAATTTATGGCGGTGATATGACAACTGTTGTTCATCATGGCAAAGTGGCAAGAAATGCTACCATATGGTCGCCAATATCTCAAGAAATGCGACCACATGGTTGCATTTTCCCCAGCACGCGCGACCTTTCGTTTCTTGTCATTATTACATATTTGCGACCATTTGGTCGCAAAACTCGATTTAAAATCATATCCCTTTTCCTTTCCCCCGTTTCTTTTCTTCCTTTCTCTTTTTCTTTCTCCCTTTTCTTTCTTTTCTCTCTTTCCCCCATTCCGTTCCCGTTCTTTTTCCCCGTTCCTACCCTACTCTAAACCTAAACACCCTAAACCTCCAATCCTGGTTTCTATTACGAGGTTAGTTTAAGTATCCGTTTTAAGTTATTTTTAGTTAGTTTTAGTTTAAATTTAATTAGTTTAGTTTAATGTTGTTAATTTCATTAATTTTATTTTAATTAATGTAATTTAGTTTAATTAAGTACTTAGTTTACTTAAGGTTAATTAATCTAATTCCGTTTACTTTACTTTAATTAATTGATACATTTTAGTTCAAATCAATCTAATTTTAATTTAGTTTAATTTAATTAATTTGTTTAGTTAAGTTTACTTTTTATTAATTAATGTTAGTAATTAAATTTAATTAATGTTAGTTAAATTTAAATAATTTTAGTTTAGGGTAATCTAATAGTTGCAATCTTCATTACTTAGTTTACTTTAATTAATTTTAGTTCAATTAATCTAATTTATTTTAATTCTTCATTACTTAATTAAGTTTAATTCAATTAATTTTAGTTTCAATTAATCTAATTTTAATTTACTTTAATTCAAATTAATTAATTAGTTTATTTTAGTTTTAATTAATTAATCTTAAGTTTAATTTAATTAATTTTAGATCAATTAATCTAATTTTAATTTACTTTAATTCAAATTAATTGATTAGTTTATTTTTCAATTAATCTAATTTTAATTTACTTTAATTCAAATTAATTGATTAGTTTATTTTAGTTTTAATTAATTAATCTTAAGTTTAATTTAATTAATTTTAGTTCAATTAATCTAATTTTAATTTACTTTTATTCAAATTAATTGATTAGTTTATTTTAGTTTTAATTAATTAATCTTAAGTTTAATTTAATTAATTTTAGTTCAATTAATCTAATTTTAATTTACTTTAATTCAAATTAATTGATTAGTTTATTTTAGTTTTAATTAATTCATCTTAAGTTTAATTTAATTAATTTTAGTTCAATTAATCTAATTTTAATTTACTTTAATTCAAATTAATTGATTAGTTTATTTTAGTTTTAATTAATTAATCTTAAGTTTAATTTAATTAATTTTAGTTCAATTAATCTAATTTTAATTTACTTTAATTCAAATTAATTGATTAGTTTATTTTAGTTTTAATTAATTAATCTTAAGTTTAATTTAATTAATTTTAGTTCAATTAATCTAATTTTAATTTACTTTAATTCAAATTAATTGATTAGTTTATTTTAGTTTTAATTAATTAATCTTAAGTTTAATTTAATTAATTTTAGTTCAATTAATCTAATTTTAATTTACTTTAATTCAAATTAATTGATTAGTTTATTTTAGTTTTAATTAATTAATCTTAAGTTTAATTTAATTAATTTTAGTTCAATTAATCTAATTTTAATTTACTTTTATTCAAATTAATTTATTAGTTTATTTTAGTTTTAATTAATTAATCTTAAGTTTAATTTAATTAATTTTAGTTCAATTAATCTAATTTTAATTTACTTTAATTCAAATTAATTAATTAGTTTATTTTAGTTTTAATTAATTAATCTTAAGTTTAATTTAATTAATTTTAGTTCAATTAATCTAATTTTAATTTACTTTAATTCAAATTAATTAATTAGTTTATTTTAGTTTTAATTAATTAATCTTAAGTTTAATTTAATTAATTTTAGTTCAATTAATCTAATTTTAATTTATTTTTATTCAAATTAATTGATTAGTTTATTTTAAATTATTTGCTTAATTTATCTTAGTTTAATTTACATTATTTCATTAATTAATTAATTTAATTTATTTCAATATTTTACTTACGTAATTAGTATTAAATTAGTTTATTTTGGTTGTAGGATTATGACGGGCAGACGACGTCCTCCCCCGGTCAGGATGACCATGACGACGCGGTGACCAGGGTCTCCCCTGGACGCCATCCGCCACGCCTTGATGCGGACTGACTACGGAGGAGTTGGACATCCTCTTTAGTTACGAGACCGGACTTGCTTGCCACGCTCGATGATGCGATCCCTCGAGACCGAAGTTTGCGACACCACGACCGCGCAGACTCCTTGGCCACGACTCCTGGGCTTAGGCGTCGGGCTGGTCAGGGTATGCGTCCGAGTCTGCATCCGGGTCTGCATCAGGGTCGGATCCAGCTGGCCCTCCATTTCATGCACGCAGCCGTCTCAGGCCACAGACTCTACCCTTCGGATTGAAGGGGATACGTAAGTAATTTTGTTTATTGTTTTAATTACTTCATTTTTAAACCTTTAAACTTTTTTCAAACTGTTTTTTTTTCACGTTAACTAATAGTTTCTAATAGCACAATAATTTTTATGATTTTGGATAGTATACATGATACAACCGTTTCAAAACTAGCCATGAGGTCCTCCAGGAGCATGCCTCTACCCAGGGACCTTCTTTGCGAGAAGATTCCGACGACGGAGAAACGTCGGATGTGCGACAATTGTAAGGTAAAAAACATCATTTATTTTCATAATTAATTAATTTTGAAATTTATAGAAATAAATTTATTACTTTAACAATTTTTTATTTCAATTTTGTCAGGGCAAGTTTCCTGTTATCGATCCCGATATCACCAACGGTAGATTGTTCCCCCTATGGGACAGTAACGTCCGGGATCGATTCAAGGACCTCATGTACCAGGCGCGCAGAAAGCAAGCGAAAAACCGCCCGTGTGGATGAGCCCGGAGGACCACGGCGGCGCCGCGAGCTTGAGCACTCCTCAAGGCAAGGCAGTGTCAAGCAGGAATAAGGCCAACCGCGAAGAATCCCACCAAACACACAATGGGGCCCGGACACCACGACGAGCACCATCGTTGATTGGTAAGTTTTTTTTCGGCCGTTTTCTTACTTACGTACTTTTTTCTCGTTTTCTTTTTTCAATTCGTTATTAATTTATTATGTTTTATTCTTCAATCTTTAATTTTTTAGGAAGCGAAGCACGGGCGCCCCGTCCCGCCGGATGAGTCGCACCAGCGTTCTTCACACGAAGAAGGCGGGGCGTTAAGTCGACGATAATGCGAAGCGATTCAAGTATTTAATAATTTTTTCAATTATTATTTTTTCTTTAAAATTTTTCCTACCTTATATATTAACTATTTTATTTTCTGAATTTTAAATGTTTAGGAACGTTTCACTGAGTCCTTGAGTTAGCGGTTGCCACACCTGGACTCGCAACCCGACTCAGGAGGACCAGTAGAGAGGCGTTCTTGGAAGGTCCTGGAGGGGTTCGGCATGATGGGTCCGTCCCTGGGCTCGGCTTGACAGGGCGACGCTTTACGCGGATGTGCCCGGCCTCAGCGGAGAAGAGAGCGAGCACTAGCTCCAGCCCTTCTCCTGGTTGAAGCGCGACTGCGCGGACATAGACGCCATGCGCGAGGACTTCGTTACTCGAGTCGCTGCGATTGAGGCCGACATGCAGGCACGAGTCGAGGCCCAGGTGGCATCCGCTTTGGCCGCGTACTTCAGATCCCTAGGCGGCGGCCCTTCATCATCGACGCCCTCCCCACCCCCTCGCCTCCGCAGTAGTTCTAGGATTCTTTCGTCTGTATAAAACGTTTTTTGAATATTTGATATATATATTTTTTATTTTAATTCCAATATTTTGTTATTAAATTTTAATATTAATTAAATAAATAATTAATAATTCATTAACTAATAATTTAAATTTAAATTTTAAAAAAAAAATCTTAAATGCGACCTTATGGTCACTTTTAACGCGACCATCTGGTCGTATTTTCACTGAGTCTAAAAGTGACTAAAAGTGACCATTTGGTCACATAACATACGACCATTTGGTCACTTTGTATGTGACCAATTGGTCACTTATCTTTCACATAAATTACGACCAGATGGTCACTTTTTAGGCGACCATCTGGTCGTATTTTAACTGAGTCTAAAAGTGACCATTTGGTCACACAAAATACGACCATTTGGTCACTTTTTTATGTGACCAATTGGTCACTTATCTTCAAGATAAATTACGACCATATGGTCACTTTTAAGGTGACCATCTGGTCGTATTTTCAAAAGGTTGACTTTTTTGCGACCAAAAATTTATGGTCGTATATTTGTGACTATCCAGTCGCACAAATTCTGGACCGACCCAGCTTTTTGGCCACCATTTATTTGGTCGCATTATAGACAAAAAACGACCATTTGGTCGCAATTTTATGGTCGCAAATTGACAGTTTTTTTGTAGTGTTTAGTATTTTTCAAATATACAAATTCAAAAAGTCTTTGGAGAAGGCTAACACATTCCAAAAGGAGTTCAGTTTGTTTCGTTCGTGACAAGGAAGGGAGTTCCTTAGATTGATATCCGCAAGGGGAACTTATGGAGAATCCGACTTGAAGATCGTCATCAACAAGGAGCAATCGAAAACAAGGAAAAAGGGAGTTTTTCATTTGTTCTTGCGTATTTGCTTTAAATTTCTTGTTTGGATGTACAGTGATTTTCTAGTGGATTTTTCTCTAGGCGTGGTCTCGTGGGTTTTCACTGATTGGTTTCCCACGTTAATCATTCCTTACGTCGATCCCCTCCCCATTGATCTTTAAAGTGTTGTTTTTGTTCAGTCTATATTCTGCCGACAGTTATAACTTTCACGATCACAGTTGCAATTGTACCTCTATCGACGAACTTATAATTGAACATATTAAATCTGATTTTTGCAAGTAAAGCGTGAAAAACGAATTTCATTATTAATTACACGAGAATTAGGTCCTTACATAAACATTATTTCTTTGGAATAAATTTAAGATGAATAAAATTATATCTTGTAAACAAATATATGCATTGCCTTATATATTCAATATAATACAATCAAATTTCATAAATACTCTTGAGTTATTTAGAAGTAATCTCGACTAGGTATGTAGGATATATATGAGGATCCAGTTCGAGATAATAACTAAAAAAATTCTACCAAATTAAATGCAATGGAATACCTTTAAATGCAATGCAATCGTTAATTATTCTATCATAACCATGACCTGCCCAAGAGGACTGAAAATCTACCAAATTAAATGCAATGGAATACCTTTAAAAATGTGCTGAATTCATATTCACAAACCCAAAGAGGACTAAAAATGAAACAACCCTTATCCTTTCATTGAGTCAAGTACGTATTGGCCATAGAATAGAGAAGTAATTATCTATCTTATATTCATATTTGGATAATCATTATCTTTCAAAACCGCGTACTCAAGCACCAAAGTAAAAGGGAGTGTAGAAATTCAAATT
This sequence comes from Gynostemma pentaphyllum, assembly GCA_028015215.1. NCBI lineage: Eukaryota > Viridiplantae > Streptophyta > Magnoliopsida > Cucurbitales > Cucurbitaceae > Gynostemma > Gynostemma pentaphyllum. Next base: position 7,329,702 of record CM051346.1, on the reverse strand, counting down.
AAATTTTCTTTTCGGTTTTTCTATTTTCTTTTTCAAAGATTGTGATTTAATTTTCTCAGTGCCTATCTTACATATATGGAATATAGATCTTTAAAAATATATTAGTGCTAATTATATGATATTGTCCCCCTTTGTAGAAATTATATGAATTTATTTTTTATCCTACTCTCAAAAGGTTTTTAATCAACGAAAATATTGTCAGGGTTATCAACTTAAGATTTTCTCCACTTCTAATTGATATGCAATATTTATAGTTTAGTATGGGAAATCTATTCTAAAAGACAAAACTCTATCTAAAAAAAATAAACACCCTCAATTTATATCTAAAAGAAAAGAAGTCCTCGGTTAGCTTTGTGAGTGTGGTAAACTCCAATTGAAAAATCTAGTCAAACTTTATCCCAAATCTAAATAAGTTGATATGTACTTTGAAAATATTGCCAATATTAAAATTATCTATCGTTGGTTCAGCTTTGCCATCTTGAAAATTAAAGTCTTAAATGGGCTCCAAAAGAGGTTGGAAAAAAATAAATAAAGGAATTTGATTTTTATTTTTGGTTTGATAGAACTATTAAGATAAGGATCCATGAAACTTAGAAATATTTCTATATCTACCCCAAATTTAAGGTTTGTTATCAATAATATTCTCCCAGTTTTTTATGTTATCTTTGACATACCACATTTGGTAGGAGGTAATATCAAAATACCCTATAATTTTATTTATCCTAAAATAAACAATTTAGATTGCCTTCTATTTTGGTGTGTATTTCTGATTGCTTCCCATTTTTTACACGAATTTAGTCCTTTACCCCTTTTTTCATATCATTTCTTTCAATTATTTACTAAAGAATTTGTCTCAAATAGCATAAATCTGCATACTAATTACTAAAATGTCAAGAATTTTTTAAAAGTTACTCAAATAGCATAATTATAGTTCAATTAATTATTGAACTATTTTTCATAGGTGTTTTTAAAGAATTTATTTAGTTTTTGGTTTTTTAAGTTCGAAGTCAATAATTTATTAAACTTTTTAATCATTTTTTTATTATTATTTTTCAATAAATTTATTTAAAAATTTAATTTTTTTAGTTCAATAAATTATTGAATTATAATTATTCTACTTGAATAATTTTTTAAAAGTTCAAACATTTCAGTAATTAGTTTGTAAAAATATGTTATTTCTTTATGTAAACCCTCCGATGAATTATAAGCATTCCAATATCTACATTCCCCACCGTTTCTAGAATTATCTAAAAATTCATTTCAACCACATTTCACTTTGACCACTTCTTAATTACGTCACTCGATATTTTTTCTTTTTCGTTTTTTTTCTCTCAAAATATTATTGTTTTTCCTTTTCTTAATGACATCACTCATATGGGATTTAATTGGAAATTACAAAATTAGGACACTCGGCAAATTTGCTTGCTAAACTAGCATAGCCGGAATAATTTTCTTATAAATTGGCAGACATTTAACTCGTTTCCTCAATTTCATTCATTTTATTGTTGTAAAAAAAATAATGGAAACAAAATCCTATCGCAAAATCAAAAACAAAGAAAAAATGAAGTTTCCTCCAAGAAGAGGTTTGGTCATAATCAGAGCAGTAAAGAGCATTTTCAACTTTGTTGCAAGAAGAAGATAAATGAAAGGAACGATTCTCTGAGTTCCCTCCGCCACAACTCCGGCTCTTACTCTGATCGGATATGCTTCCGATCCGATTGAACTTTCCGATCGCTAATCCTCAAGTGTGCGTCGTTGATTTTTGTAAAATCCGGACTGAAAATTATTTCTCTCGATTTTCCTTATTCTTTTTACTTTTGTACAAATAGCTAAACTTGGAGGTAAATAACGCGATCAGAAATTTTTTAGTACATCTATAATAGGTGCTCTACTGATAATTAATTATGTAGAAATAGTTGAAAGCGATGAATTCTAGTATGTTACTAAAGTTAGAAATGGAAAAAATTACTTGTAATTATTATTAGGGTAAAAATGAAACGAGGCGCTGCTTTTTCACGACGCGTGAACACCGCATTTCTTTGAAAATGGCAAATGCACGCCAGTGGTTCCGATTTTTTCAATGTACTTCCCTTCAACGCCAATAATTTTATTTTAGTCATAACTTTCACTTGAACTCCGATTTGGGCAATCAAGATGTTTTTGAATCATCATTTCGACTCTACATAAACGCCACTTTAAAACTTTGAAATCATTAATAAACAAAAGATTTTATTAACATCGAAACACTAGGTATGATTGACATCGTTAACTCTTTTGGTTATTGATGATTTCAAATTTTTGAAGAGACGATTATGTAAAGACCGAAATGAAGATTCCAAAACATCTTGAATCATCCAAATCGAGTTCAAACGAAAGTTATGGTTAAAAAGAAAATTATTGAATCGAATTTATGGCCTGATTGAAAAAATTGGAACCACATGGTGCGATTCGCCATTTTAAAGATATGGCCCGCTCATGATTTGAAAACCACAGGGGTCTCATTTGCATTTTACCCTTATTATTATTATTATTATTTTATATTGGAAAGGGAGTAATTATGAACTTTAACGGTAGCTGATAATGATGGAGATTATTTATGTGATTGCTTTCTATAATATTTTCACTATTTGCTTCTAAATTTAGCATGGTATTAAAATTTCTTCTTTGGAGCAAAGCCTTTGAATTTGTTGAGTTGTCTAATTTTTTTTTCCTACCCAATGGAATTGTTCATTGGGTGTGTGTAAATTTGCTAATTATTTTCCAGGTATACCTATTCTAATGATGGACCACAATTGAAATAGTTGGTATTTTAATGCATTATGTCTTGCTTGACATAAAAATTGGAGATCAATATTTATTAATTTTTAAAAGTTAAATAAAAAAAAACACAAAACACGTTAATAGAGTGATAATTGAAAAAGTCAATGAATTTAAAGGTTCAAACGCCTCTCCATTTGTGTAAAAAAAAAAAAAGGTAAAGAATACACGTATGTAAAAAATGAAAAATTAAATCATTAATAAATTAAATAAACATATCTTTTTTTTTTGCACAATAAAATAAACATATCTCACTCTAGATAAATTTGTGTAAAAGTTGTTAAGATGTGCATAACTCAACTGAGTAGACATATACTTCTTTTTCCATGAAATAGAAAGTTCGAGTATTATTTCTTCCAATTTGATGAATTATTTCAAAAAAAAATTGTAAAAATTAAGGTATAGTTACAAAATCCTATAATATTTACCATTTTATAAACCGTGCACCTTTTTAAAAATGTTTTGAAGCACCTATATAGATCTTTTTTACCCGGAACGGAGGCAGAATTTTTTTTAAATGTGTAAAAATTACATAGAGCTAATTTTAAGAAATATAGGGGACTCAAAATGGATAAATTATATTAAAATTTCAAATTTTCACCTTATATTTTCAACTTTTACATATAATTTTTGCATTTTTCAAAAAATTGAAGGGACAAAAATTATATAAAAATAATATTAGAAAATAAAGGTGGGTAAAATAGATAAACTATACTACACTTTCAATTTTGTACCTAAAAAATTCAATTTACTACATGTAGCTTTTTTTTTATTTTGCCCATGATTTTACCTTTATGTTAATTTGAATCGTTACGTTTAAGAACTAGGCATGGGTGGCTCATCCTTCACTTACTACTTGTCTAATTCCATTCAAAGTCAAAGGTACAATTTAATTGAATAATAAAAATGGACAAATATTAAACGACAAAGAATATCTAAACCTAATAAAGTATAGGAATACGATTGGTAAATTAATCTACAGTCATAAAAGAAATTAATAAGCTAATGTTAAGATGTGACAATCACTTAAATTTTATGTGAAAAAATTATATAAACTATTCTTTGTAACAATTACACTTAGAAGTTTTAATTTAAACAATTGACGCTTAATTTTATAATGTGTTCAATTTAGATTATAAAAAATTAATTATTATTATAAAACCTCTCGGTTTAAGGTCTTCAAGAAACTTTATCCCACCCCAACTCTTTCTTTAACCTCATTAACATTAGGGGCAGTTCTAAATATAACATGGTTTATTATGTTTTTATAAATAGCATGAGTTAAAAATATTTATAAATATGGAGGATTTTTTTCGTGTCAATCAGTAATTAATAATGAATAATGTTAATTGTCTCAAATAATTAGCGTTGATCACAGTTAAATAATTAATTGACACAAAAAATATACTATATTTTTAAATGTTAAATCTATTGAAATTTTCCGTTATTATGGATGTTATATGTTTATAGAAGATGGTTTGTGCAATTTTTCATCATTATTATCATTTATGTTTTATTGGTGTCGGTACTCATAGTCTTTGTCTATCGTCATCTGTGTTGGTTAGACGTGAAAAATTATTCGGTGAACCTCTTTATTTTGTTAGGCAACCACGCAAAAAGGCACATTGATTATATTATCATTATTTGTAAATAGTATTTTTATTTTTTTATAGGTTTTTTTTAGTATCCTTTTTGTACTCATTAGAATGGAGTCGTGTGCATTAATTTAATTATAAATTTAGGAGGAAACATTTAGGATTATAATTTTATCTAACATCCCAAATTAATAACTATACTCAATACTTTTTTCTAAAAGTACTTAGTTTTATGTTTATAGTTACAAAATTTTAAAATATTATTAATTTATCGTTCCTTAAAATATAAGACATCATTGAATACATAAAGCAATTGTCTTCACTATTTCAAAATAAAATTGATTTCTCATTCCATCTTCCTTATAATTTAAAATATATATATATATATATATATATATTTGTTTGATGGTATCCATTTTTAACCCAAACAAATATGATATATATATATATATATATATATATATATATATATATATATATATATTTGTTTGATGGTATCCATTTTTAACCCAAACAAATATGATTCTCATTCACAATAGTATTAGATAATAGTTTGTTCCAAATTTCAAGTGAAAAGTATTTAATAAAATAAATCACAATATTTGATTGTTGTAATTGACCTTTTTAATTAGATTAAAATATGTGATCGAGGCATATAAGCCAAATTGTGTTGAGTAACATTTTATACGAATCATGCCAAATGTTAAAATTAAAAAATAAAATAAAAATTGTATAATTGACTTCTAGAATTTCTTGACTTTTTTTAATTAAAATTTATGAATAAAATTATTTTAGAAAAAATATATATATATATGATATGACATTAGTATAAAACTATTGGACATAAAAAGACCAATGTGTGAACAGTTCGCTCAAAAGAAAATGATATATTTGGATCCCATCTATGGGAGACAGTTGTGATTGGTGATTGGGTCCACTTTTTCTTTTTTGAATTTATGTTTAAATCCTATTACAATATCCTAACTTTTGAATTCGTATAAAAACAAAGCCTTAACTACAACTTTTAATCAAAAAAATAATCAAACGATATGAGAATTAGAAAAAAATATTTCAACATAAATTCTTCAAAAATTTAAATTTAAATACTACCTTTATCTAAATACGTATAAAACTTACTTGTTAAGGTTAAATACCGATTTAGTCCATGCACTTTCAATTTAGTTTCATTTTCGTCCCTATCTTTCAAAAGTGACGATTTTAGTCCCTGCACTTTCCAAAACACTTCATTTTCGTCCTTCCATCAACTTGTCCGTCTGGGGCATTAACGGACCGCTTACCTGGCATTTAATTATTGATGTGTGGCTGTATATGATGTGGCATATATATCTTGCTTATGACAAATATTTTAAGGGCTAATCAGACATTTCCATATATCTTCTTTCCCCCATAAGCTGATCATCTTCCCCACGAGAAATTAGGGCTTGGACAGGGATGTGAACAATGATTTCAGACAAAGATACGAAGAAGAAGAAAAAACGAAGCAAGCATTGAAACCGTAGAAGATTTCGACGGAAAACAGTTTTGATTCTTCAAATCGGAGTTATAATCATGGTTCCTGGAGAGTTAATCAAAATTGTACCCTTGCTTCGTGTTATTGTGGAGTTCGGGGTAAATTACAGACGTCGTGAACAAATGCAAACTCATGGCGTAGATTCGTTGGTTGTGTTTACTACTAAGGGTGTTCATTTTCCCCGCAAGGACCCGCCTCGAAAGTGACGGGGATGAAAAATTCTCCATTCGAGTTTCGGGGACGGGGACGGGGAATTGCCCGACCCTGTTCCCCGATTAAATCCCCAAAAATAATATATATTTAGAGATTATTTTTCAAATATCTTTATATTTAAGACCAATCCCTATTAGCCTAACTATTCTACTACTTTTATGTAACAACCCGTTACCAAATAAGAGTATAAAAGATTGGAAATTATTACAATTCTCTCAAAATGATACTAATGAAGTTGGATTTGATGAATTTGGTGAAAAATAGCTCGTTTTCTCGTAAGGGTATGTTGGTAATTTCCCAAACCTCAAAATTAAAACCACAAGTTTACTTTAATATTTTTACATGATTTTGATCGTCTCGTTATTACGATTCCAACGCAACGGACGGATCATCATTCGGAGTCCCGGTGAATGAGTTATGATCATTTTAGTGAAGTGGCATTTTCGTAATTAACATAACTCGGGATTAAGCCCTAAAAATTCATCTTCTTTCTTCATTCAGCCAAAAACAGCCCCTTCAAACTTTATTTTTCTCCCATTTTTGTCAAAAAAACAACATCAAGAAGTATTTTGGCCATAACTTCCTCATCCGGACTCCGATCTGCCCAAGTAAGTAGTCTATTTCGATCAGTTTTTCATTATCTTTCCATTGAGAATAATTTCACAGCAATTCAACATCTTTAGAAAATGTAATAGGGTAAAAAAAATTCGGACCTACTAAGGTATCTTCGAATTTAAGTGATTTTTCGTTTGTTTGTTCGTCGTAGTAGGTGTAGTTCTCGATTAGAAGCGTTTGGTGAAAGATTGGTGGAGAATTGAAGAGTTCTCTTCAAGGTTAGGGTTGAATGGTGAAATTTCTTGGGAAAAAAAAGGGACTTGAACCTTGAAATTCAAGAACTTAAGGTGAGTAGATGTGTTTAAGATTAATTAATTCGATGTTTTGTTGTTCTTTTCTTTTATAAGTATATATTATAATTTTGGGCATTAAAGAGACCATTTAAGCATGATTTAAAGAGGATTTGAGGCTGTTTTATATGTTGCAGAAATTTGACTTAAAAAGTGCTAAAAGTTGGAGATTAAGTATGCTATTTGTTGGTATTGCCTCTTTTTGTTATGCAACAAATTTGGAATTATTAATGAACCTTTCTTTGAAGTTTAAAACTAGTTTATGGAGGTTTTAAAGTCCCATAATGTTGCCGATTGCTATGAGAAATTTCATGCTTAGTGCCCAATAGGAAGAGAAAGTAGTCTATGCCTTTTTCTGGATTATTAGTTAGACTCTTGTTGAGATTTGGATCATTTGCAGGTATTGTTAAATAATTTTGGAAGTGATAAAACAAGCGTTATACCGCCGAATTTTATCTAGAATATTTAGACTACTCTAATGTCCGAAATTAGAGCTAAACTACACTACTTTAGGCTAGTTTAGTTCTTTTTAGGGAAATTTCTTTGGGTGATCGGTTTGTGAAACAAACTTGAGTTTTTGGGTGATTTTAGATCATCTTAAGGTTAGGAAAGAGCCTAATTTTCAGAAATTAGAAATTCCAAGTTAAGCCTCATAAAAAGTCGGTTTTGGGTAGAAATGATAATTCTAAGCTAGAAACCAGACTTAGGCTTGTCAAGCATTCTTGTAGTGATGCTTGTGGTTAAATCATATTGTTTTGGTGCCTTAAATAATATGGTTGGAGGTTCGCATTAAGTATGGTCATACTTAATGAAGAATATGTCGTTAAGGGGGAAAATTACTGTTGTGCGATGACGTAATTTCACTTACCGGGACAGGTTCATTCCATTTGATCAATGAGAAAGAATATACAATGTAGGTTCGCTTATGTGTTTGAGGATACATAAGAAGAATACCCCAAATGATTGAATTGTAGAAATACGAATTCGATGCTTTTGGGGAGGAAACTCACTTTTGTTCACGAACATTAGTTGAGTTAAGGCATTGGGTAAAAAGTAATAACTTTTAAGTTGAGAGAACATGTTGGGTGATGTGAGATCGATATGGACTTAAGGGATTTAGAAAAGCATCTCATGACATTACTTTCTTTTAAACATTTCTACTCATTGGGCGTAGTCTCATGATGCTATACTAATTTTTTTTTCAGGTAAAAAGAAGAAGAAAGCTGGCAACTGACGATGTCTCGTGATCGGTGGATCAATTGGGAGGATTTACACGCCGACATTGTTTATTTCTTCTCATTAGTATTTTGGGTTGGATTTTGTTATTTTGGATATTTGTTCATTTTAACATTTGTTTATGTTTAAAAAGTTGAGAATGGTTGAGAATTTTAAATTGATGTTTTTAATCAATTTGGTGTTTTAAACAAATAAGATTGATCAATTGTGAATGAATTTTGCTATGATTTTTAAATGAGAAGAGTCTTTGGTTTAAATTTTAGTTTCCGCTGTTTATTTTTGCAATTTCCATGTTTTGGAAATTTGGGGTTGTTACATTTTATTAAGCCTAACTTTCCTATTAGTTTTATTAAGCCAAACCAAATCCCTTAAAAATATAAAATAAAATAAAATAAAAATATTTGAGTTTTTATTTTAAATTTAAATGGGGAAAATTCCTTGCTCAATCCCCGTTCCCCGCTAAATTTCCCTCGGGAATCCCCGTCCCTGACCTCTTTGAACTGGGAATTTACCGGGGACGGGGAATGCATTCCCCCCCCCGCTTCCGCGTGAAGACTCCTACTTACTACAGTGAAGATTGTTTGTTAAAGTTTGGATTATTTTTTCTTTTTAGCGCTAAATCATATTTTTGAAAAGAACTTTTTAGGGTTTCTTTAATATATCGTGTTCCATTTTAGTTTGTTAATGGTTCTTTTCAATTGATCTTTATTCATGTCTTGCAAGGGAGGTTCATCAGGATGTGGGTTCTTTCTGCCTCACGATCGTCAATTTCCCCGGATCGTGAAATGGTAGTCATAAAAAGCTCAAAATGATGTTCGGAAGTTGAAAAAGAAGAATAGAATGATGATGAAATGAAGAGAGCAGGTTATATCTTTTTAGTTTTAGGTATAGGTTTGAGTATGTACATGTACCTGAGATGTGCAGTTTATTGCAAATGACTATGAATTTTTTCAGTCCAATGTATTCTTAAATGTACTTTTGATCCCTACAGTAATTTATTTTGTTATTATCCTTTTGGTTAATTGTATTTAAAATTGAATATTAGCAATGGTTGTATGTTCAGTCCATTTTGTTCAATTGAATGAACTTGTAATGTGAAATGAATTGAGATTTGCAAATCGAATTGGTTTCCATTGAATCATCAGTCCCTTATGAGCTTTGAGATTTCCATATGGAATGGTTTTAATTGAAGCAGATTTCTCACGTAATTTAAGACCAATGAAAAGTTTAGAAGCATAAAAGAATATTTTGATAAGAACAAAAGTTGGATTGACTAGTTAATTTGATTAAAGTTAGGAATCTTTTACACAAAAAGAGGGCATGTGGTCCCATTCCACATACTAATTAAACAAAACAACAAAATTCATCCCATTGACCTAACAAATTAACCTAACATGTTCACATCAACTTCATTTGTTTATAGAAATCAGCCATAACATTAAGTTCACACAAAAAAAGGATTCCTAAACCCTAAATCAGCAGCTTCATAATCAGTCATGCCTTGCCCCTCTGCCTTGTTAGATATGTGTGACTGTCTCCTCTTCCAGATCTAGTCCTTCTTCTTTGTTTAGCTTCTTCACGACTCTTCTTCTTCGTTCTGTCAATCTTGGTTTAAGTGTTCTTGTTTAAAGTCTTAATGGCTGTGATTTTTTCTTTCAAGCAAGATACAATTTGAGGAATGGATGGTTGAGATCTAGCGTTTTATTAATGGTTGTGATTTTTTCATTCAAGTAAGTTATACCATATCATATACAGCCACATCAGCAATTAAATGCCAAGTAAGCAGTTCGTTAATGCCCTAGACGGACAAGTTGACGGAAGGAGGAAAATGAAGCGTTTTTGAAAGTACAGGGACTAAAATCGTCACTTTTAAAATTACAGGGACGAAAATGAAACTAAGTTGAAAGTGCAGGGACCAAATCGGTATTTTACCCGATTACCTTTTTTTTTTGTTAATAACTTACTTCTTACCTAAGATAGCCGTGATAGCTATTTACATCTTAGGGTAGTAAAAAAATATACAAATAAATAAACATTTTTTATACATCTAGCTGCTACTCATTGGCTATAAACGGTGAAACAACCAAATTTAATCTTTTAATATATATATATATATATATATAAAAGTTATTCAAAAGTATTCAAATTAGAGTTGAATAATTTATTGAAATATTTTGTTATTTTTCAGTGAGTTTATTGATTTTTTTTGTCTTTTTGTTCAATAAAACTATTGATATGCTATTTACTATTTTTTAAAATTTTCTACCATATCAGTAATTAGTAAGTACAAATATTTTATTTCAGTAATTAACCCAATATAATCCTAAGACATATCAAGTATAAAAACAGAAACCTAAAAAACTAATACAACTATTAAAACTACCTTGAAGAAAAAAGAGGGTAAAAACTAAAATAACATAAAAAGAATATGCAATTCTTCAAAGAGCACAACTTTTAAAAACTTTATGAAATAACAGATTTTATAATTTATGATACTTTTTGAATTGATATTTTCAAAAATAGCAATTTTTTTAAATTTGTTTAAAAATGACCATGTTTTCTTTCATATTAAATTAATGAAAGTTCATTTTCATTAATTTTTTTCCTTTACATTATTCAATGATCAGTATTATTATCCTATTTTATGTTTTTAATTAGGATGTATCAAATTGAAATTTAATAATTTTTAAGTTGTGTAGATTTTATAATTTTGAAACTTTCATTAAAATAATGAAAGTGTTATTTTTGAAAAAAAATATATTTTAAAATTTTATAATAAAAAAATGTATTTTTTTTAAAATACACATAATTATGGAGCAATTGCAAATTTAGTAATTTTTTTAGTAATATTTATAAAAATAACAACTCTAAAAAATATTTGTTAATATAGCAAATTTTGATCTGGTGAATCAGTAATAAACATTGGATTATATATTTTTACATTAAGTTTATTTCTGATACACAGTGTAATCATTTTATAATCATTGATTATATATATATATATATATATATATATATATATATATATATATATATATTTTTTTTTTTTTTTTTGAGAAGATGTTAATCACCTATTAAAATTGTAAAAATTGCTATTTTTAGAGTTGTGAAGTCGGCGATTCTAAAATGAAAAAACAAAAAAAAAAAAACCAGAAAAACTAATAGATAAATCTAATTTTAAAAAACAAATCAAGTGAAGTCCAGCTAGCATTATTGACTCTCGCCTTTACTTTATATTAAGGAGAGAGAGGAAATAAATATATTTGACTATTCTTTTTATAAGGTGAATTCCAGCTAGCAGCTTTGTCTTGATGTGCTTCAGTTTCATGTAATTAATATCTTTGCAAAAAGAAGAGAGAAGAAAAAAAATGGAAAGAAAAGGATATATAAAAATATTAATTAAAAAATTGAGAAAGACAAGTTATGCTTTTGACACTTTTATCAATTTATCTAATATTTTTATTTTAATTCTTATATACTTTAATTGAATCATATTAATAATCTCTTAATTTTGATGTAAATTATCACTCATAATATTGATATGTATTCTTATAAAAACCAATTTTCCATTGAAATGAATATCATTTGATATAGTAACTACTTAGTAAAGTATAGAGACTAAAATAAAAAATATATAAGAATTAAATTTTATACCATTTAAAAAATATATTGATAAAGAATATAATTTAACCTTTTAAAAAATAATTAAAATTTGAATAGTTCAAATGAGTGGGATATTTTGATGTTGTTTAAATAATTATTGTCATTATAGAAATGTTAATTATGTCAGGAATTAGATTAGTATTTAATAAATTTAACACATAAAAGCGGTAAATTTAACTTTTTAAGACTTATAAGAATATAAATTTTAGTCTTAGTCAGACATCTTCCTTTTTTGAGATGATGTCATGGTTTATTACGTAAGCAACGTGTTAATTAGATATTGGTCCATTTATTTTCTTTATTTAATTTTGTATTCATTTCATGAGACCATTTTAACAAAAGGACAAAAAAGTGGAGCATTTAGCCGACTTGTCGGATTTAAGGAGATGCAATCGAATAATTTTCTGACGTCAGTATGATGTGATGATGATGTATAAATAGCTATGGCCGGTGGGATTATACAGGTATGATGTATAATTTTCTGACGTCAGTATGACGTGATGATGATGTATAAATTGGTTGGCCCAATTGTGAGGTCAAATTCGAGCCCTCCTCACTTGTAGTTGTATTCAGTCTACTTACGGATCTACGAAAAATTCCCAAAATAAATTGAAGAAAATTGTCAGATTTCGATAAATTGAATTAAATAATAACCATTACTTAAAAAGAAAAAAAAACCCCTCGCTGGTAAAAGAATTAAGTAAGTAGTTTATTTCATATTCTTAACCGTATTCGTTCTTAGAAATATCATTCTCCCGTCTAGATTCACATTCTTTTTTTTTTATTATTATTATTTTTTATACAATATGACCGGGATAGGGACAATAATTCAACGTATAAACCCGCTCAATCAATGTATTACGCTAGGAACTATCTTATTTTGTAGAACTCACGTCTATTTTTTTTAAAATTATATTCACATTATCTCTTAGCTATTTATTTTTCAACTTTACCCTACCTACGTGAAATAAATACCCCTGTTGATATTTGTTCACCTTTCTTTTCTTTCCTAACATCAACCCTATGAGAAATAAACTCATTTTACTCGATTTATATTTTTAACACCAAACTGTTTTAGGCATTATGTAAAGATATCCCCTTATAGGTTAAAAATATAAATTTATACTCATGTCACATGTGGTTTTGAAATTATGCAATTAAAATCATCCCCCTAACGTTGTTAATTTTTCAACTAGATAAAATGCATGGACTTTTTAGAGTGGCTATTCCGGTTAAGGCTAAATATGATAGAAGACTTAGAGAAGTTAATTATTGACCCATAAGAGACTCGTAGGAATTGAGGATGTTATTAATCTTCTAATTTTTAGAGGGGATGACTAATAAGTGTGTTTTATACACACTTAATATATATCTTTATTCTTAAGTTTAATTAGTATTTGGGACTTTTATTAACTTACTTTCTAATTTTATTTATTTTGTAGGTTAATGAAGAAAAGAGAAATTTCTAGACAAAAGATTAAAGATTTAAAGAAGAAAAGAAAAGGATGAAGAAAATATGATAAAAAATGGGTAAAATAAGATCTCAGTAAAACATTGGTCAGTGATGCCTCGCTGACCCTGAGGCGGCGACTATCGGTCATTAGTCAGAGATGCCTGCGTTTGATCCGGAGTGGACGCTTCACTGCGTAGGAAATATGGACCACCACCATCTTTTCCTACTTGTCTGCCATCCTGTATTTTCACGACTTCATAGGCGCGTAAGGTGAAGTAGTTTTTTTTTAGATAATTTGGTGATTTTTGAAGATTTTAAGATGGGAAGTTTGGGCATCAAATTCTCCAATTCTTTATGTTTCTCAATCTATGTTTTTTATAATTATAGTTTTTATTTAATTTTATGAATTGCTAGTCATTTTCTAGGGATTTGATGAACTTCTTTCTATGTTTATGTTTTGATTTATGTATTTTAGTTTTGAATGCAATTTTATTATTCTATTTATGTTTTTATGTCGCATAATGCCCTTGATCTACGGCGATTACATTGATTTTAATCCGAAATCTAACACTTGGAAGTAGTGGTTTTGAGGATAGAACTTAGGAACATAACTGAGAGAATTAGAGTTGGGAAACTTGATTTTGTCTTAGAAATCTAAAAAGAACTTGTGATTAATACACTTTACTTATTCTTGAAATTGAATAAGGATATTGGTTTCTTAATTAGGGGTGAACCTTAATTTGACGCTTAGAGAGGTAATTAAGAATTATGAGTGTTACTACCCAATTAATATTTTGTTCCATAAACCAGAGTAGTGAAGTCATTCCCCAGGATTTTCTCCATCACTTTTCTACTTTATTTTCTTACCTAGTTTTCTTTATTTTATTGGTTTTAATTAAATATCATTAAATTTCAATTTCTAGAAATAAAGTTTGAGTTAATAATAAGAACGGTACTCATGTAGTAACTAAAATCTCTAACTGGATGAACGACAACTCTTTTCCACATCAATATATTAAAACCAACTGCGGTATTGTTATTTTCATAACAAGTTTTTGGTATTACCATTAATCGGGGGTTGACAATTTTTAATTTTTACTTGACATTTTTGAATTTAGCTAAGCTTTAATTTAGATTTTTATCCTTTATTTGTCTTATTTTATTATTAATTTATCTGACTTATCTTAGTCTGTTGATAGGTATGATTTCATATCACCATAAACCTAATGAGGAGTCATTGCCACCAAGGAAAATAGGTAAATTGTTACTTCTTTCAGAAATCAAATAAGCGATCGTTTTCTTACCAATTGTCCTCCTCTAGCAGTCCAATCAGCGAATACTCACCATTGATTTACATTGAGCCAAATATTTCTCATCCTCTCAAACTACCCCCACCTAGTGAAAATATAATTATGACTCTCCGCAAATCGTAATACCAAATTATTACCAGTGAAGCCTTTTAACATGGAAATCATAACAATGGTGATAATTTAAATAGTATGCACCCACCCATTAGTTATTCCAACCAAGTTGAAACAAACTCCCCTTATGGAACCAAATAAAAAAAATTCATTTCAGTTTCTTGGGACAAGTTTAAAATTATATGAAGCAAAGATAGATGAGATCATTTACCCCTTTGGAGTAAAACAACGGTAAGCGTTCGCTAGAGACACCATCCACAGCCAGAAAAAGAACTAGATAAAACTTTGTGGTTGGGTGAGCAAATCGCCCAAGGTTGATTAGGGAGAGCCAGACTAGCGAGGAGTTGCGCATTTCCCGAGGATCAACTCGACCTTAGCGGATCCAACAAGTCTCTGACTCTAAGGAAGACTATCAACTACGACGGCATTACAGAGATTGGTAAATACTTTTAATCTTTCGTTTATCTCTAACGTTTCTATATGATGCTACTATCTTTTACTTTTCACCGTTCTCATTTCCTATCAACCGGGATGGACGTGTCATCACTTTGACCGAAGTATCATCTCCATCTGCACCGAAAGCCCTAATTGGTTACTTTAAAATGGATTAGCGCGCAGGCTTTAAGGTTAGTTTATTTATTTTAAGTGCTTTGAAATAATAAATAATATTCATTTATTTTTTTTAACACCTCAAATAAATGTTTGGTTTATTTTAGCTAGGAAAAAGTTAAAGAAACGCTTGAAGCGTTATTGCCCACTCTTGAGTCTCAGACTACTCAAGAGAACTATCAGGATGTTTTCATGGACTGGCCGGGTCGTGTATCTCCGGATGCTGTCGACCAAGTCTTGGTTCTTACAGATGGGATCTTGCGAAAACCAGTCTGTGCTTAAGTTCTACTCATTTTGAGACCGAGTCTTTGAGGCGGGACAAACGCCTCATTGATCCGAGATGTGGAGGTCTGCCAAACACTTTCCCAAGTTTTCAAAGAGATATTCGGGCTCGGGTGATTAGTAGAAGGCGGGGATTAGCTGGTTGAACCCGGCCAAGGAGGCGGACTCTTGATACCGCTACCGTCAGTTAAGGCATGCAGTCCACTCTCTTATTTTTAGGAATTTTTTTATCCGATTTGTGTATATTTTAATATTAATATTCAATGATTTGTTTTAATTTATATTTATTTTAATTATTCCACTTTGTTTTGAATATTAGTAATAGTATTAAAGGGAATAAAAAAAAAGGCATATTAGCGCCACGACGCTGTGTTACGCATCTATTATATAATATTTTCAATTTTATTAATAGTGACGATTACCTAAGCTAAGGTCAAACACTTAACTTTATGAACGAACAAATGTGTCATTGCCATAAGACCGGGATTATGAACTAAGAGCAAATAACTGTGTCGCTCCATTTAGCCATGCATATGCCTTTCTAATAAAGCGACCTAATGAATGTTTGTGTGGCTTGCTGTCCCAGCCATCGATTGCCTCGCTAAAGTAGTCAAGAAACTCATTATTTTTACTCAGCTAGTAAGCGACACAATTCGCTCCTAAAGTCAATCGAGCGATAACTTTTTATGTAATCATCCAAAACGTCATTTTTCCTGGGCTACTAAGATAAATTAGCGGCGAAATCGAAGCGATTATGTTGCTAGTCCGCATTTCTTTAGTGCGTTAATGTAGGGTAACTAATAAACGTAAGTGTCTTAAGGATATTTACAATTGGGTCCAGGCAGACAAAATTGAGTAACCATCTACCTTGTGAACCTTTATTTTGATTTTATGAAACAATAATATTTCACAGGGAAAATTTCCAAATACCTTAATTATAAGAGTTGTAACACTTCACATCTAAAACTTTCAATTTGAGTAGTTGACATTCTAACTTTGTAAAAAGTGTTAAAATTGAACCCAACAAATTTTAATTTTTCAAAATTCTTCACTAGGCTGAAAATTAGACGTGAAAATCACCATCGTGACCATGAATACATCTTTAAATACCAAGGAAAGAGAGATCCAAAGAATTGTCAATTGCCGGAACCTCTAAATGGTTTTACAAATAGAATTAAATGGATTTCAGGTCGGGATGGGGTAATTGAACCCTCGGGAACACGAACATTTAGAGAATTTATAATAATTATTATCAATTACTACATTAAAGATCATTGACGTCACACTCCTTCCCCCCAAATCATTAACACTTTGCATAGTTAGATGTCAATTGCTAGACTGGAGGTCATGGGATATAAATGTTACAAGTATGGTAATAGAGATGGTTTTTGCAATTTTTCCTATTTCAAATTTAAGGATTGTAAATTAAACTTATTCGTGAGAGATAATTTATAAACATTAAACATGGGAATAAACTAAAATTAATTGAGACCAACTTATTAACACAATGTAGATTTTAATCTTATTTATATATTTCTTAGCTTTCATTCACAAATAGTGAAGTAAAAATATGGTTAATTTAAACATTGTTAAACTTATTTTCAAAGTTGATATTATTTCATTAGCATTAATTCCCTGCATAATCGTTTTTTTTAATTTATACTTACTAACCCCATTTATACGCCATACCATTGTATTTATTTTTTAGTCACCCACCATATATGTTATTTATAAAGGAAAATTGCCTGGACTAACCAACTAATAAACTATTGAGTACATAATATTTAGACTTTTTTTTTATCTTCATTGTCGTCTCATGGTGTGGCGCACCATTACTAAATTGATCCTATTTATGCTTTAGTTGAGAACTATTTACTGGGGTTAACCTGTTTTGTCCTTTTTGTTGTTTGTGGTTTAGTTTATCACTTGTTGGCTTTGATGTGGTGCGAACCCAACCACATATAATTAAGAGATGGGATAATCGGGGATATAAGGGAAAAGAGTTACATAAAGCAAGGTTTTTGGGTAAAATCAAAAGAAAAAGTAAATGGGGTGTTAGGCCAAAATAGACAATATCATACCAATATGGAGATTATTAGGCGCTAGTCCTTAACAAATAGTATCAGAGCCATGTCTCAATCTTAACCAGGTGAATAGATTCTTTAATCTTGCACAAAAGCAAAATGGGAGTCCGAAACTAGATATGTGGTAGACTATATATTAAGACCCAGGTGCGTTTACAGAAAGAAAATTGGATTGGTAGAGTTGGGCCGGATGCAAGTTAACGATGGTTCTTTATTAAGTGGATGAATTAGTAGAGTCGCGAATAAAATCCCACATTGGTTAGAAGAGAGGGTGATCATGGATAGGTAAAGGAAGAGAGACATCTTCATTGAATAGACTTTTTAAGTGAAATAAAAAAACATAAAGCATCTTGATATAAGTTTAAAGTGAACAATATGATATAAAGGACTGTTACTTACATCAATGGAAGCACCAAATTAGGATATATGTTTTATTTTATATATGAAAAATAGGGAAAAACAAAAGAAAGTAGTTTATGGTATATTAATGATGACTTAACCAATTTCTTCATTGCTTTCATGTACTGGTTTCTGACTCCATCTTCTATGGTTTTTCCCAATCTTATATTTTTTTTTTTAATTGGTGAGATTTTAGTTGTTTTATATTATTATTTTAGGGTAAAATGCAAATAAGGCACTTGTGGTTTTTTAAAATCGCTAAACACCCCTTCACTTTTGAAGTGCACATCAGCCCTGCGGATTCCAATTTTTTATCGAACCTAAACCCTTCAATGTCAATAATTTTTTGTTTTAGGCCATAACTTCTTCGTTTAAACTCCATTTGGATGATCAAGAAGTTTTGGAATCACATTTTAGGTTCTACATAAATATAATCTAAACTTAAATCATTAAAAATAAAATATTTTATTAACACGGAAATACAGTGCGATTGACACCGTTAAACTTTTGGTTATTGATGATTTCAAAGTATGAAGGGACGATATGTAAAAGTGGAAAGAAGATTAAAACATCGTGAATCATCCAATTCCAGTTCAAACAAGTTATGGCTAAAAAGAAAATCAGGAGCATTGAAGCGGGCGATCCATGAAAAAATTAAAACCTGGGGTGCGACGGGCCTAATTTCAAAGAACAAAGGAGTCTTTCGCATCTTTGAAGAAAACCGGCTGAGTCGTATTTACACCCTTATTATTATTGTTGTTTAAAATATAAATTTTTAAATATTTATCTCTGCTATCAATTATAAAATTTATCGTTATAAATTATATTACTTAAATTTATAATAGAATTGTAAATTAGTGTTTTTTCTTTTTCTTTAATTTATTTAATTCAGATATATATTGTAATTAATATGAATAGAATGAAGTTAAATTGAATTGATACAAAATGTTTATTTTCACTTAATTTAATTTTAACATATTTATAATTCCTTATCAATAGCCTAATTAATGCTTTAGTTATTGAAAATGAAAATTTTCCTTATGGTCTTTTAACCTTAATTTATAATATAACAAATTGATTGATCATTAAAAATAATTTTTTCCTCTTGTATTGTAGATTTACAAACCCCAAAGTTGGTTTTTATAATCAATATTGAGTTGTTTGATGTAGAATTCATATATATTTTAAGTTTAATAGTTTGAACTGTTTTTTATAAAACCCTAAATTAAATACATTTATTATAATTAATGAATGTAAAAAGAATTTATTAATAAAAAAATTTAGTTATATGTTTGAGATATATTATTAGAAATTTACCATTTTAAAAAATATAGTGTTATTTATAATTATATATGTATCCAAATCATTGATCATGCATGTCCACTAGAATCTAAAAATGTTGTCATGTTAGTTTTTAAAGTAGGGTTTTATTAAAATGAATTAATGAAATGTTATTAAAAAAAAATCACCTTTATTTATGTAACGTCCCGTTACTTTTGGAGGTAAATTTTTTATTTATTTATTTTATTCTAATTAAAGTATTTAAGAATAGTTTAAACTTAGTAATTTTTTAATTTAGTAATTCTTTCGTTCGAAACCTTCAACCTTGTTATTACTTTAAATTAGTTTAGTGACATTAATAATTAATAACGCGGCTAATTAATAATTATTAATCAATTAGATTAATTTAAGATATTAGGTATTCGTTTCATAACTAAATCGTTTAAAAAGGGACTTATTGTCATTTTTCAATTTCTAAAAATATCTAACTCTAATCATTATAATTTAAAAAGTCAAAAATAGTCAATTTTCCTTCATTTTCTCTTCTTTTCTCCCTTGCTGGTCGTAGCTATCCCCCACCCCCCTCCCTCTAGGCTTTTCTTCGTTACTTGGTGGATCGCAGTAATTCGAGCCATTGAAAGCACTGCCCGAGGATCGTTTTCTAACCTACCTATCGAGGTTTTGTCCATTTTCAAAAAGCTCCTAGTACTGACATTTCTCAAAATTAATATGACACTAAAAAGCGATTCTGATGAGAATTGGGGACACGCACAAATATTGCGTGGCCAATGCTCCATGGTGACGCTAAACACGGGCCAATAATATTTCTCCCTTCCTGACGCTAATATTAGATGTTGGGTGAGAAAGAAGACATAATTTTTAATTTTTTAAAAAAATTAAAACTCGTGCTGACGCCATGGCATCCGCAATTCCACTGTTAAAAACAAAAAAATCATTGCTGACGCCAATTTGGCGTCAGCAATTCCATATTATAAAAAAAAATAACAATAATAATAAGATTATTTAGCACTAATTGGTTACGATATTTAAAAAAAAAAATTAAAAACTGTGCTTTGACGTCCGAATGGCGTCGTGCACACATTGGTGACTAAAGTGACCGCTTAATAGACCGCATACCAAAACCCTCCCCCACCGCAAACAGCAAGTAACGGTGTTTTATTCTTTTTCTTTCTATTTGACGATTTTAACTTGAAATCAATTGAAATTGTTAATTCACAAATTATTTTCGCTTTAGAACAACTCAAGATTCTTACAATTTTGGTAAGATTCTATGTTCTGATAATCAAATAGAATTTCATCATTTCTTCTATTTTCTTTTGATTTAATGATCTTGAGGTCGCTGAGGATATCACTAAAGTTTATCAAATATCCGGGAAACGCATTTAAGCGATTCTTCTTCATCTCCATCTTTTTCTTACCATATTTCATCCGATGGTAAGAGAGACTCGCTAAGAAATTTCATATCTCAAGGTTTTTTTAATTTCATTCTAGACAAAGAATTTTCTCCATCATTTGGCCTTCTTCATTGACAAGGTTGGTCCATTTTTTTCTTTCTGCTTATTTCAATTGCTCATCATCCATGATTATCTTCGTGTTTTTATTCCTAAACCTATTTGGATCAGAAATCGCTTATTCTATTGGTAGCCATATAATGATTTAACTATACAAAAGCTTGTCTCGGTAAGCTTGGAGATCCGGTCATGTATATAGCTTGTTATAGGGACACAGAGTCTCCAAATAAATAGTTTTTTTTACTTAAAGCTCATTAAACACGTGTTAATTACGCTACCACGAGTCATTATACTTGTGTCTTAGTTTTTTAATGGCTATTAGCCACGCACTCGCGTACACGATGAGATCAGCTACTTTTATTTGGCGTGGAACAATCAGAGGTCATTCACCACGCGTGACAAGCGGGGCAGATGCCGCCATTCGTCATTTTGCTTGCGTGGTATACGATGAGCATTAGCGCGCCTTACCATGCTGCGGGTAAATAAATGTATGTCATTCACCACGCATGTCGTCGTGGATGCCGCCATTCGCCACGTCCTGTCATAGGGTTAATTAGTGAGCATCGCCCAACAGGTTAAGCGTGGTGGTATGTTCTAACGCATCAAGGACGCTGGGCTAACAGGGCGCCACTAATGCTCAAAACGGGCATTCACGACAAAGAATTTATCGTTAAGCGTGGGCGCCGCTGGGCCAACAAAGACTATCCGAGATGGAATGTATATTATTAGTGACGCGATCGCGCGGGCTAGTACCAAAGCTTTTGTAGCGTGAATGAGTGCCTTGCCTTGAGTCCAAGATTGAAATCATCGAATTCACGCCGAGAACTCGAAGATTTTAATCGAAGGGAGTCGTTTAGCAATTTTAGAAACTTCCTAAACCCTAAAAGCGAGTTTGAGTCGAAGCTTGGATTCGGTGTGAATTTCTCTCACTTAGCCTTGGTTAGAGTGTTTAATTTGTTATGATTTTGTATTTTACTTAATTTTTTGGAAATCGATTATTGTGTAAAACCCAAAAATACGTTTACCCATTGATATGGCGAACTTCCAAGTATCAAATCAACCCGAACGCCTCTAAATTGCATAAAAGCCGAAAACCGAACCCGAACCCATTTAGCCTTGTAGGGTGGGAGCCTGCCTAGGGAATTATTCGGGTTTTTCGTTGTTTTTATGCGTTTAGATGTCATTTGCTCGATTTCGATAATTAATGATTGTTAGGTGTAATTGATTTGTAAGATTGTGATTGCTCGTGTAGGTTTCGACCTCGGCACTTTTGGAGCTTGACTTCAAAACCTAAGGTGAGTTTAAAATGGAAGTTAGTAATTTTATGAATTAAGTTTCGTTACGATATTGTTTATCGAGGTTAAGAGGAAACTACACTAGAAGTTAATACTTGTTGGTGACTTTAGCTTCGGAAGTGAGTGGAGTGACTTGGTTCTTTTGAATTTTGGTGTAAAAGGTAAGATTTGAGTGGTTTGGAAGTCTTGTAAGATGAATTGAAGAATTTTAGATGGAATTGGAGATTTTAGATGGAAGTGGGAGTTTAAGGAACTTGAGTGGTTTGGGGGTCAAAGTGACTTAGAAGCACTTGAGTGTTCACTCCGTGTAATTCGGTAGTTTATGTTCTTGAGTAGCTTAGTAGAATTCTTTTAGATTATTCAACTTAGTAGGGAACTTGATGATTTGTGTTATGGTAAGATGAAGTACGGGGTAGTATGTTGATGTTTGATCCACTCGATAACGTTCGATGACTTGTGATATGGTAGACCGGGTAGTATGTTGATGTTGATCCATATGGTAACGATACGATGCCTTGTGATATGGTAAGGTAGGCGGGTGTATGTTGATGTTTTATCCATCACGGTAACCTATTCCGATGATTTGTGATATGGTAAGACGGCGGGGTAGTATGTTGATGTTTATCCATACGGTTGTATTCGATGACTTGGATACGGTAAGCAGGGTAGTATGTTGATGTTTATCCATACGGTGACCTTTATTCACGATGACTTGTGATATGGTAAGACCGTATGGGGTAGTATGTTGATGTTTATTCATGCGATGTGACCCGTTACAATGACTTGTGATATGGTAAGACCGTGCGGGGTAGTATGTTGATGTTTATCCATCTCGGTGACCCGTTACCATGATGACTATGTTGATGTTGATTTAGTAACCGATACGATGACTTGTGATATGGTAAGACCGTGTGTTGTATGTTGATGTTGATCCATATGGTAGACGTTACGATGAAACTTGTTTGGTAACAAAGAAAGTTGGTGTTATACTTGCATATATTCATTAGAATTGTGTAGTAAGACTTAGTATTAGTTATTACTTTTACTTCAAGTCCCTATTTCATTTTCATACGAGATTGAAAGTCTATTACGAGAAGTATATTACGATTGTATGATTGTGTGAAAATTGGAAGTGTGGAATGGGTAGTAAAGTGCAATTTATGCCTTTGGACACAATTTTTGGTATGGAATTTGGTTCGTAGGATTACTTGCTTTCATTTTACTCTCACTAGCATTTTTATGCTAATGTTGCTACACTTACAATTTTTTAGGTAAGTTTCGTCACGAGGGACGTGGTAGAGGTGGTGGCACTGTATGACTTGCCGAGTTGATGGATGGACAGGAACAAGAATACTTTTGGTTTATGTAATATTTTATCATCTTCCATACTTTACATTTTTGAGCTCGAAAGGGCATTTGTTTAGAAATTGCATATGTCTCCTGGTTTTAAGTCCTTTTAGAAGTTTAAATATCAATCTGGAATGCGCATTCTATGTTTATTGTTTCCTCTGAAAATGGGCATTTATGTAAACAAGTTTTGGATAATCCGATTTTTAAACGAACCCATGCCGTTTTTCTTTAAAATTTGAGTCTTCCGCTGTGTGTTTAAAATTAAAGAATTTAACGGAAATTGGGTCGTTACAACATGTTATTTAATCTGTAATAGAAAATCAAAAGTGTTAACAAACTTTAAAATCAATATATAATTTACATAATACGTAATATACAAAATATACTTTATATAGACACATCGCAGTAGAATACAAAATATACTTGATATGGACACATTACATTAGAATAAAAAATAGACAAGATGACTTATGTCGCATATTACATAATATACAGAATATACATTTATCAATTAACAACGAAACTGAAATAGGATATTTTATATTTTACAAATGTTACATAATATACAATAAAAAAATACAAAACAAAAAGTATAAAAATTGACATAATGAAGAGAGATGTTCGTCGACCATCTCGTAGGTTTTGTATATTACGTGTATTATAAAATTTATTTCTTGAAAAACAGACATAACATGCATTACATATATTGCATAATATGCATTACGTATGTTACAAAATATATTTAAACAAAATTTCATATATTACAGAACACATCTAAGAAAAAAATTTCAGAAAAGCTCAAGAATATGAGAAAAAAATTAAAAAAAAAAAAAACTCAAGAAAAATGGAGGAAAAGAATTTAACAAAAAGAAAAAAAAAACACAAACCTATCTTTCATTAGATCAAAGCTTATTGGGCTTTAAATCTCCAAGATTCATGCTGAATCTAAGGTTTCTGAAGAAGAAAAAAGTAAGAAAAAGAAAAACCAATTTTTTTCCCAGATCTATACTTTTCTTGCTTTAGATCTTCAAGAAAAGCATAAATCTAAGATATATGAAGACAAAATGGAGGAAAATGAAAAAAAAAAGTTAGGTTTTCGTTATATATAAATCTAAAAATGGTGAAAAAAGTTAAAATTGTTTTATGAAATATGGAGAAAGAAAATAGATGGAGAGAAAGAGAGGGAGTAGGCTCAGAAATTTAAAAATAGAGAGAGAGAGAGAGAGAGAGAGAGAGAGAGAGAGAGAGAGAGAGAGAGAGAGAGAGAGAGAGAGTTTGTGGGAGATAAAAATGGTGGGTTTTGAAAAAGAAATGAGGAGAGGGATGAAAATGGTGGTGATTAGAGAGGAGAAAAAAAGCAAAGGGAGAGAGTGTTAGAGACAGACACACCCCCAGAGACAAGAGAAAGAGAGAGTGCACCGTAAATTAAAACAAA
This sequence comes from Gynostemma pentaphyllum, assembly GCA_028015215.1. Classification (NCBI taxonomy): domain Eukaryota; kingdom Viridiplantae; phylum Streptophyta; class Magnoliopsida; order Cucurbitales; family Cucurbitaceae; genus Gynostemma; species Gynostemma pentaphyllum. The sequence goes on along the minus strand of CM051346.1, from coordinate 7,304,601 downwards.
AAAAAGGAAAAAGATTTGCACGCAAAAGGAAGAGACAAAAGATTTTAAAAATGCCAATTTGATTGGATAATGTAAAGATATTTTTTTTTACGTGTACCGTAATTTTCTCTTTCTTTTTTGTAGCTATTTTCGATTTAAAGTGGAAAATAATAGGCCTGGGACCTACGTTAATCCTATTAACTATAGGTTATTCCACTAAAAAAGCATTAGTTGAACTTCACTTACTACAGATGAGTTATGTCTATTTGTTATCAAGTCACTTTGTAACATATCCTTTACCTGGTAATCTCATAATTACAGCTAAATCAAAATTACTTTTTTTCGTATATAATTATTGAGATTTATGCCCTAGAATTCGTAATTTGTAATAGAATATTTTTTAATGAATAAAGGTATTATATTTTAATTAATTTCCACGCTATCCTCTCACATATTTCTAACAAAGAAAGTTAATAAATGACAAAAAACATGTTTTTTTGGAAACATATGACCACCAGGGGTTTTTAAACGCAAAGACTAAAACCGCAGAACGCAAAATGGTTTTGACCAAATTTGTTTAGCTTTTCAAACACAGAGACTAAAATCGTGGAGTAACGCAAATGCAGTGATCAAATTGTGCTAGCCAAAAAATATAAAACCAAAATTACGAAAAGAATGTAAATGATGACTAAAATCACATTTACCATTTATTTAACTAAACATATTAATACTGAAACAGTCTCTTTACTTTTAGAGTGATTTATAATCTTCCTCGCTTCAATTACTCGTTGATATACATTAAGCCGCAGAATTTCTCATCCGCATGGTAATGGTAAATAGAACCGGGACACAATTCCCATTGATTCCTCAGAAATTAAACTCAAACCCACACCACATACCTTTACCAGAAAAACCTTCCTCTGACAGTTATGTAAAAGTGAAATTATGTCATGTCCTAATCACCCACGTGTGCTAATATCTGCTCTTTTTCCTTTTATATATCATATCCGTCTTCCCTGCTGTTTGTGCTCACTCTTGCTCTCCTTCCATTTTGTGTCCTTCGCTTTTATAACTAAATCATTTAAAAAGGGACGTAATTGTCATTTTTCAATTTCTTAAAATATCTCAAATTACTATTCATTATCATCTTTAAAAAGTCAAAATAGTCAATTTTCCTTCATTTTCTCTTCTTTTCTCCCTTGCTTGGCCGTAGCTATCCCCTATCCCCCTCTCTCTCGGCTTTTCTTCGTTACTTGGTGGATCGTCGTAATTTCAGTTCCGTTGAAACGCCCTTGCCCGAGGATCGTTTCTAACCTACCAATCGAGGTTTTTATCCATTTTCTAAAAGCCTCAAGGTATGACAAAGTTTCTAAAATTAGCTATGACACTACAAAAAACTGTATTATTGGTGACGCAGGAATTAGACACGCACAAATATTGCGTGGCCAATGCTCACTATTGGTGACGCTAAACACGGGCGTCACCAATAGTTTCTCCATTAGTGACGCAGCGTCACTGATGTTGGGTGAGAAAGAAAACATGAATTTTAATTTTTTTTAAAAAAAATTAAAACTCATTGCTGACGCCATGGCGTCAGCAATTCCCATATTTAAAAAAAACAAAAAAAAATCATTGCTGACGCCAATTTGGCGTCAGCAATTCCCATTATTATAAAAAAAATAACAATAATAATAAGATTATTTAGCACTAATTAGTTACGATATTTAAAAAAAAAAAATTAAAAACTATTGTTGACGTCCGAATGGCGTCAGTAACACACATTAAAAAAAAAAAAAAGGAACTAAAGCAGATCTGCTTTTAAGCAGATCTGCATAACCAAAACCCCCCCCCCCCACTGCAGCGTGCGAACAGGTTTTATTTTTTCTTTCTATTTTGACGATTTTAACTTGAAATCGAATTGAAATTTGTTAATTCATGAACTATTTTCAGTTTTAGGAACAACTCAAGAAGATTCTACAAATTTTGGTAAGATTCTGTTTTTCCTTTGGACACCAGCGTAACCCTTCATCGCCCCCTTCGGATTTTCTTTGATTTTAATCGATTTTAATCGATTTGAGGTCGCTTGAGGGATATCACTTAAAGTTTATCAAATATCTGGGAAACGATTTAAGGATTCTTCTTCATCTCCATCTTTTTCTACTATTTCGATCTGATATGAAGAGACGAAGAAGAAATTTCATATCCGAAGGTTTTTTTTTTTAATTTCATTCTAGGATAAAAGAATCTTTCTCCATCATTTGGCCTTCTTCATTGACAAGGTTGGTTTCTCTGTCTTTTTTTCTTTCATTTTATTTCAATTGCTCATCATCCATGATTATCTCCGTGTTTTTATCTTGTAAACCCTTATTTGACTGTAAAACTGTCTATTCTATGAAATATATAATGATTTAACTATACAAAAGCTTGTCTGGTGTTTAGAGATCTGAATATGTATATGTTTGTTATAGGGACGCGTTTGGGGAGTCTCTAAATAAATAGTTTTTTTTTTTAATTTTTAAAGCCTATTAGCCACGCAATTGCGTCACTAATGAGCTGTCATAATTTTATTTTTTTAGTTTTTTAATGGCTATTAGCCACGCAATTGCGTGGCTAATGATGAGCATTAGCCACGCTTTACTTGCGTGGTAAATAACTGTATGTCATTCACCACGCATGCCAAGCGTGGTAGATGCCGGCCATTCGTCACGTCTTGCTTGCGTGGCTAATGATGAGCATTAGCCACGCTTTACTTGCGTGGTAAATAAATGTATGTCATTCACCACGCATGTCAAGCGTGGTAGATGCCGGCCATTCGTCACGTCTTGCCTGTGTGGCTAATTAGTGAGCATCAGCCACGCAGGCCAAGCGTGGTAGATGCTCGAACGCATCAGTGACGCGCTGCAATAGGGCGTCACTAATGCTCAAAACGGGCATTCATGACGTGGTATTAATGACGTGCGTGGCGCGCGTCACCAAAGACTATTGGAGATGCGAATGTATATTATTAGTGACGCGATCGTGCGGGCTAGTACCAAAGTTTTTTGTAGTGTGAATAGTGTTTTAATGGAGTCCAAGATTGAAATCATCGATTTCTTGCCGAGGAACTCGAAGATTTCAATCGAGGGAGTCGTTTTAGCAAATTTTAGAAACTTCCCTAAACCCTAAAACCGAGTTTGAGTCGAAAACCCGTTCCGTGTGAATTTCTCTCACTTAACCTTGGCTAGAGTGTTTAGTTTGTTATGATTTTGCATTTTACTTAATTTTTCGGAAATCGATTATTGTGTAAAACCCTAAAATACGGTTGCCCATTGATATGGCGAACTTCCAAAGTATCTGAAAACAACCCGAAATGCTTCTAAATTGCATAAAAGCCGGAAAACCAAACCTGAGCCCTTTTATCCTTGTAGGGTCGAGAGCATGCCTAGGTCATTCTTCGTGTTTTTCATCGTTTTATGCGTTTAGATGTCGTTTGCTCGATTTTCGGTTAATTAATGATTGTTAGGTGTACTTGATTTGTAGGTTTGTGATTGCTCGTGTAGTTTTCGACCTCGGCACTTTCGGAACTTGACTTCAAAATCTAAGGTGAGTTTAAAATGGAACTTAGTAATTTTATGAATTAAGTTTCGTTACGATATTGTTTATCAAGGTTAAGAGGGAAACTAACTTCTGGAAGTTAATACTTGGTTGGTGACTTTAGACTCGGAAGTGAGTGAAGTGACTTTGGAGTTCTTATGAATTTGGAAGTAAAATGTAAGACTTGAGTGGTTTGGAAGTCTTGTAAGAGGAATTGAAGAATTTTAGATGAGTTGGAGATTTTAGATGAAAGTGGAAGTTTAAGGAACTTTGAGTGGTTTGGGTGTCAAAGTGGCTTAGAAGTTACAGTTGAGTGTTCACTCGTGTAATTCAAGTAGTTTATGTTCTTTAGTAGCTTAGTAGAATTCTTTTTAGATTATCTAACTTACTAGGGAACTTGATGACTTGTGATATGGTAAGACCGTACGGGGTAGTATGTTGATGTTTATCCATACGGTGACCCATTACGATGACTTGTGATATGGTAAGACCGTACGGGGTAGTATGTTGATGTTTATCCATACGGTGACCAATTACGATGACTTGTGATATGGTAAGACCGTACGGGGTAGTATGTTGATGTTTATCCATACGGTGACCCGTTACGATGACTAGTGATATGGTAAGACCGTACGGGGTAGTATGTTGATGTTTATCCATACGGTGACCCGTTACAATGACTTGTGATATGGTAAGACCGTACGGGGTAGTATGTTGATGTTTATCCATTCGGTGACCCGTTACGATGACTTGTGATATGATAAGACCATACGGGGTAGTATGTTGACGTTTATCCATACGATGGCCCGTTACGATGACTTGTGATATGGTAAGACCCTACGTGTTAGTATGTTGATGTTGATCCATACGGTAGCACGTTACGATGAAACTTGTTTGGTAACAAAGAAAGTTAGTGTACTGTTATACTTTTTCATATATTCATTAGAATTATGTAGTAAGACTTAGTATTAGTTATTACTTTTACTTCAAGTCTCTATTTCATTTTCATACGAAATTGAAAGTTTATTACGAGAAGTATATTACGATTGTATGATTGTGTGGAAATTGGAAGTGTGAAATGGGTAGTAAAGTGCAATTTAGGCCTTTGGACACAATTTCCGGTATGGAATTTGGTTCATAGGATTACTTGCTTTCATTTTACTCTCACTAGCATTTTATGCTAATGTTGCTACACTTACAATTTTTCAGGTAAATCTCGTCGTAAGGGACGTGGTAGAGGAGATGGCGCAGCTTGATCTGTCGAGAAGATGGAAGGACAAGAACAGGAACATATTTTGTAAACATCTTTGAAATGTTTTGTTCATATTTGCTTATTTTCTTACTTATGTTTTGAGCTCGGAAGAGCATTTGTGTAAATGTGTAAATGTCTTATGGTTTTAAGCTCTTTTAGAAGTTTAAATATCAATCTGGAATGCACATTCCATGTTTATTGTTTTCTCTGAAATTGGATACATGTAAACAGGTTTTGGATAATCCGATTTTTAAACGAATTCATGCCCTTTTTCTGTAAAATTTGAGTCTTCCGCTGTGTATTTGAAATTAAAGAATTTAACAGAAATCGGGTCGTTACAATTTATGTGGATTAGAATAACATATTCCTAAATTATACTTTTCTAAAATCCTTTATTATATTATTTAGTTGTTATAGTGTTTTAATAAAAGTTAATTTTTTTACTTTAATAATTATGATAGAGGGCAAAAAATATATTTTCGTACCGGACCTCTATTTTTTTTAAGACTGGCCTTGATCATATCAATGTGAAGATTGTGGAGATCTGTAAGACTTTTTGTGCCCTTGATCTCGAGAGATTATTCGAAGAGGCGGGTACAATAAGGTTGTCTCTTGTCTTTTCTTTTGGTCAAACCCAAAATCCACGCAACAGTTTTTTTCCCTATATTTCCAACTAGTTCCCTTCTCTGTTTTCCTTAGGCCCCGTTTACCTACAAGGAATCAGAAAGATAAGAAATCAGAATAAAAATCAATAGGAATGAGATTAATCGGAATCGGAAAGACATTCCTTTTATGTTGTTTACTTAATTTTTTTAAGAATCGAAATCAGATTTCTTTTATATTGTTTACTTACATTAGGAATATAATTCGACGAATGATAATTACTTTACTATATTACCCAATTCATGCTCTAAGCAATTGTAAATACATTAACTAAAAAAATGTTAGTATATAAACTTTAATTTAATTTGTTATAATTAATTTAATATTAATAAATTTTATTTTAATAATTTATATAAAAATAAGAAATTATGAATAATTAAATTAAATAAATAATCAGTAAATTAATTAATTATTATAAAATAAATATTTATAGAAATGATACAGAATGAGGGTGACAATGTAAAGTAAAATAGAGATAATGTGAATATAATTAATAAATAAATGTGGGTCCCATGAAATAAGGAAAGGGAATGAGATTGATTAGTTTTTTTTAGATAATTGGATTACCCCATATTCAGGAGACTGATTCCTGATTTTGATGTGGGTCTATCGATTCTAATTTTATTACTTGGTAAACAACATCAAAGGGAATGAACCCATTAATTCATTCCCATTTACAATTAGTAAACGGGGCCTATGTAATAAAACATAGACCAAAACTTACATTTTCTTTTTCTAATTATCAAACCATACATTTTAACTTATGATAATTTATTTTATTAATCAAAACATATTTTTCTTTTTACGTGCAAACATAATTTATTTAACTTTTATTTTTTTGAAAGTATTATTTATTTAAGGGTAAAATATAGTTCTGGTCCCTACGTTTTGCACTACTCACGGTTTTAGCCCCTTTCGTTTTGAAAACCCACGAATTTGGTCTCTACGTTTTGCACTACTCACGATTTTAGTCCTTACGTTTTGAAAACCAACGAATTTGATCCCTACGTTTTGAACTACTCACAGTTTTAGTCCCTACGTTTTGAAAACACATGAATTTGGTCCCTATGTTTTAAAAAAACTACACTTTTAGTCCTTTATTTGTTTTAATTGTCCATGTGTCATTTTTATCTTTTAATTAATTTCCACGTCATCCTCTCGTTACATTTCTAACAGTAAAGTTAAATAAATGACAAAAAAAACATAGTTTTTTTTAAACATAAGGACCAAATTTGTGGGTTTTTAAAACGTAAGGACTAAAACCGTGAGTAATGCAAAATGTATGGACCAAATTCGTGAGTTTTCAAAACATAGAGACTAAAATCGTGAGTAATGCAAAATGTAGGGATCAAATTCGTGAGTTTTCAAAATATAGAAACTAAAATTATGAGTAATGTAAAATGTAGGGACCAAAACTGTATTTTACCATTTATTTAACTAAACATATTAATACTGAAATGAAATCTCTTTACTTTTAGAGTGATTTATAGAATTTTCCCTCGTTTTAATTACCCCGTTGATATGTACATTGCTTCTAGAATTTCTCATCCGCATGGTAATGGTAAAGAACCGGACACAATTCCATTGATTCCTCAGAAAATTAAACTCAAACCCACACCACACAATTTTTACCCAGAAAAAAAAACCTTCCGGACAAAGTTATGTAAAAGTGAAATTATGTCATGTCCCAATCACCCACGTGTGCTGGTCTGTTGCTCTCTTTTTCCTTTTATATATATCATATCCGTCTTCCCCTTGCTGTTTGTGCTCACTCTCTCTTGCTCTCCTTCCATTTTGTGTCCTTCTACATTCTGCCGAGTATTATGCCGGGCGGAGCACCGAACAACCCGCCAAGGCGGGGTAATATCACTGCCCAGATAATGGATGATTTGGTTAATTCAGTAGCACAAGCTGCTGCTCCAATAAGGAATATCGGCAGAGAAAGGGTGATAAGGGGGGATGAAATAGGAGATCATGCTCCGCCCCCCGGACCGAGACGTTGAGTTTATGTCAACTACACCGACCGGGGAGGGGATCGAGCTTATAGAAGAGTGTGATTTTCTACCTGCTTTTATGTGAACTTTTATTAATAATATTTATTAATGCTTAATGTTCGATTTGCTTCCTGATCTTAATTTGGCGTCAAAATTTTGCTCATTTTTATGGAAAGCAAATGTATAAATAAGCATCATGTGTTTGGTGTGTTTCTAGTTTTGCATTGATCAACAATCCCTGCTATTGGTGTTTATTTTCCTCTAATTAATGTATCTTTTATATTTTGTTTCTACTTTTATTTTTTTGATTTTATACAAAAACTTAGTTTCAGTTCCACACCAGCACTAATGTACCGGATCCCATCGGAACTCCACAATTAAACGTGTTCGACGAAAGTAGTACTAGGTTGAATGATCATTTAGGAAGTCTTTCATAATAGGTGACAAAAGTCTACATATATTGAGGGAAGGAAATGGTGTCGTGAATGTTATAATTGGGTGAAATATTTACAAATTTATTAGGAAAAAAATAAATATTTATAAAACTGTTAGAATTTCAAAAGTCAAGCATATCAGTCAATAATTAAAAATATATTAGTGATATATAATAGTATATCAGTGATAAACTATTAATGATCGACTGATAAACTATCATTGATATACTAATAATTCACTGATATACTAATAGTGATTGACTGATATATTCAGAATTTTTAAAATTCTAACATTTTTATAAATATTTTTTTTTCCTAAGAAATTTGTAAATATTATAAAAATTTCTAACATTATTGAAATTGCCCCTAATTTTTTTTCTCCTTTCACTCTATTCTCCACCTTTTTTTTTTTTTGCTCATCTTGTGCTCTACTCTGAATTATTAGTAAATTCAAAGTAGAGCAATGTTGATTTATTCTTCGATTGATTTTGATTGTTTAAGACAAGTTGTGAAGAATCAATCATCAATAAAATGAAGATGGAGATTATGGCTTCAATGAGAAAAATCACTTTGTCTATTATTCCCAGGAGAAGTGATGGCTCTTCAACGAGAAAATCTCCAAATAATTTTGTAGAGGTAAATCCTGTAAGATGCCTATATAAAGAACTCATTTAGACCTAAATCGGTATGTAATTCATAATTCTACTCTAGAATTCTCACATCTATGCTTCCAAATCACTGACTTGATCATCATAGACGGTTTGACAGGCACCACATCGGTGTTTTCTTGTTCTTATTTTACAATTATTCAAGATCAAGGAGACGCACCGCACGTAGAACGCACGTGATCGACTTTAGCGGAAATCATCCTCAAAAGTTTGGTGCCCACCATGGGGCTGCGAGAAAAATTTCACGTAAGCTTCACCATAGACAACAGACGTAAAACATGAAGAACACTAGGAGCAAGCAGGCTCTCCTGAACAACCTTCCTCTAAAAGACGACAATAACCTGGAGCATGGAGAAACAAACCACGAGATTGAGCATCCAGGGCAATTAGCCTAGGAAGCACTTATCAGTGAAATCTATGAAAAGCAAGAGCTTTTCATGAAAACGATGCAAGCGAAGTTCGAGGAAGTTATAAACAAGCAACGCTCGGAAAATCCCCCTCCACCTATCTAGATAGATGCTGAAGCTCGCAAACCGCGTTCAGCCCGTCGATTAACAAGGGCGCAAAAGCAAAAGTGGAAAGCCGACGAGATACCTGAGACGTCAAAAGCTAACCAATTGAAAGTCGTGGACAATAATCTTGAAGAAGTCAACTCGTCTGGACGCGTACCGGTCAAGCTAAGGCTCGGACCTAAAGGAGCGAAATACGCTGAAGCTGCTAAGCAAGACGACGAAGGAAGGAAGAGACGACATCAAAGAGATGTCGACAACCTGTTGAATCATGGATCGTTCGGTCAGTCTAGTCTGCGAAGACATTGAAATAGCAAAGAGATTATCATCGTACTGACCTAGAATCTGATGAAATTAAAAGGTTTGAGGAGAACATCCTAAAAAGGTTGATATCACAGGATCGAAAGATTTATCTTGAACTTATGAGCTCCCGAGGAATCGTCGTTGGATCCATATGTTCTAGCGGTAAAGCTGTCAAGAAAGTTCCGGATACCGTCCTTTGAGCTTTACGATGGGACAAGCGATCCCACTGAGCATATCGCTCACTTCATCAACTTGATGGAATGAAACTATATTCCCCTATAGGATTTGGAAAATGGTGACCTGTAAACTCTTACCCCTAAGCCTGAAGGGGTCAACCCTGAAGTAATTCAATTGCCTGAAACGAGGATCGATCCACAACTTCCAAGAGCTCTCTTCAGCCTTCTAAGGAGAGTATAACGTAAGCAAGGAATACGCAAAGACGAATCAGGATCTCTACAACGTTCTGATGAGGAAGGACGAGCAACTAAAAGACTTCATTTACAGATTCAGAAAAGTGAAGTTAGAAATTCCCAACTGCAGGGATGAGGACGCAACGTTTGCCTTCGCAAGAATGATACATCCATACCATCAACTCCGGAGATTCTTCAATAAGTTCTCTCCTCAGATAGTGACAGAAGAATTGGAGAGAGCGTCCAAGAAAATTTCGATAGAGGAGTCTGCGAGGATGGCCCGTGAGCTCGGAAGAGGCAAGAAAGATCGACAGACCTCTAATAAGAAAATGTACGAATCTAAAAGCCAAAAATACGAAAAGCCCTGGAAAAGTGGGAGAGACAAGACGGAGAAAAGAGATTTCCAGAAGAATGAAAAAGATAAAACTCCCAGTCGTGTACACCAGGCAACCACAAAGGGGCCAAAGGAAGACGCGTGAGGTCGATCCACCAAAAGCAATAAGGAAAAGTATTGCAAATTTCACTGCAATAATTCTCACTCGACTGAAGAATGCAGAACATTGAGCAAGGAGGCGATGAGAATCTGCAAAGAAAGAGCAGCAGGGAGAGAGAAGTGGTGAAAGGAAAAAAGGGGTAACTAGTAGGATCCAAAAACAGAGAAGAACCCCACAACCCTGAAATAGACTTTCCCCAAAGACTTGGATGGAAAAGATGATATAGTTGACTTGAACATGATCCATTGTGCAAGACTAGAGATCATCGAAGCTATGTCCGAGCTCATTCTTCTAGAAAAAGGCGCTGCCAATGAAGAAGATTCAGAAATGGTGGCACAGGATTTGAGCGACCAAACCTCCGGGGTTACCGAAAAAATCCTCAGTAGTCAAGGCAGGAGTTCAGACAAGCCAACCAACAAACAGGCTGAACGATTAAAACTTGACATAATTCACTGTACCGAGTCCAGTACCAACAAGGGCAAGAGAAAGAGTAGGGATGTAAGAATCCCAGTTCTGCGAGTTGAGTACAAGCACACAATTCCGACCACGTTTTCATTGTTAGGAATGGTGTCCTAGAACTTGTAATTATTTAATAATAATAATTTATTAAGAATAAATTAAATAAATAAACATAAGTTCTTTATATTATCTAGATTGATTCAATTAATGATATTAGGAATATATGGAAATATATAAATATCAAACATTCAAATAGTAAACCCTAAGTTACTCTTATGAAATCACGACTTAGTATGTGAGTCATACGAGAGGATTAAAATCGAGATGAGTAACTTAAACGTGTCTACAGTAAACGGATAACGTTTGGGAACCTTATCCTGGTAACACTGTTGATAACTTCGCATTTTGTTTATAGACAAATGATCAAATCCTGATCATTCATGTGGGAGACATGAAATGGAAGTATCATTTGCAATGTTGATTGTATAAGACAGGACCACGATGTTCGATCAAATTTCTCCTTAGTACCGTTTACGAGAAATAATCTAATATCAAACTAAGTTTATCAACCGTGATAGATCTCAATCCTGAGTGAAATGCGGACTCCTATTTGTGGAGTTATGTTCTTTGATTCACATAGTTGAGAGCGATCTGTAAGAACGCTCAATACACTCTTGTTTTGGGAACATGACTAGATAAGTAGCTGGGAACTCATTTTCACGAGATGGAATTCATAACTTTCCTATAAATTAACCGGTATCGGTGCGATACCTAAACATTTTAGGAACTTTAGGAAACTCCTTGATGTCTCGATTCGAGACATGAACAAGTGACGTCACGACTTCTATTGATCACGAAGTATCTTATCTCTAGTTCGACTAAAGATAAAGTTCATTGGAGAATCAGCGGGAACACAAGGATAAAGCGGTAATTACAGGGGTAAAACGGTAAATTTATCCACTGTAATTATGAGGGTTCCACGTTAAGGATATATCACGAGATATAAATAAAAGATAAACTAAATGGACATAACTCATCTATAGTGAGGGGAGTTCAAGCTATGAATCTATAGTGGAATTATTCATAGTTAGATAATAAGTAATTAACTGATTATGTGTTAATCACTTAATTGACTAATTATTAAGCCCATGATCTATAGGTCCATCAGGTCCCTATGCTAGCCCAAATATCGTAGTCGCGAAATCAAGTAGAAGAAATGGAAATTTTAAGTAAAGTGAATTACTTAAAATAGGCAATATTAATTGTTTAAATATTGAGTATATTTAAACGGTAATTAATATAAACATTATTAATTGTTTAAATAATGAGTTTATTTAAACATGAAATTAATAATGAAATATTATTAAAATATTTATTATTAATTATTTAAATAATAAAAATTATTTAAATGGAAATTAATAATAAATTGGATAATATTTAGTCGGGAGAAAATATTAATATTATTAATTGTTTAAATAAAATATTTTATTTAAATGGTAATTAATAAATAAATTAATTAAGTTGGACTTATTAATTTAAGAGAGAATTTCAAGCCCAATTGGATTAATGGACCCAATTGGAATTGGCCCAAAATAATGAATTAAATAAATTGTATTTATTTATTATTTTATGATGATAAATTCGACCATGACATGTATTTTGAGGAGATAATTGTTTGAATTATATCCTAAAATAATTACATAGATTTATTTACCCAAGATAAATAAAAATAAAGAAAATAAAATAATCTCGTATTTATCCATGGCATTTTCGAAATTGCTAGATAAAGGAAAGAGATAATCTTTTTTCTTTTTGTATTTATCTCTATAGATTAATCCTAATGTGATTAGGATTCCTATTTTTCTATAAATAGAAGGGTTGGGTCATTCATAAATCACACAATTTAATTCCATAGAAAGTTGGAACTCTCTCTTCTTCCCTTCTCCCCCCTTGGCCGAAATTCCTAGTGTTATTGGGAAGAAATTTTTTTTTTTCTTCTTCCCAATTTCTTCTTAAGTTCGATCCCACAATCGAATTTCGTTTGATCGATCAGGATATAGCATAGAAGATCCGGTGTTGCTGAGGATTGATGCTGTAAAGAAACCTCCAACCGATTCTCCATATTTTACTCAATGTAAGTAAAGGGTTTTAATTTTCGAAAAACGAGCATGAATCTACATGTTTTTATCACAAATTGCATGATATTAATAGATCCTAAATTAAATGTTAATTTGTGTTACTAAATAAATTTCGCTAATTTAGTAAATCATCCCTTCATTCATATTATGATTCAGCTGACGTCCATCACCCGCATAATGATGCTCTGGTCATATCCGTATCAATTGACAAATACAAAGTCCATAGAGTAATGATCGATCAAGGCGCCGATACTAATATGATCTTCAAAAAATATCTTGAAGGAATGAAAATTGAAGTAGGAAAGATCCAATCGAGCAAACAAGAATTGGTCCGATTTAACAACGTTGTCTCACTATCCTCCAGCTAGAGCTTCCTATCGCCATTGGAGGAGTCATCAAGGTAACACCCTTCCACATATTAGACACTAACTCTAGTTATAATATGATTTTAGGTAGACTTTGGCTGCATGCGATGAAGGCAATATCTTCAACTGAGCATTAAAAGCTCAAATCCCCGCATAAAGGAAAGATCGTTGTAATCAAGGGAAACCAGAGAACGACAATGAGCTGCATGGTCGACGCTATAAAGCTCAAGGCTATCGAAAAATAGCAACCAGAAGAGAAGCCAGAGATCCTGAAGCTGAAACAAAAATATTTTCGTCCCCAGGCTCCCGAAGAAGACTCAGAAGCGTTGATCATCCATCTCGAGGATAAAAAAAAGACAACGTAGATTGGAACGAAAACCAACTAGGAAGTCAAAGAGCAACTCTCCACCCACCTCCATTCTAAATGGAAGACTATTACGTGGAATAACACGGGCATGCCTGGAATTAAATAAGTAATAATCACACACAGGCTCGAAGTGGGCTCGCACCTGTCTGTCAAAAAAGATGAAAATTTGCCCCGAAACAAAACCAAATCATCGACGTGGAGGTTCAAAGATTACTGGTGGCTGGTTTCATCCGAGAAGTGAAATATCCAAAGTGGCTAGCCAATGTGGTGGTAGTGAAAAAGAAGAATAGAAAGTGGAGGGTCTGTATTGACTTCACAGACTTGAATAAAGCATGCCCGGAGGACTATTTTCCACTATCGAAGATTGATCAACTTGCAGATGCAACAGCTGGATTCGAGCTACTAAGCTTTATGGACACCTTCTCTAGTAATCAGATCATGATGAATCCAGTCGATAAAAAAAAGACTTCCTTTATAAAGAATAAGGGCACATATTTTTATAAAATGATGCCTTTCAGATTAAAGATCACATGGAAACATATCAGAGGTTGATGAACCGGATGTTCGAGAAGGAGTTGGGCAAAACCATGGAAGTGTACATCGATGATATGCTTGTAAAATCTGAGGGAGACGAAGATCATCCACAACATCTCAAGAACACTTTTGACATCCTCGATGAATATAGGATGAAACTTAATCCAAATAAGTGCACTTTCGGCATCCCCTCTGGGAAATTCCTAGGATATCTTGTGACCAAAAGAAGAATAGAAGAAAACCCAGATCAAATGAATGCTATCTTCCAAATGGAATCCTCTAAGAATGTGAAGGGAGTTCATAAGCTCACTGGATGTCTGGCCGCATTGGGAAGGTTTATCTCCCGATCGTTGGACAAATGCCTCCCCTTCTTCAAAACCCTCAAAAGAAGCAAATAGTTCAGATGGGATGAGAAATACCAAAAAACCTTCGACGAGCTGAAGACGTATTTGTCCAAACCCCACTCAAATCCAAGCCCAAGGATGGCGGAGATTTCATTATCTATCTAGTAGTCTCCGAGACAACAGTAATTGCTGCTCTGGTCAGAGAAGACAAGAGAGCCCAACATCCTGTGTATTTCGTCAGTAGAGCCTTACTGGATGCCGAAACGAGATACGCAGAGGTCGAACCATTGGCACTAGTAATGATAACAACCTCGAGAAAACTCGAGCACTATTTCCAAGATCAAATCATTATATGAACAACATTCCCACTAAAATCGATTCTCCATAAGCCCGATGCTTCCGGATGATTAATGAAGTGGGCAATAGAGCTAGGGGGTATGACATCACGTACAAACCCAGAACCACCATCAAAGGACAAGTCCTAGCGGACTTTATCACAGAAATGACCAACAACGAGGAACAGAAGGTCGTCCAGACTGATGAGCACAAGCGGGTTGACGAAGAGAATAGTTGGAGAATCTACTTGGACGGCTCTTCTAATGTCAAAGAAAGTGCAGCTGAGATCGTAATCAAAGCACCCGAAGTCTTCCTATTGGAAGAATCAATCAGATTCTATTGGTCGAAGAAATATATGAGGCTCTATTGGCCGGACTAAATTGAATGAAATAGAAATGGTCAAAGACCTCACAAAAAAGTTCGAATCCAAAGATAAACCCCTCAGCCATGCACTAATAAAATCTTCAAACCAAGGTTACAATGGATCTTGCAATCTCTGAAAATACTCAGTATTTACACATAGAGTTGAAACAATAACTCTAGACAAATTTCTTTGAAACTTTCTCAAGAACAACAAAGCTAGAACTAACAATCTCTCATATATGAAGAACAAAGCGAAAACAGAGCAAGAACTCAGCAAAAGAAAAGAAATTGAAATCAGCTTCAATTTTTCTTCTTGTTAAACAGAATGAGAGGGTCTCCTAGCTCCACGTATCTCAAGCTATATCCATAGAATGCCAGCTGCACACAGGTGTCTAAGCAACTACCCACGTGCCTTGAAAGTCAAGTTAGTTAAGTCTACCAACTTGAGGATGGGCTACAACTGAGCTGAGTGATAGTTCAAATGGGCCAAGCCCAATCAGCTTAAAGAACTAATCCAAATCATTTACAACAAATCTCTACCTTGATTTGAAATAAGGTTCACAAGTGATCCTTTTTCATACCAGCTGGATTTAGCTTCTTAGTGCATAGCTCATCATCGGGGCTTCTTCAATTCAGCTAAGCGAAGTTTATTCAACGTGGATCAAAAGCAGTCACACCTAAAGATTTTAGACAGTTGCTAAATTTATCAGTTGTGATTGGTTTTATTAACGCATCATCAAGATTATCATTAGTGTGGATTTTCATGATAGAAACTTTACCTTGATTAATAATATCCCTAATAAAATTATATTTAGCTTCTATGTGTTTAGTTCTATCATGAAACATTTGATTTTTTGTAAGATAGATGGCACTTTGACTATCACGGTAAATGGTTACCTTCTCTTGTTGAACACAAAATTTAGAAATCAAACCTTTAATCCACATTGCCTCCTTTGTTGCTTCAGTCACAGCAACATATTCAGATTCGGTGGTTGATAGGGCAACTACTGGCTGAAGTGAGGCTCTCCAACTTACTGTGTTTCCAAATAGAGTAAATACAACTCTTGAAATTGATCTTCTCTTATCAAGATCTCCTGCAAAATCAGAATCACAGTATCCAAGCAAAGCATTATCCAAATCATTTGATTGTTTGTATTTCAAGCCATAGTTCCAGATATCCTTTAGATATCTTAAGACCCATTTGGGAGCTTCCCAATTTGTTTTACCTGGATTAGCCATGTGTCTACTAATTAGACTGGAAGCATAAGAGAGATCAGGCCTGGTACAGACCATGGAGTACATAACACTACCTACAACACTAGCATAAGGGATAAGACTCATCTCTTGTTCTTCCTCTATAGAGTTGGGACTCATATGAGCAGTAAGTTTAAAATGTTGTGCTATGGGTGTAGTGACAGTCATGGCTAGGTTCATTTTGAACTTTTCCAATATTCTAGTTATGTACTTGTGCTGGGTGAGGTATAGAAAGTTATTCACCCTACCCTATCTCTTTTCCTAGATCTTTCATTTCAAAGTCTTTATTTAACATGACTTTCAGATTTTCAATTTCTTTGATGTTTGAGCATGCAACTAACATGTCATCAACATACAACAGTAGTTACATTGGACAGTCAATCTAAATCCACTTAATGTAAACACAACTGTCAAAATTACTTCTCTCAAAATTATGGTTTATCATAAACCTATCAAATTTTAGGTACTATTGCCTAGGAGACTGTTTTAGGTTGTACAAAGGCTTTTTAAGTAGACAGACTTTATTCTCACTTCCTTTTGGAACAAAACCCTCAGGTTGTGACATGTATATAGTTTCAATTAAATCCCCATGCAGGAAGGTAGTTTAAACATCTAATTGCTCTAGTTCTAGGCTGAATTCAATTACAAAAGCTAACAGAATTCTTATGGATACATGTCTCACAACTGGGGAATAAATTTCATTGTAATCAACTCCCTCTCTTTGAGTAAAACCCTTATCTACTAACCTAGCTTTATATCTTTTTTTGGTTACCCTAGGTATCTCTTCTTTTCTTTTGAAAATCCATTTGCAGCGAACTAACTTAACATTTTTAGGTTTATCAACTAGAACCCAAGTTTTATTCTTCTCTAAACTTAACATTTCGTCTTTCATTGCTTCTAGCCATTTAAGTTTATTAGAATCAGACAGGGGTTCACTAGTTATCAATTGCTCAGCAGTATTAAAAGTATAGGATACATACTCATCATTAGAGAACCTGTTTGGAGGGATTATTGTCCTTCTACTCCTGTCCCTTGCTAGTTGATAATTTCTCAAATCTTCTGGTTGTTGGCCATGATTTTCCTCTGCTGGATTTACTTCTTCAGGTTCCTCAGCTTGAGTGTCTAAAGAGTTCACTCCAATGGCAGATTTAATTGGATCATCAGCTAGCTCCACCTCCTTCTGCGTACCTGTTTGTTTTTCTGCATCATGCTCACCAGACTCCTCAGATGGTTTCAAAAACATTTCACTTTCATTGAACCTTACATCTCTACTTATGAAACTTTTAAATTGACCATTTGGAAGTGGTTCCCACAATTTATAGCTTTTTACACCATCAAGGTAGCCTATAAACATACATTTTATGACTCTGGAGTCAAGTTTCTCTTCTCTATTATGGGCATAGGCAATACACCCATAGGTTCTTAGATGATTGATGTTAGGAGGGGAACTAGTCCACATTTCTTGTAGGGTCTTAAAACCTAGAGATGATGAGGGACACCTATTTATCAAATAGTAGACTGTTTTAATAGCTTCGGCCCAGAACCTTTTAGGTTGACTGGCAGTGTTCTTGATGCACCTAACCCTCTCTAATATTGTTCTATTCATCCTCTCAGCAATACTATTTTGCTGAGGGGTTAGTCTTACTGTTTGATGTCTGGTGACCCCTTCATCTCTATAAAATTGATTAAACTCCTCACTCAAGTATTCAAGGTCACTGTAAGTTCTTAAGGTTCTAACTTTCCTGTTGGTTTGGGTTTCTACATCCTCTTTCCATGTTTTAAAATGGTTAAAAGCTTCTGATTTATGTTTTAGAAAGAACACCCAAACTTTCCTAGAGAAATCATCTATAATGGTCATGAAGTATCTTCTTGAGCCTAGAGATGGATTACTTGATGTGACGACCCGACTTACTCTAGAAGCTCAGGACACGAGTACGCATACGGAAGCGAAGAACATAAAGTTCAAAACAACTGACTTAGTAATTTCTTAAAAATTTCGGCATGTAGTATTTGTAAATTCCAAAACTCACATACAAAATAAAACCTGCTTATCAAAATCATCGGCTCGTCGGCCGGTTCACAGTATCATAAGAGTTCTAAAGTGATAAAAACACATCAAAAAAACGTGGTGCACCACGAAAAAGTTATTACAAACCACAAAACCTCGTAAAATGATTTACAGTAGGTATTTGAAATTTAAACTCCAAAAAGAAAACAACGTAACCCGACGATCAGAAAACATGGCTCGCGTGTCCGGTGGCCTATCCAAAGTCTTCATCTCTCACGTCAACAAGCACCACCTGTCGCTCCATGTCCTCGTCCTCGTGCAAAACCTGAAAGGTGATATAAAACACCTTTGAGCATGACACTCAGTGAAAACAAAAGAATATGAACGGTGATGCGAATGCTCATAACATAATGCACCAATGAAAAATATATGTAAAGAATGCACTGTGACTAGATACTCATAACCAACCGTAAACATTTGACATTCAAATCCTTGTCAAGCCAAAACCGTTCATCTCGTATTATAATCTATCATCTCCCCTTAGCCACTACCTTCCTATTTTACATTTTCGGCGTCTCACTACGCCCCATATTTATCGCATCATTAACCAATAATCGATCCACAATTCCTTGTATATTACACTTCCCGCTTAACATTAAGCCTCGAACAACCATTACCACATTCCATTCACTATTCTAATCACTTTGTTTATCATCACACATCCCGCTCAAAACGCATATCAAAGACAAGAAGTTAGCTATGCAAGGATGTATAGATATGCTAGGAACATAACATGAATGCTTATGCAAGTAATCAACTTTCAAGTTTAAGATTTCACCGAACAACAATGCATAAGCCATTTCCACTTTTTCCTTTTCCTTTCAACCATCATTTGGTTCCTTACTTACAACCCGCATCTCACTATGCGCAAATCAGGAATTGCCACTTATCACAAACTCGAGCCGCAGCTCATTTCACAATATCCGAGCCGAAGCTCATTTCTATTCTTCCAGGTTATCATAATAACCACTTAGCATCCAGGCCATCCACCACACAGCGCCTCGGAGCTCCACAATATCATCACCACGTAACCACGTGTAACGTCCAACAACCACTCACCATTACACGGGTTACGACCCCATGGCCACATATTGATCATATGAAATGTATGAATGAAGTGTTCATGAATGAAGTGTTATGGAATGAAATGGCATAATCATGCTTTCTTTCAATATTCATCATGAGAAGTCATCTCGGCTTAACAAGCACAAATAGGCAATTCCTCCAGGCTATATATGACTCAATCGTAACACACAACTTGCTCAATCCCACCTCACACAAGTAAATCATGTTTCACATATTAAGCCTTAACAACTCATTCACTTGTTATTCACTAAGCATAAATGATACATGTCGAGTATTTATTGAAAATAGCCCCAATCCAGCATATGACTCAATCATAGACTAAGAGTGTAAATATCAACAAGTAAACATGCTCATGTAAGCGAATAATTATAAAAAGTCATATTGACTCGAGCTAACTAGCTCGTTGAGGCTCTCTTAATATCGACCAAGCTCAACTCCCACCTTCCATCACTTCCTCTTACTTTTCTCCCTTACTATTCACATTCCATAAACATCAAACCATTCACAACCATGGAATGCATGAATGAAGTGAGATGATATGGAATGCACTAATCATGCTTTCTTTGCCATTGTCATCGGAAATATCATTTAAGCAAGTAAGATGAGTTCTCAATTAGCATATAATTCAATCTATCACTCGACACTTTCAAAGTGCACAAAATTATATCAAACTTCAAGCATGATGTTGTGGCATTTCGTTATACTTTACTCGTCAAGAAATAATCTAAAACATATCGAGCATGAATAACATAAATCCCAATTCAGTATATGACTCGATCTTTGACTTGAAAAGCGAGTAAAACAAGTAAACATGTCAATCTATCTTAATTTAGATATATGAAAGCAAGTAGGCATATCAAAGTATCGCAAGTTGTATATAAAGGCAAATTGGTTTAAGCAAAACCGCTCTTCCAGCTCTTAGGAACGAGTCAAGCTTGGATCTCGTCTCTCGTTACTTTCACAACTCTATTTCTCATTCAAATCATACACCAAAGTGTTCCAATCAGCCATAACCATTTACAATCCCACATCATCCTTCTAACAATCACAAACCACACCGCCGTCACTGATCCGATTCTTTATGTTCTCACCTTATCGATATAGTCTCAGAGCTCGTTCTTGACTCTTGTCCTACATGAAACATCCCACACACACTTTAGATGTAATTTATTACATATAAATCAGCCCATGATAAGAACAACACGCCTCAAACACCCGGTTAGTAGCAAAATGCTCAAAACTAGTCAAATTAATTACTATTTTTGGCCAAAATAGAAACTAACCCAAGAATCATCAAGTTGGGCTTCCCCTATGTTTCTCACGTATAAAATATACATACTAACACCCATTATTTCCAGAATTGACAACTTTACACATTTACTCAAGAAATACCCAAAATTAGCTAAGTGTAAAAAAACTAGCTTTTTAGGCCAATTTTGATAACTTCTTAAAAATCATCCTCTTACCCTTCCAAGTTGTTTTTCATGTGGATTATATATATATAAACACACATTCTTTCCAGAAATGATAAATTCAAAGAAAAGCCAAGGATAACCATTCTTTAAAGAAGCTAGAAATTCCAAAACATAGCCATTTTAAGGTGTCATCCATCATGAATCTATCTATGGCCTTTAGTTCCTCTTTACTTTATTAAATATACTTCTTAAAGCTTAAAACCATCAACTTAAAGTCAATTTCCAGATTATATACTCTTACAATTCCAAGCCAAAAACTCAAAATAACAATAAGCAAAAGCTTGAAGCTTCACCATTAATGGAGGTTATGTGTTCTTCAAAACCATGGCTTTTAATTCCTTCCTTTTCCTTGCTTAGATAAACTTTAACATATGCTTATCATTTGAGAAACATATTTCCAGAAATTTAAAAAGGAAGAAAGTCATTGTTTAATCAAATACATCATCAATCAAGAACACCCAAAGCCAATTCCATGGAAACCTAGAAAATCTTGAATTGGAAACTTGGAATTCTTACCTTAACTTTGTAAAACCCTATGGATCTTGGCTTGAATTGGTCTAGGATGAAAAACCCATCATCAATCCATGAAACCCCAAATGATTTAGACCTTGGATCACCATCTCTTGAAGATTGGAGGAAGAAAAATCAAAGAGAAGAGAGCATGGGGGGGGGGTAGGTTTGGAGAAGATAAGAGGAAAAAAATTTTTTTTTTTTTTTTTTTAAATACTCTCATTCTTCCTATTTGTAATCTCAATTCATAAAATAAGAATAAACTAATTGCACCCAAAACCTCCCACCTCTTCAATTTACTCTTCAAGTCCTCCCACCTCCTAAATTTCATTTCAAGTCCTTTTCTCTCTTCTCCTTTGCTAACTAGTCCTCCACCCAATAAGGTTTTCCATTTAGTCCTTTTTCAACTTAACCATGGTTAAACTAACTATGGTTTACCTTTAAAAACAAATAAATCAAGTAATAACCTTCCAAATAAGTAATTAATAAATAAAAATTAAATAAATTACGAACCCGGGCCCTTACACTTGAGGATCCCCACAAATCAGAGTAGATATAGTTTAGGGGTCCACTGTTTGTGTGTTGTCCTTTTGTGAAGCTAACCCTAGTAGACTTCCCTAGCACACAATTTTCACAGAAATCCAATTTTTGGATTTTGGAATTATCAAGAATGCCTTGTATTGCTAATTCTATTGAGGCCTTTCTCACTTACATGCCCTAACCTCCTATGCCACAATTGGGTATGGTTCTCAGCTTGCTCAATGGTATTTGCAGCAAGTTCAGTGAGTGTTTCTCCCTCTAGGATGTACAATCTATTGGCTCTAGTACCTTTCATCCACACCATGGACCCACTTATATCCCTTAGGTTCCAATCTTTGACAGTATAGGTCATGCCCTCTTCTTCTAGGGTTCCTAGGAAAATTAAGTTCCTCTTTAGTTCTCAGACATATCTAGCTTTTTTTAGATTTATTATGGGTCCATCTTTGGTTCTAATTCTAAGCTCTACTATCCCCCTAACCTTGCAAGGTTTATCATCTCCTAGAAGGACAGTTCCTCCATCCATGAGCTTAAGGTCAGTGAACCAGTGTTTGTAATATGAAATGTGAAAGGTACACCCAGAGTCTATTACCTATTCATTCCTAGGTGTCTTGTTGTCAACCATTAGAACATCTACAACAACAACGGTATCCTCTTGATCAGTTTTGTCTCCCTCTACATTGTTCCCTGAGTTGTTGTTATGATTTTGGTTTTATTATTGTTTCTCTTAGGACAGAATCTCCTAACATGACCCATTTCATTACATTGATAACATTTTATATTTTTCAAGTATGCTCTAGATTTGGATCTTGATTTACCTCTCCGTTTCTTATTTCTATCTACTGATCTACCTCTCACATTAAGACTCTCAGTCTGACTTGAGCTATTAATGGACTTAGCCTTAAATTCCAGATCCCAAGATATAAGGGAAGAAATTACCTTATCCATGGTGATTGTGGTCCTACAAAATTTTATTGCAGCTTTTAGTTCCCTGTAGGAGTCATTTAGAGAATGCAAGAGGATGATGGCTTTGCTCTCATCTCCTATTTTCTCTTCATCAATGGAAGCAAGGGTGATAGTAATCTTCTTGAATTCGTCTAGATTTTGTTCCAGGGATTTGGAGTTTTCCATCTTGAATTCAAAGAACTTCTCTTTCAAAAGGATTCTGTTTGAAAGAGACTTAGTGAGATAGATTCCTCCCAACTTTTCCAGACTTCATATGCCATATCTAGACCATCCACTTGTCTCACAATTGTATTTTCCAGATGCAAGATTATCACAAAGTATACCTTATGCTGTAATTCTGACTTCTCTCATGGTCAATCATGGTTGCTGGTAGGGTTGCAGGATCTTCAATAGCTTTGTAAAGATCCTTATTCACCAGCAAAGCTTTCATCTTCTTTCTCTAGGATCCAAAATCGCCAGTTCCATCAAACATGTGGAGTTCCACCTTCATCGCCATTCAGACATAGGATCTTTGATCTTTCTAAAGATTCTTGGATGAATAAATGAAGTAGTCTTCCGCAAGCTCTGATACCAATTGTTGAACTTCGAACACAAATTCACACACAAGAACAGTAAAAGATTAAGAGAGAAATGACACAAGATTTATACTAGTTCGACCATGATGGCCTACATCTAGTTGCTGAAGAGAAACCCATCAACCATGCACTAATAAAACCTTCAAACCATACAATGGATCTTGCAATCTCTGAAAACACTCAGTATTTACACCTAGATTTTAAACAATAACTCTAGACAAGTTTCTTTGAAACTTTCTCAAGAACAACAAAGCAAGAACTAACAATCTCTCAAATATGAAAAACAAAGAGAAAACAGAGCAAGAACTCAGCAAAAGAAAAGAAATTGAGATCAGCTTCAATTCTTCTTCTTGTTAAACAGAATGAGAGAGTCTCCTAGCTCCATGTAGCTCAAGCTATATCCACAGAATGCCAACTGCACACAGCTGTCTAAGCAACTACCCACGTGCCTTGAAAACCAAGTGAGTTAAGTCTACCAACTTGAGGACGAGCTACAACAGAACTGAGCTGAGTGATAGTTTAAATGGGCCAAGCAATGGGCTAAGCCCAATCAGATTAAAGAACTGATCCAGATCATTTACAACCGTGGTGATATGGTGGTTTCTGATTTTATAGTTTATCATCTTACCCTTTTATCTCTCTTAATAACTATATCTTATTAGTTACATATCATTTAATTTATTATTTAGTTTTGAATTCAAGTCAATCTTCCTTATACATACGATATTCTTCCCTCAAATTATGAAATTGTGTCCATTTTGAAAACGAAAAAGAATTACTTTCTGAATCTAAAAATCCCCTTTGGTTTTTTGTTTTTGTTTTTTTTCTCCTGTCCATAAGTTATCCAAATACTTTCACCAAATTTTCCTAAACCTTTCAAAACATGGCGATCACTCACTATTCTCGTTATCATGAATTCAAAATTCTTGAATTCTCTGCTTCCTTTACCTTTTCCCTTTCTCCCTTTTTTGTTTCCATTTCCTCCCATTTATGTTCCCATTTTTTCTCCATTTCAAATCTTTTGCATTCCCACCTCTGACGCCCCAGCTCTCTCTTCGACTTGCGTTTCTCAAAGTGAGCCTCCATATCCTTTAGCTGTTTTAGTTGGGTGAACATGGACCCCGCTGCCCCACCAGCCCGCCCCACCCCACTCATTAAGGGTGTAATCGGGATCGGGGTGGGAATTTTTACCCCGTTTAATAAACAGGGCGGGGTCGGGTTGATGAGGTTTGACCTCATCGGGGCCCTGACTCCGATTACTACTTATTAATTTTTTTTTTTTTTTAGTTTTCCTTTTCCTTCTTTTCTTTTTTTTCTCCAAACCCATTTACACCTCACCCCATTAACTACTCATTTACACCCCAACCCCATTTATACCCTATTTACAACGAAACCTCATTTCCATCACAATCTTATATACATTCCAACCCCATTTACACCCCAACCTCGCCCATTTCGATTCACCCCACCCCGCCCCAAACCCGATAATTAAATGGGGTGGGGTCGGGGTCGGGGTAGATTTTTAATGGGGCGGGGTCGAGGTGCCCTTTTTTTCCTTAAATGGGGTCGAGGTGTAAACGGGGCCCATGTTCATCCCTAATCTTAGATGGTAAAAACCACGTTTTCTTCTCCTATTTCTTTTTTGAATTAAATGTTTTTTATATTACACTTTTAAATATTTTGCATAATTTTAAGGATTTGATTTTATTCAATTTTTTAATTTTATTAATCTTATATACAGTTCTTTATATCAGGGTTTATCTTTATCATAAAAAACATCTTAAATTTCTGAAACAATATTTAAAATTCGTCATTGTAATCAAAATTTAAAGCTCTGAATCTTGTTCATGGGTCTCTAATGAGGTGCTACTATTGCAAGGAGTCCTGAGGAACCGCAATAATTGATGTTTTCTGAATGTGTGACCAATATGTCAAGTGGATTATTTAGCTATACATACGTCTATAAAAAGATTCTACCTCTTGCGATGAGTCTTGGGGAATCACAATAATAGATGTCACATGTACTAATACTTTTTTATGTGTAGAATTTAATTCGTGAAGGGTTATTGTGGACTAATTTGAGGCTTGCTAGTTATGAGAATCCTTTATGAAAGAAATGGGTAACAGAAATAGGATCGCTCTTGAACTCAAATAAAGTTTTATGGAGTATTTTAAGTTTTGTATTACTTCTAAGTTGTATGATCATAGAGTTTATTCTCATAGTGCTACACTGTTGTTTTTCAGGTAAAAACGAAGAATAGCTAGCAAACGATGATCCCTCGATGGCGATTCCTATAGATTGTAGTTGTTGGGCCGGTATTTATTTGTTTAAACAATTTTGTGTTATCGTTTTCAGTAACTTCTAGTGTTTTCGAGATGTTAAAAACTCATAAACTTATTTTTGGATTTTATGTTTATTTGGTATTTGTGTTTCATGGTTTTGTTGAAATGACTAAAATGAGTTATGGAACTCAACCTTGATTTTAAAGGACATATTATAGATGTTTTGTCTTAAAATTTTACTTCTACTGTTTTTATTGAGTTTTTGATAATACAAGTCATATTATACGTAAGTTGCACGTGAAATACCAATTATCAATTAAAAATTCATTGAACAATATATTTTAAGATATTTAAATTAAAATTATTCTTATGAATAAATTTGAATTAAAATATTTTCTTTTATAAATATAATGTTAAGACATAACCATTTTAAAAGTCACAAGTTTTCACTTTTACTCAATAGACACATTTACAATATGTCCCTCCACTAATAACTAATAGAATTAATTAATTAATTATTAAACCGCTAATAGTTATCAACTGGGCCACAATAAATTTTTACACACTGACAAAAGGTCATCATTTTTACAAATAAATTTAATATATAATTAAGTCAATTTTAATGTTAAAAAATGTAGGATGAAATTAAAAAATAAATGGAATATAAAAAAAAATAAGGGTAAAATATAAATATCATATGGGTCAAGTGGAAGAATGTAAAAAACTATCGTGACCCAATTGATATATTATTAGTGTTTTAATAATTTATTAATTAAATCTAGTTAGTTATTGGTGTAGAGACACATTATAGAGATGTATTTATTGACTCAAAACTAAAAGTTATGACTCTTTATATTGTTATGTCTTTTGATGGAAAAGACACAACCATATTTATAGTTAAGTATATTTAATGGTTACATACATGATGTCCATTGTCATTTTATAAGTAAATTGATTTAATTTTAAATAAAAGGATACAAATGGAATATATTTAAAAAAAGGGGTAAAATGGGAACTCAATGTTTCTTCTCACTTCCCCACTTCTCACTTCCCCACTTTTATATATGTTAAAGATTATAGATTATAGATAATGGGTCAAGTCTTTACACAAGGCACAAAAGCAAGAAATCCCAACTAATAGCAAGCAAGTCTAGACCAAATATAAGGCAAAAAAAGCGAGAAAACAACGACAAAACAAAATGTTACTATTGAAAATATCTCATGCAAAGCAATTTATTGGGTCAAAAACACTATGATTACTACCTCGCCAAGAAACAACTCTGGAAAAATATCACACTAAACCAGTTGAAAAACCATGTGAGGAGAAGGAACAGTTTCATCATGAAAATGGTTGAATTGAAGTAAATCCATTATCTCTTTTATTTAAAGCAAATCCCTTAGGACTCGTTTGGTAGTTTTCCCAATTTATGTGTCTTTTTTCTATTTCTCGTTTTTTAAGAAATGAAGTTGTTTGGTAACTCTTCTTGTTTCTCTTTTTCTATTTTTTAGAAACACTTTTCAAAATTGTGTTGAAATTTTAGAAACAACAAATTCTACTTTCTTATTTCTCTTTATTGTTTCTAAAATTTTATACACATTGATAAATTATTACGCTGTCCCGTTTTGACTGATTAAATATATGATAAATATCCAAAAATTATATTGATATAATATTTTTAAACATGTTATTTAAAATTGTAATATTTTTTATTTTATTTTTTAAAATGAGAAACAGAAACAAGAAATAGTTACCAAACACATTTATATTTCTTTTTTCTTTTAGAAACAAGAAATACGAAACAGTTATCAAATATATTTCCGTTTCTCTTTTTTAAAAAACAGGAACAATAAACAAGAAATAAAAATAAGACACAAAAAATGGAAACGAGGAAGGTTACCAAACAGACTCTTTATCTTTTCACAATTTTTCATTTTGTTCTGATTTGTATTTCGTATTTTTTGAACTTTTTACTTCTCGTTTCCACACCATTCATTTCGTATTGTCTTCTTCGTATCTCATTATGGTAAATGGGATCCTTATAAAACCCATATTCTGAAAACACTCTTGATTTAATTTTTTTTGTAAATCAGTCCTTATGATTCCATATTTCTAACAATACAATTCACACCAACAAAATTAAAGTGTGCAAAGTGATTCATTTTGCCCAAAATACTGTAGCACCCTTCACAAACAAGCCACGAGTGTGAAACCCCCAAAATACCCTTTTCTTATTAATAAAAATGGCTCTTCCTCCCTTTCTCTCTTTATTCCCAAAACCACACTTTTTCTACAGAGTCTCTAGTTTTGCTCAGCATCTTCCTTCTTCTTTCCCAGAAAAATTATCTCAATCATTCTTTGATTATATATTTTCAAATGGAATCCAAACCCAAACCCAACAAAACTAAACCACAGAAACAGAGACTCTATAGGTTTCCTCCAAGGAGAGGATTAATCAAAATCAATATTTTCAAAAACGTTTTCAGGAGAATCGTTTCCTTGAAAGACGGAACCGCTCTCGCCAAGGGTCGTAATGAAAATGAAATCCTTCCTTCTTCTTCTTCTCCATCCACTACGACCCCAGCTCGCAGTGGTTATAATTCTGAGTCACAGTCCGACCCTTAGTCTTTGATGAATGATCTATAAATTCAGCGGGATCTCCCTAGTTTATCTAATGTAGTTTTAAAGCTTTTTAAAACCTTTGATCTTTCTTTTTATACTTTTTTTTTTTTTTATGTTTATACACATTTGCTTCAATTCAAGCCTCCCCAAATTGTTACCATTTTTTTTGTTTATTTTTTATTTTTTATATATTAAAGTGTATAATTGTTGAGACTCCAATTATTAAATTCAGGTGTTTTATAATTTGATATAAATATGTTAATTTCTTCTTCTTGCTCTGTAAATTTTAGAATTGTGTAAGAAATTCCATCCTTTGGGGAAAGAGAAAATTCAAGACTTTATTGGATTTTCTTTTTCTTTTTCATTTTCTTGGGTCTCTCTCTTTCTGTAGAATGATTCTTCTGTTAGGGTAAAGAGGATTTATGTTTTCTCTCTCCCCTGATTCTTTAGATCTAATGGGTTTTCTTTCCTCTCTTTTTTTTTGGGGAAAAATAAAATGATTTTTGTCTCTCTCTCTCTCTCTCTCTCATGGTGGGGGCTGGAAAAAGTTGAATTTGAGATTTTTATTTTTATTTTTTTTAATTTTTGGGAAGTAGGAATTTGGGTTTGCATATTTGGGAATTTGAGTCGAATCATTTTACAACAAAAAAAGAAGCTATCAGCATCTCTTTTGGCTTCTTTTTCAACTTCTGAATTGAAACTGATATGAAATGAATCTTTTGAAAAGCAATTTGTAGTAAGTGTGATTGTTTTAGATGCCAATTGAATGCGACGATTTGATCGGTTCGGTTCAGATAAAATTTAAAATAAATCAATCTAAAACAAATACAACCTTTTTTTGTTGTATAGGTTGATTCTAACCTGTATTAAAAAGTACATAGCTTAGTTTGATTTTGAATATGTTTCATATTTTTCTTGTTTTTTTTTTATTCGTTTTGAGATTGTGATTAGATTATGTAATATTATATATAAAAAAATTATTAATATTATTATATCGGTTTAATTCATGCTATTCAACTTTTAAGATAATTTGATTGAATCTAAATCATTATTATTCAAAAAGAAATTAAGAGAGAAACTTTTGTAAATACATTAGATACACGGTAAAAAGATGGTGAGAGTAGTATAGATGAAAAAAGAAAATGGAAAAACAAATTTTAGAGATTTAGAAATACAAGTAAGATTATTTATTTATTTTTGAAAAATATTTAGAAATGGACGTATTAAGATTGGAATGTTAACTTTTGCAAAAAAAAAAAGATTGGAATGTTAATGAAATTTTAAAGTAAATGAATTTTATTTATAAAACTATCCAATCGAAATAAAAAGAGTCCTGATTTTCAACAAATTTGAAAAGTGGTCTTGAGGCTCATGATTTTTATCTTTTTGAGAAGTAGATTCAATGTTCTCGCAGAATTTTATCTAAAGATCTTTGCCTTTTTCTTTTTAATTATTGGGAGGTAAGTGGAAAAAAAGGATAGATTTTCCCCCCTATTTTTAATGGTCAGCACTCATTATATAGAAGCTTTGAATTCATTCTCTCTTTCTTTTGGTTTTCCGTTTGTCTTTTTTCTTTTTGTCTTGTTTATTTTCGAAGTTGTTGTAAAACACTGATCAAACTCATTAAAGAGTACCAATCATATCATTCTTCTCTCTCTATTTCTCTCTCCTAGTTTCTCTTTTTTTGTTTTTACCTTTTTTGTTTATTTTCTGAAGTTGTTGTAAAACAATGATCAACTCATTAAGGAGGCGTTTGGAAGACGGGTTAGGGTTGGGTGAAATTGAGTGTTTGGATGTATAGAGGTATGAGTTATATAAACCTGAGTTTGTGTAACCTGTGTTTGGATATAGAATGAGTGAGTTTCTAAAATTTTGAGTTTTAAAATAATTAAATCGATTATTTCAACAAGAAAATAATAATTAATTGATAAAATAATTATTTTAAATTTATTTATAATATTAAAACATTAATTATTATTTTATAATAAATAAATAAATAACTAGCTAATTAATAAATAGATAATTAAAAAATGATTTTACTATATTTATGATGAATTATTTATTCATCACTCTTTAATTAATTTATTTATATTCACTTTTTTAAATTAATAAAAAAAAAATTCTTTCATGTCATTATACACTAAAAATCACACTGATATTTCCTATCAAAGTTATTTGGATCTTATGAAATAAAATTTATTAAATTTTCAAATTTTGTTAGAAAAATATCCAAACTTATAAATAATACTTAAAAGGAAATTAAAAAAGAAATCCAAACGTATAAATAAAATATAGTTGATAATATTAATTTAATTTAATTTAATATCATTAATTAATTTTTTAATAATTTTTATTAAATTTTAGATAATAATTAAATTAAAAAAATCAAATCATATTATACAAATCTTATTCCTTCTTACCAAACACAAAAATCATATTTCCATTAATCCATTCCAGCACACTCAAAACATAGACATTATATTCTCAGGCATTTGAATTTCATTCCAGCACACTCCAAACACAAACATCATATTCTCATCCATTATATTTTCATACTACTTATTCCCAGACATCTAATTTCTAGGCATTTGATTCTGATGCCGGCATACCATACGCCCCCTAAAAGTTAATAAAATCAAGATTTTAGTCATTATTAGAATATTTGATCAATTTGGTTTGCTAACTCCTCAATTATACTATTTAAACTCCATGGTTTAACTTTATCATCATCATTTTACTATTCCAAATCTATGGGGTTAATAAGCCAAAACTCTAGTGCTATAAGCCTTTCTACCAAACATGGGTTTGGGTATATAACCCCACCTCACCCTACCCTATCCCTCCTTCCAAACACCCCCTAAAGAGTACATCTTATCATTCTTCTCTCTCTAGTTTCTCTCTCCATTCATTCTTTTGTTTTTTTTTTACTTTTTTTGTTTATTCCATTTCCTTCTCAATTAAGCAACATTCAAGTTTCTAGTTTTTATTCAACCATACGAATCTGCATGTACATGTCATTAACATGCGTCAAATTTTTAACATTTGAAAGACATTATTATTTATTTTAAAGTATTTGTAATTATTTTGATGTGGATTTTTACCCCGACCCTTCTGAGTTTGGAGCTATCTTACTTGACATTAAGGAATTATTTTCTTTTTTTGATTGTTTTAGCCTTCACTACCTGAGAAGGCATCATAATTTTGTAGCTCATTCTTTAGCTCATATGGCTTTATTCATGACTGATTCAGCTAGCTGGATAGCTCCTCTCCCCTCTTGGATAGAGGATTTAGGCATGTTTCTTAATGAGTCGACTCTGACATTCTCTTAATAATTTATTTCCTTTTTTTCAAAAAATAAAAATAAAATAAATAAATAAAAATTAACATTTGACAATAAATCAGCTCGAATTTAGTCATTTTTTTAAAGGAAATTTTAGTAGGTAACCATTTTATTGTAGTATTTATAAATATAACATCTTTATAGAATATTTATAAATCATTGATTAATTGTGATAAATGATTGATTAATTATGATATGTGATCATCATTTGTAATAACCATTTGATTTAAATATTGCTTGAAAATAAACATAATAAATCATTAATTTTTTTATCTAATAAAATGATAAATTTTTAAATAGTATAGAAAAAATTGATTTTTTTTAAAATGTTATATTTATAAATATTATAAATAAATTTGGATAGATTTCAAATTACTACCATTTTTTTTATATTCAAGATATATTTTTCGTTTTAATATTGTGTCATAAATGCTTTTCAACGAATATGAATTTTCCAGACCATTATTTTGTTTTTAGCCCCTATGCAGGTTTGCGAGGGATTTTAATATTTTATTGGATTAATTGTAAGAATAGCCACCTTTTTTTATACCATATAAAAATCTAGCCAACCACTCAAATGTATGGAAACATAGTCATTTTGCTATTTTCTCAAAAAATTTATACTTTCAACATCCCTCAACTGATTTTACTTTTTATTTATTAGTATATTCTTACTATTCTTTTTTAATAAAATAAAATCTATTAACCTATTGTGAGACATGTTCAATTAAGATTTTGCTAGCTTTTGTGATTGAATTCAATCTAGAATTAGAACAATTAGATGCCAAAACTGCTTTCCTACATGGAGATTTAATTTAAACAATCCACATGTCTCAACCTAAGGGATTCATTTTCAAAGAATGTGAAAATAAAGTATGTCTCTTAAAGAAATCCCTCGATGGCCTATAGCAACCCCCCTAGACAGTTGTATTTAAAATTTGATAAGTTCGTGACTAATAACAAGTTTGCTAGAAGCAACTTTGACAGTTGTGTATATGTAAAATGGTTTAGCAATAACTGTCCCATGTACCTGCTCTTACATATGGATGACATGCTTGTTGCCTGCTCCACTTTTTTCCACTTTTTTCAGCCCCGAATTGAAAAGTCATTTTCTTTTTACCAAAAAAATAATAGTAATAGTAATAATAAAATAAAACCCATTAGAGAGAAACAGAAATTCTCTTTATCCAAACTGACAGAATCATTCTACAAAAAGAGAGACGAAAGAAAAAGAAAATTTAATAAAGTTTTGAATTTCTTATTTTTGAATCAAATTATAACACAGCTGAATATAACAATCGGGGTCTCAACAACTATACACTTGAATATTAAAAAAAAGGGAACGGAGGCTTGAATAGAATAGAAGCAAATGTATAAATATAACTAAAAAGAAAAAACGTATAAAACACAAAAATTAAAGTTTTTAAAAGGGTTTAACCTACATCAGATAGACCCCGAAGAATTATAGAACATTCGTCGAAGACTAGGGTCAGACTATGACTCAGTGGATGAAGAAGAAGGAAGAAGAAGAAGAACAACAACAACAGATCATATTTAATACCATTCTGTTTTTCAATACCTATTTAATACCATTCTGTTTTTCAATACCTATTTAATACCATTCTGTTTTTCAATAAAGTTTAATACCATTGGAAAAACAGATCTGTGTTGATGGTGACCATAATAATAATTATGTTACATATATATAGGCCTTTGAAAATGACCCAAAGGTTTTCCATTGCATTTAATTTAGTTTTTAGAAAAAACTAAAAACAAATCATATTTAATACCATTCCATTGCATTTAAATGCAATGGAATATCTATTAAAAGGCTTTAAAAGACTTTAAGCTACATCAGATAGACCCCCGCTAGGGTCAGACCATAATTATTATTATGGTCACCATCAACACAGATCTGTTTTTCCGTCCCTCCTCTCTTCCACTTACAAAAAGCCCTTATTAGTCTCTGTTTCTTCTTCTCTCACTCTCTGTTTTTCTTTCCCATAAAATTCCTCTCATTTTTTTTTAATTCATTCTTTTGATTATATATTTCCAATTCCAATTCCAATGGAATCCAAACCCAAACTCAACAAAACCCCCTACTTTCTCTTCCCCTTGTCTACAGCTTCAGTTCCTCAGCATCTTCCTTCTTCTTCTCTCACTCTCTTTTTCTTTCCCAGAAAATTCCTCTCATTTTTTTTTCTTTTTATTCATTCTTTGATTATCTTTTTTCAACCCCAAATTGAAAAATCATTTTCTTTTTACTAAAAAAAATAATAATAATAAAATAAAACCCATTAGAGAGAAAACAGAAATCATCTTTATCCAAACAGACAGAATCATTCTACAAAAAGAGAGACCAAAGAAAAAGAAAATTCAATAAAGTTTTGAATTTCTTACACAATTCTAAAATCTATAGAGAAGGAAGAAGAAATTAAGATATTTTTTAATCAAATTATAACACAGCTGAATATAACAATCGGGGTCTCAACAACTATACACTTGCATATTAAAAAAAAAAAAGAACGGAGGCTTGAATATAAGCAAATGTGTAAATATAACTAAAAAGAAAAAACGTATAAAACACAAAAATTAATAAAGTTTTTAAAAGGCTTTAAACTACATCAGATAGACCCCGAAGAATTATAGAACATTCATCGAAGACTAGGGTCAGATTGTGACTCAGTGGATGAAGAAGAAGAAGAAGGAAGGATTTCATTTTCATTACGACCCTTTGCCATAGCTGTTCCGTCTTTCAAGGAAACGATTGGTTTGAAAACGTTTTTGAAATTCTTGATTCTGATCAATCCACTCCTTGGAAGAAGCTCATAGAGTCTCTGTTTCTGTGGTTTAGTTTTGTTGAGTTTGGGTTTGGGTTTGGATTCCATTGGAATTGGAATTGGAAATGGAAATATATAATCAAAGAATGAATTAAAAAAAAATGAGAGGAATTTTATGGGAAAGAAAAACAGAGAGTGAGAGAAGAAGAAACAGAGACTATGTCGATTTTGTAGGTGTGCATAAAGAATCGATTTTTTAGCGATTTCTCGATTTTATAAGTCGATTTTATAAGTCGATTTGATAAGTCGGTTTTATAAGTCGATTTTATAGTCGATTTTATAAGTCGATTTTATAGTCGATTTTATAAGTCGATTTTATAGTCGATTTTATAGTCGTTTTCATTACGACCCTTTGCAATAGCGGTTTTGTAGGTGTGCATAAAGAATCGATTTTATAAGTCGATTTTATAGTCGATTTTATAAGTTGATTTTATAGTCGATTTTATAGTCGTTTTCATTACGACCCTTTGCAATAGGGGTTTTGTTGGTGTGCATGTGAGGTTTGAGAGAAGAAAAAAGAAATTAAATGAAAGTGTTTGACGAAATAATACAAAACAGAACATATTTCATCCTTTTGTTTTGATAACTCATTAAGTGAAAACATTTACAATTTTTTCAAGATTAAAAAAATACTTCATATACAGTAATTATATCGGAGTAGGGAGAAAGAGGAAAAACATTTTAAACTGAAAATAGTAAAATATAATAATAATATGAACAAAAGTCATTCAGTTTTTACAATTTCGAATAAAACCAAATCAAATATTTGAAAGGAAAAAAAAAGGGTCTCTTGCGAAAATAGCAAAAATAGGTCCAATATTTATAAAAATAGCTGTAAAAAAACATATTTGCAAAAATAGCAAAAAAATTAAATTCGTACATAAAATATTACAAAATTGCAAAGTGACAATGATAGTAATCGGTGATATCTTCAGAAGTAATCACCGAATAGTAATCACTTCATTTAATCCTGGATATTTTTGCTAAAAATCATAAATTTTGTCAAACACTCAATTCTTTCGATATAATTGATAATAATCTCAACCATTATTTTATAAAAGTTATCATCGATATCTCTAAAAATCAAACATGATTATGAGGGTTTTTAAAAATAACAAGCAATATTTGCAAATACTTTTTTAAAATTTTTATATTTATAAAATATCGTCAAAACATTTATAAAAAATCGTCAACACTTTCATTTTAAATATTCTTAAAATTTGCCAAAAAAAAAATCAATATTCGAAATATAAAATTAAGAAACTCATTTTCAAAATCAATTATATCGAACATCACATACAAATTTCACGATATATTAATTTGAAACTTTAAAATTTTTAATTAATTTTTTAAGTATACAAATTCTACATGCTCCATAAATAAAATTAATATTTTTTACTTAGAAAAAAAAATACAAATGAAACTTTTCTTTCAAAATTTAATTTAATTACTTATAGATTAATTTTAAATTGAAAAAAAAACAGTATAAAACTTTTGTTTTTGGCAATAAATTTCTATAATTAGAAAAATAGAAAAATAACACTTTTTTAAAATAATCAATAACTTGAAACAAAATATTTGAAGTTTAAGTGAAATCATGTAAAAAATTTAATCTGTAACCTCAAATAGATTATATATGTATTTTTAATATTAAAAGTTATTTGATTAAGTAAAAAAATTATACAGTTTCTTAATGAAATTAAATATATATTGTAAAAGAATTAATACACTTCTATTATTTTATAACTATAGTAGTAAGATAAACTATTTATTTATTAAAGATCTTGAAAAAAAATTATATTGAAATCATATTTAATTATTGGGTAAAATACAAACTATACCCCTGCACTTTCAACTCGTTAAAAAACATACCCATGCACTTATTAAATAAAAAATTATACCCTTGCACTTTCCCATCTGTTAAATGAAAGTTAAATTAATTAACGTTTTGAATGACTTTTTTTTTTCAAACTTGGAAATTATTTGGTTTCTTCCCTCTATTATTAGGGTTTTTTTTCTTTGCGGTCATGCGCTTTCTCATGGAAACTTACGTATTTGAAGTTCACAA
Organism: Gynostemma pentaphyllum; assembly: GCA_028015215.1. Taxonomy (NCBI): domain Eukaryota; kingdom Viridiplantae; phylum Streptophyta; class Magnoliopsida; order Cucurbitales; family Cucurbitaceae; genus Gynostemma; species Gynostemma pentaphyllum. Next base: position 7,267,794 of record CM051346.1, on the reverse strand, counting down.
AGTTGGATATTTATACAAACCAACCCTAGCTTACTTGTTTGCATGAACTAGAATCAGGGGTAGAAGAATGAATGTGATATTTACCTTTGAAACACCCACATACATATGAATTTTGAATAGAAAAAATAAAATAAAAACTATGAAAAGCCTTAAAAGCAGATGATAAAACGCATCATAACAGAAGAATCAATTTTAAACCATATTTTTTTAAAAAAAAAAAAAAAAAAAAACTTCAGTTCCCCATTTTCTTAACCAAGCGCTTGTGAATTTTTTTAGAGCAAAAGCTTGATTTTCTAGAGTAAGAAGATTCTACCATTTTTTTGTGAAAAGCCATCTGAACGAACACCTCTACGTCTAAACACTTTCTTGGGGGGGGGGAATCAGCCAAAACGTTAAGTTTTAACTTCCATTTAGCAAATGAGCATAAAAAATTGGAAATGGTAAAGTGCAGGGGGTATATCTTGCTATTTTGTTAGTGTAAGGGTATGTTTTGCAACAAGTTGAAAGTGTAGGGGTATGTTTTTCTTTTTACCCTTAATTATTTAAGCACAAGTTTCCCATAGTAATTAATAATTCTGCCAGTTTGGGATGAAAAAAAGGAAAAAGAAAAGTTATGCCATGTTAAATGTAAGAATATCGTGGTAGTTAAAAAAATAGCAAATCATAACCACGCAATTTAAAATTATGTAAATGAAATATCTCCTCTCCAATGCTCTTAACTTTTTTAGTCATATCGTTTTTTTTTCATTTGAACTTCGATTAGAATGATTCAAGATGTTGTATAATCCTTGTTTTGAGCTCTACTTTATGAGCATTTCAAAACTTTGAAATCAAAAATAAATAAAATGGTTTATTATTCTCATAACATTAAATGTGATTGAAGTCATAAACCCTTTTATTTATTGAAAGCCATAAACTATTTTATTTATTGAAAACTATAAACCAGTTTATTTATTGATGATTTCAAAAGTAGAGCTCAAAATGAGCATTCCAAATCGAACTTTAAACAAAAAAATTATGGTTAAAAAAAGTTAACGACGTTAGAGAAGAGAGATCTTATTGGCATAATTTTGAACTATATGTATGTAATTTATCATTTTTTTAACTAATACACTGTTCATGCATCATATCAAAACCACATTTGTCTTATTTATATTTTACCCCTACTAAAATGGAATTAAAAAAAAATGATCAACGCAAAAGAAGAGTTAGAGTGTTTTCCTTTTGAATTAATTACAGATATAACTACTTTAATCCACTCAATTTTAAAATTAATGACAAATTGCAATCAATATAAAAAATACCCAATAAACACCATTTACGGTGGTTGTTGAACTTCAAACTCGAATTCACACACAAGAACAGTAAAATATTAAGAGAGAAATGACACAAGATTTATACTTGTTCGACCATGATGGCCTACATCCAGTTGCTGAAGAGAAACCCCGCAGTCATGCACTAATAAAACCTTCAAACCAGGGTTACAATAGATCTTGCAATCTTTGAAAACACTCAGTATTTACACACAAAGTTGAAACAATAACTCTAAGACCAAGTTTCTTTGAAACTTTCTCAAGAACAACAAAACTAGAATTAACAATCTCTCAGATATGAAGAACAAAGTGAAAACAGAGCAAGAACTCAGCAAAAGAAAAGAAATTGAAATCAGCTTCAATTGTTCTTCTTGTTAAACAGAATGAGAGAGTCTCCTAGCTCCACGTAGCTCAAGCTATATATCCATAGAATGCCAGCTGCACACAGCTGTTTAAGCAACTACCCACGTGCCTTGAAAACCAAGTTAGTTAAGTCTACCAACTTGAGGACGGGCTGCAACAGAATTGAGCTGAGTGTTAGTTCAAATGGGCTAAGAACAATCAGCTTAAAGAATTGATCCAAATCATTTACAACAGTGGTAATATGGTTGTTTCCGATTTTATAGTTTACCATCTTATCTTTTTATCTCTCTTAATAACTATATCTTATTAGTTACATATCATTTAATTTATAATTTAGTTTTGAATTCAAGTCAATCTTCCTTATACATAAGATTTTCTTCGCTCAAATTATGAAATTGTGTCTAGTTTAAAAACGAAAAATAATTACTTTCTGAATATGAAAATCCACTTTGGTTTTTCTTTTGTTTTTTTTCTCCCATCCATAAGTTATCCAAATAATTTCACAAATTTTTCCTAAACCTTTCAAAACATGGCAATCACTCACTATTCTCGTTATTATGAATTCCAAATTCTTGAATTCTTTGCTTCCTTTACCTTTTCCCTCTCTCCTTTTTTTTTCCATTTCTTCCCATTTATGTTCCCATTTTTTCTCCATTTCAAATCTTTTACATTCCCACATCTGACGCCCCAACTCTCTCTTCAACTCGCGTTTCTCAAAGTGAGCCTCCATATCCTTTAGCCATTTTAGTTAGGGGTGAACATGGACGCCCAACCACCCCGCCCCACCCCATTTATAGGTGTAATCGGGATCGGGGTGGGAATTTTTACCCCATTTAATAACAGGGCGGGGTCGAGTTGATGACGTTTGACCTCATCAGGGCCCTGACCCCAATTACTACTTGTTAATTTTATTTTTAATTTTTTTTAGTTTTCCTTTTCCTTCTTTTCTTTTTTTCTCCAAACCCATTTAGACCTCACCCCATTAACTACTCATTTACACCTCAACCCCATTTATAACCTATTTACAATGTAACCTCATTTACATCACAATCTCATATACACTCCCAACCCCATTTACACCCCAACCCCGCCCCATTTCGGTTCACCCCACCCCGCCCCAAACCCGATAATTAAATGGGGTGGAGTTGGGGTAGATTTTAAATGGGGCGGGGTCGAGGTACCCTTTTTTCCTTAAATGGGGTCTGGGTGTAAACGGGGTACCCCAATTCCACCCCACCCCGCCCCGCCCCATGTTCATCCCTAGTCTTAGCTGGTTCACAAAAAAAAAAACCCACGTTTTCTTCTCCAATTTCTTTTTCGAACTTCATGTTTTTTATATTACACTTATAAATATTTTGCATAATTAAAGGATTTGATTTTATTCAATTTTTTAATTTTATTAATCCTATATACAGTTCTTTATATTAGGGTTTATCTTTATCATAAAAAAATCTTAAATTTCTAAAACAATATTTAAAATCCGTCATTGTAATCAAAATTTAAAGCTTTGAATCTCGTTCATGGGTCTCTAATGAGGTGCTACTATTGCGAGGAGTCCTGAGGAACCGCAATAATTGATGTTTTCTGAATGTGTAACCAATATATCAGGTGGATTATTTAGCTATACATACGTCTATAACAAGATTTTACCTATTGCGATGGATTTTGGGGAATCACAATAATAGATGTCGCATGTACTAATATTTTTTTGTGTAGAATTTAATTCGTGAGAAGGGTTATTGTGGACTAATTTGAGGCTTGCTAGTTATGAGAATCCTTTCTGAAAGAAATGGGTAACAGAAATAGGATCGATCTTGAACTCAAATAACGTTTTATGGAGTATTTTAAGTTTTGTATTATTTCTAAGTTGTATGATCATAGAGTTCATTCTCATAGTGTTACACCATTGTTTTTTAGATAAAAATGAAGAATATCTAGCAAAGGACGATCCCTCGGTGGCGATTTCTATAGATTGTAGTTGTTGCGCCGGTATTTATTTATTTAAACAATTTTGTGTTATCATTTTGAGCAACTTCATGGTGTTTTCGAGATGTTAAAAACTCATATAAACTTATTTTTGGATTTGATGTTTATTTGGTATTTGTTTTTCATGGTTTTGTTGAAATGACTAAAATGAGTTATGGAACTCAACCTTGATTTTAAAGGACATATTATAGGTGTTTTGTCTTAAAATTTTGCTTCTACTGTTTTTATTGAGTTTTTGATAATACATATGATACGTACGTTGCACATGAAAGACCAATTATCAATTAAAAATTTATTGAACAATATATTTTAAGATATTTAAATTAAAATTAATCTTATGAATAAATTTGAATTAAAATATTTTCTTTTATAAATATAATGTTAATACATAACCAAGTTTTAATTTTTAGTCAATAGACACATTTTGTAACGTCCCGTACTTTTCGGTAAGTGTTAAATTAAATAAGTATTATTTATTTTATTTTAATATTCACTAAAAGTGTTAGTAATTATTAATTAAATTTCTTTTATAGGAATTTAAAATAATTACTTTAAAATCAATTGGAGATAAAGGATATAAAAAAAAGGTGGCGTGAAAAGGGAGGGGGAAAGAAAATAGAAATTAGGTTTCACTCTTTCTTTTTTCCTCCTTCACGTGAAAAAAAGAGGCAGTGACAAAAAGGTAAGGTAATTCTTCTTCTTCTTCTTCTCCTTTTCAATGTTGTTAATGGAGACTTCGGGGTTTATTTTCTAATCATCTATTCAATTCCTCTTTGTTTGGTAATAGGTGATTTTGTGGTGGTGGAGTTGGAAGGGAAATTAGGGTTTTTGTTTTAAGAGAAGTTTCAAGGTAATTGGAATTCCCCTTTGTTTTATTGAATTTCTTATTTGTAATTGGAATTAAAACTCTTCCAAAACATTGTTTCTTCAATGTTATTTCTCACTTTTCTTCAATTCCTTTCAAACCCTAACTTTGAAATCCTTTTGGAAAAAAACCATACCGATCAAGGAATCGCAAGGGGGGGGGGGGGGCTACAGAAAAAAAAGCGAAACACGCTATCATAGGTATATGATAGCCCCTGTAATTAAAAGTCCTTTACTTTTTATAGCATTTTTTCAATGTTATGTTTTTTTATATAACTTTCCAAAATACTAGAGAAGAACGTTTAATAGCCTTTAAAACGCTATTGTTGAAATTTACTATGACACCTAAAAAACTTACTAAATGACTTTTAATGGTGTTTATTAAACTTTTTTTTGGCTTAAAAAAGGCATTGCATTATTATTTTTCCTTTGGTTTTCCGCTTTTTTTGCTTAGACTTGGACTTTTTTGTTTCACTCAATTTTTTTATTCACCTCCTCATTCATCTTGTCCTTGAATTTTTCTTTGTATTTTTAGGTATTTTAGGATATATTTTGAGTGGTTTAAGTGCCTTTTCAGGTGCTTAAATTAATTTGGAAAAGAGTTCAAGTTTTGAAAAAAAACTAAGCTTGAAAAGGTGAGTAGAAATTTGTTAAACTTTAAATTATGTATGATTGTAATTTTCTTTTTCTTTATGAGTTAACCTCTGAATTTTTAAGCATGATATTGGGTGATTTAAAGTATGATAAAGAGGTTTAGGGTCTGTTTTAAAGAAATTATATACTGGAGTTGAAGTATGTTTAAAATTGAAATAAAAGCATGCTTTAGGTGACTATCGATATCGGTTTTTGCATAAATTGTTTCCTTGTGATCTTTGACCTTGAAACTGAATATTTATGCATGTTTTGGATGTTTTACGATGTTATTATGTTGCTGATCATGGATTACCTTATTTGGAGATTAGTGACCATAAGTCGAAATTTTAGCCTAGGTGGTTAAATGCTTTCTAAGTTATTGTGCTCTGGATATCTGGATTATTTTCTTAATGTTTAGGGACTGTTTTGGGAGGCATTTTATAGGCGTTATGCCGCTGAAATTTGGTTAGAATTATAGTAGTTTTAGATAGTCCGAAAAAGGAGCGAAACTACACTAGTTTAGGTTTAGTTTGTTTACATCTTCTAAATCCCCTTTCTTTACGAGTTGTTGGAAGTGACCTTAAAGTGATATGTTGGGTGATTTGGGGTCATTTTAGAGTGTCTAAAAGGCAAATTTCCAAGAATTTGAGTTTAGGAAATTTTTGGCCTAGAAAGTGGGTTGTTTCGAGAAATTGAGTTTAGACTCAAAATGAGCATCATGGTATTGATGAGTGAAATCATATTACTCAAATACCTCGGTAATATGATAGTAGGTTCACTTTAAGCAAAGGTCTTGCTTAAAGAAAAATTTTACTAAGGGGACTTATATTCTTAATTTATGGCGAGTTCATTCCATCCGTACAATGGAAAACAATATTTCTCGTAAGGATTTAAATTGAGAAAAGAGTTTTTAAATTCCTTACTGAGCGTAGTCTCTCTTTGTTCGCGGGCATAGAGGAGATTAGAGGTATTAGAAGAAATTTTAAATCGAAAAGTTTTAAATTGAGAAAAGAGTGTTTAAAATTGTTTCGAATATTTATTCTCGATAAGTTGAGGAATAAGAGATATACGTATGAAATAGAATGTTGTGATTAGATTCCGAGTGTTTGGAGTAAGTGAATTTGTTTGGAAGTCGGTGAGGCCGATTATGGACTTAAAATCTTAGAAAAATCTCTCATGGCATGATTTTTATTTTTAACATTTTTCTACTCATTGGGCGTAGCCTCATGATGCTACACTTATTTTTTTCGGGTAAGAGAAAGAAGAAGGGGGGTGAGAGGCTTGCGAAGCTTGGGGGTGAGGTGCACACGCACTGATTGGCATGAATTTGCACGCTAGCGAATCGGTTTCTTTAATTATGTTGGGGGTGAAAACTTAGATTGTTTCATGTTTTGTTTTGATTTAAATAAGAGTAACTGTTAAACTTTTGTTTTGAGAATTCTTAGGCAATGGTTGAGATTGCCTTTTTCTTTCAATGATTTATTATTTTAAGTAAAACCGATCGGTTATGAATTGTTTATGAATTTGATTTTTGATAAAAAGGACTCGATGTTGTTATTTAAATGCTTCCGCTGTTGTTTATGTATTTCAATGTGTTTGGAAAATTTTTGGTTGTTACAAAACCACTAATAGTTATCACCTGGGCCACAATAATTTTTTACACATTGATAAAAAGTCATCATTTTTACAAATTAATTTAATATATAATTAAGTCAATTTTAATGTTAAAAATCTAGCATGAAATTAAAAAATAAATATATGGAATATAAAAAAATAAGGGTAAAATATAAATATCATATGGGTCAAGTGGAAGAATGTAAAAAATTATCGTGACCCAATTGATATATTATTAGTGTTTTAATAATTTATTAATTTAATCTGGTTAGTTATTGGTGTAGAGACACATTATAGAGATGTGTTTATTGACTCAAAACTAAAAGTTATGACTCTTTATATTGTTATGTATTTTGATGGAAAAGAGACAACCATATTTATAATTAAGTATATTTAATGGTTATATACATGATGTCCATTGTCATTTTATAATTAAATTGATTTAATTTTAAATAAAAGGATACAAATGGAATATATTAAAAAATAGGGGTAAAATGGGAACTCAATTGTAAGGCCCCGAGTCTAAAAGAGGGTATTAGTAATTTAATTTTAAAATATTATGCTTGTGTGTATGATAAGTACTTTAGAAATCATTGTTCTAGGTTGTTTTGGTTATTTATTTATTAACTATAGTTAAGAAAGAACTAGCTAAAGGTGGGAAAATTCATTAGTAATGAATTTTAACCATAGTTAATTAAGAGAGGGGATTGGTTAGCAATTGAACTTTAGGGCAAGAGTAGATTAGCAAAGAAAAGGTGAGAAGAGATTTAAAAATAAATTTTGGAGGTAGAGGGAGTTGGAGATAAAATTTAGAGGTGGAAGGAGCTTTGTGCAATTAGTTGTCTTATAATTTGAAATTGAAAGTATAAATAGGGCTAATTAATTAAGGAAAGAAAAAAAAAAACACAAACAAAATACTTCATTCTCATCCCTCTACTTCACTGTCGCCCCCCCCCCCCCCTTTTCGGCACCCCCACCCCCATTATGTCTCTCCATCAATTTCTCTTGCATTTGGGTTGAATCAAGGTGGGTTTTGGTGAATTTTTTAAGAATCGTCTTCCTACAAAGGTTCAATCAAGGTTCAATTATATCCAACAAGATCCAAGGTAAGATTGTAAATGATAAATTCTACGTTTTCATGGGTGTTGGGGTTGCTCTTGAATGGATGATTGGAATCACTATGGGTGTTGTTTCTTATACTTTAAATTATGGAAATCCATGTTTTAATAATGAATTCAAGCTTTGGGGTTCTTATTTTTTTGAAAGGTAAAAGGTGGAAGCCATGGGAGGGTGGAAGCTTTCAAGAAACTCCATTAATGGAGGTTTTTTAAGCTTCTAGTTTTCTTGTTTTTGGGTTTTTCTTAACCATTAGTAAAGGGATATCAATTCTGGAATGTTTGCGTGTTTATATGCTTATGTTCTACAAGAAACACACTTTAGGAAAACAACTCAATGGATATTTGATAATCCCCCTCTTGGCCAAAATTTACATCCTAAAATTGTCCAGTTTTTTTTTGGAACTTTTACCACTAATCGGGTTCGGGGCTTTGTGTATGTGTTATGGGCTGAGATGTGATGTTTTATTAAGACTAAATGTATGTGAAATGGTTTGTTGTAGGAAGAAGACGAGCGAGAACGGTTGAGACCAATTGTGAAGGTGAGAACATAAGGAATCGGAGGGGTGTTGGCGATGTGGTTTGCGATTCTTAAAGTGTTGTTGTGAATTGAGTTAGCTATGATTGTGGTTGGTTTGATGACTATGTTTTGTGAATTGTAAGGAGACCGGAGTATGGGAGAGTAACGGGGAGTGGGAGATGATCTCGGTCGCTATCAAGAGGTCCCACAACGAACTAGTTTGCTCGAACCGATATGTTCTTTATATAGTTATTTGCTTATACGAACATTATGACTTGCTAGTGTTTTCATTTTCTTTAGTCCATGATCGAGTCATATACTGAAATGGGAATAATTTCATTTATATTCAATATGCTATCAGTTATTGCACGGTGAATAGTATGTGAAAGAGATGTTAAGATTTAGTACTTGAAATGTGATTTTTATGCTTTATGTGAATATTGAGCAAGTCATATGGTATGATAGAGTCATATTTTGCTTGGATGAATTGGCCAATTTGTATTCATTGAGTTCGGGATTATTACTTTTGATGAGAATTGTAAGAAAGCATGACTTGCCAATTTCATTTCATTTCATTTCACTCCATTCATGCATCTCATGTGTTCGATGAATGGCTATGGAGTCATAATCCGTGTAACGGTGAGTGGATATTGGACGTTACAGGTGGTTACCATGGCAGATACTGAGTAGCTTCGAGGCACTGTGCGGTGGATGGCCTGGATGCTAAGTGGTTATTACGATAACCTGGAAGAATATAAGAGCTATGGCTCGGGTATTAAATTATGATGTTATATGTATAGTGCGTAGTAAGACGCCGATATTGTAAATGTAAGGTTATATTGACTTAAAGGAATTTATGGATTGTGGTTATGAAAAGAATGATAGTTGCTCGACATGGATATGGGTTTGAAATATTCACAGTTTGGTCAAGTGTACTTATTTATGTTGCATTGCCCGTTAAATTGCATTCTTAGACATGTTTCCATTTGAGAATTATGTTTTGAGCATCCGCATCATCATTCATATTCTTTTGTTTTCACTTAGTGTCATGCTCAAAGGTGCTTTAAATCACCTTTCAGGTATGGCTAGGGGACGAGAGCGTGGAGCGGTAGGTGGTGCTCGTTGACATACGGGATGAGGACTTTGGATAGGCCACCAGACATGCGAGTCACATTTTCTGGATGTGTTGTTTTGTTTGAATCGATTAGTCCATGTTTTGGAATTTTAAATTCCAAACTCTTTATATAAATATTTAAGTGTGTTTTTTTTGTTGGTTTGTAATAACTCTTTCCTGGTGCACCATGCACTTTACGGTTTTGAACTTTATATGATGTTTTGAAACGGTCGACGAGCCGGATTTTTTAGCTTAAAGCAGGTTTATAAAAAGTTTATGTACACTCCACGTCCGAATTTCAATTGTTTTGTTTTATTGTCATTTAAGCTAAGTATAAAAGTCATTGCTTCTGTTTGCGTGCTCGTGTCCTAAGCTTGTAACGCAAGCCGGATCATCACATCAATGTTTCTTCTCACTTCTCCACTTTTATATATGTTAAACATTATAGATTATAGATAATGGGTCAAGTCTTTACACAAGGCACAAAAGCAAGAAATCTCAACTAAAAGCCAGCAAGTCTAGACCAAATATAAGGCAAAAAGAGTGAGAAAACCAAAACAATGACAAAAACAAAATGTTACTATTGAAAATATCTCATGCAGAGCAATTTATAAGGTAAAAAACACTATGATTACTACCTCACCAAGAAACAGCTCTGGAAAAATATCACACTGAACCAGTTGAAAAACCATGTGAGGAGAAGAAACAGATTCATCATGAAAATGGTTGAATTGAAGTAAATCCATTATCTCTTTTATTTAAAGCAAATCCCTTAGGGCTCGTTTGGTAGTTTTCTCAATTTCTGTATCTTGTTTCTATTTCTCTTTTTTTAAGAAATGAAATTGTTTGGTAACTCTTCTTGTTTCTCTTTTTCTATTTTTTAGAAACACTTTCCAAAATTGTGTTGAAATTTTAGAAACAACAAATTCTAGTTTCTTATTTCTCTTTATTGTTTCTAAAATTTTATACGCATTGATAAATTATTACGCTGTTCCGTTTTGGCTGATTAAATATATTATAAATATCTAAAAATTATATTGATATAATATTTTTAAATATAGTATGTAAAATTGTAATATTTTTTATTTTATTTAAACAGAAACAAGAAATAGTTACCAAACACATTTATGTTTCTTTTTCTTTCAGAAACAAGAAATAAGAAACAATTATGAAATATGTTCCTGTTTGTCTTTTGTTTTTTTAAAAATAGGAACAATAAATAAGAAATAAAAATAAAAAATAAGAAATAGAAATCAGGAAGGTTATCAAACGGACCCTTTATCTCTTTTCACAATTTTCCATTTTGTTCTGATTTTGTATTTGGTATTTTTTGAATTTTTTACTTCTCTTTTCCTCACCATTCATCTCGTATTGTCTTCTTCGTTTCTCATTATGGTAAATGGGATCCTTAAAAAACCCATATTCTGAAAACACTCTTGCTTTAATCTTTTTGTAAATTAGCCCTTATGATTCCATATTTCTAACAATACGATTCACACTAAGAAAAGTGATTCATTTTGCCGAAAATACTGTAGCACCGTTCACAAAGAAGCCAAACCCCCAAAATACCCTTTTCTTATTAATAAAAATGGCTCTTCCTCCCTTTCTCTCTTTATTCCCAAAACCACACTTTTTCTACAGAGTCTCTAGTTTTGCTCAGCATCTTCCTTCTTCTTTCCCAGAAAAATTATCTCAATCATTATTTGATTATATATTTTCAAATGGAATCCAAACCCAAACCCAACAAAACTAAACCACAGAAACAGAGACTCTATGGGCTTCCTCCAAGGAGAGGATTAATCAAAATCAAGATTTTCAAAAACGTTTTCAGGACAATCGTTTCCTTGAAAGACGGAACCGCTCTCGCCAAGGGTCGTAATGAAAATGAAATCCTTCCTCCTCCTTCTTCTTCTTCTTCTCCATCCACTACGACCCCAACTCGTAGTGGTTATAATTCTGAGTCACAGAGGAAAAAAAAAAAAAAAAAAATTTTTTCCCCCCCCCCCCCCCACCCCCCGAAAAAAAAAAAAAAACCCCCCCCTTTATACGCCCCCCAAAAAAAAAAAAAAAAACCCCCCCCCCCCCCCCTTTTTTAAAAAAAAAAAAAAAAAAAAAAAAAAAAAAAAAAAAAAAAAAAAAAAAAAAAAACCCCCCCCCCCCCCCCCCCCAGTCCGACCCTTAGTCTTCGATGAATGTTCTATAAATCCTACGGGATCTCCCTAGTTTATCTGATGTAGTTTTAAAGCTTTTTAAAACCTTGGATCTTTCTTTTTATACCCTTTTTTTTAAGTTTACACACATTTGCTTCAAGCCTTCAATTCAAGCCTCCCCAAATTGTTACCATTTTTTTTTTGTTTATTTTTTATTTTTAAGACCGTGTATAATTGTTGAACCAAATTCAGGTAGGTGCTTATAATTTTATATCAATATATTAATTTCTTCTTCTTGCTCTGTAAATTTTAGAATTGTGTAAGAAATTTCATCCTTTAGGAGAAAGAGAAATTCAAGACTTTATTGAATTTTCTTTTTCTTTTTCATTTTCTTGGGTCTTACTCTTACTGTAGAATGTTTCTTCTGTTTGGGTAAAGAGGATTTATGTTTTCTCTCTCCCCTGATTCTTTAGAATTAATGGGTTTTCTTTTCTCTTTTTTTTTTTTGGGGGGGAAAAATAAAATGATTTTTGTCTCTCTCTCTCTCTCATGGTGGGGGCTGGAAAAAGTTGAATTTGAGATTTTTATTTTTATTTTTTTTAATTTTTGGTAAGTAGGAATTTGGATTTGCATATTTGGGAATTTGAGTCAAATCATATTCTGATTGTCCTAGACAACAAAAGAAGCTATCAGCACCTCTTTTGCCTTCTTTTTCAACTTCTGAATTGAAACTGATATGAAATGAATCTTTTGATAAGCAATTTGTAGTAAGTGTGATTGTTTTAGATGCCAATTGAATGCGATGATTTGATTGGTTCGGTTCAGATAAAATTTAAAATAAATCTAAAACAAATACAACCTTTTTTGTTGTATAGGTTGATTCTAACATGTATTAAAAAGTACATAGGTTAGTTTGATTTTGAATATGTTTCATATTTTTCTTGTTTTTTTTATTCATTTTGAGATTGTGATTAGATTATGTAATATTATATATAAAAAAATTATTAATATTATTATATCGGTTTAATTCATGCTATTCAACTTTTAAGATAATTTGATTGAATCTAAATCATTATTATTCAAAAAGAAATTAAGAGAGATGAACTTTTGTAAATACATTAGATACACGGTAAAAAGATGGTGAGAGTAGTATAGATGAAAAAAAAAATGGAAAAACAAATTTTAGAGATTTAGAAATACAAGTAAGATTATTTATTTATTTTTGAAAAAAATATTTATAAATGGAAGTATTAAGATTGGAATGTTAATGAAATTTTAAAGTAAATGAATTTTATTTATAAAACTATCCAATCGAAATAAAAAGAGTCCTGATTTTCAACAAATTTGGAAAGCTGGTCTTGTGGCTCATGATTTTTATCTTTTTGAGAAGTAGATTCAATGTTCTCTCAGAATTCAATGTTCTCTCAGAATTTTATCTAAAGATCTTTGCCTTTTTTAATTATTGGGAGGTAAGTGGAAAAAAAGGATAGATTTTCCCCCTTTTTTTAATGGTCAGCACTCATTATATAGAAGCTTTGAATTCATTCTTTCCTTCTTTTGGTTTTCCGTTTGTCTTTTTTCTTTTTGTTTTGTTTATGTTCGAAGTTGTTGTAAAACACTGATCAACTCATTAAAAAGTACCAATCATATCTAGTTTCTCTCTCCTAGTTTATCTTTTTTTGTTTTTACCTTTTTTGTTTATTTTCTGAAGTTGTTGTAAAACAATGATCAACTCATTAAGGAGGCATTTGGAAGACGCGTTAGGGTTGGGTGAAGTGGAGTGTTTAGATGTGTAGGGATATGAGTTATATAAACCTGAGTTTGGATATGGAATGAGTAAGTTACTAAAATTTTGAGTTTTAAAATAATTAAATTGATCATTTCAACAAGAAAATAATAAGGGTAAAATACCATTTTTGTCCCTGAACTTTCACTCAAGTTTCATTTTCGTCCCTGAACTTTTAAAAGTTATCATTTTCGTCCTTGAACTTTCCGTTTCGTTTCATTTTGGTCCTTCAGATTTTGTTTTTCGTCTAAAACCCTAATGGAGGGCTTATGTGGCAAGTAATTGATGATATGACATTATAGAAATATATTGTGAGGTTAAATACCATGAAAAAACGAATATAAAAGAAGGTTAATCTAATCTTTTTCTCTTGAATTCCAGTCTTAAATCTCAATGTATATTCGTTTTTCTACATCTTTTAACCTCATTGTATATTTATATAATGTCACATAATCAATTATATGCCACATAAGCCCTTCGGTGATGTCCTAGATGAAAAAAAAAATCTGAAGGACCAAAACGAAATGAATTGGAAAGTTCAGGGACGAAAATGGTGACTTTTGAAAGTCAAGGACGATAATGAGACTTGAGTGAAAGGTCAGGGACCAAAATGGTATTTTACCCAAATAATAATTAATTGATAAAATAATTATTTTAAATTTATTTATAATATTAAAACATTAATTATTATTTTATAATAAATAAATAACTAGCTAATTAATAAATAGATAATTAAAAAATGATTTTACTCTATTTATGATGAATTATTTATTCATCACTCTTTAATTAATTTATTTATATTCACTTTTTTAAATTAATAAAAAAAATTTCTCTCATGTCATTATACACTAAAAATCACATAGACATTTCCTATCAAAGTTATTTGGATCTTCTGAAATAGAATTTATTAAATTTTCAAATTTTGTTATAAAAATATCCAAACTTATAAATAATATTTAAAAGGAAATTAAAAAAGAAATCCAAACTTATAAATAAAATATAATTGATAATATTAATTTAATTTAATATCATTAATTAATTTTTCAATATTTTTTATTAAATTTTTAGATAATAATTAAATTAAAAAAATCAAATCATATTATACAAATCTTATTCCTTCCTACCAAACACAAACATCATATTTCCATTAATCCAAATCCATTCCAGCACACTCAAAACATAGACATTATATTCCCAGGCATTTGAATCTCATTCCAGCACACTCCAAACACAAACATCATATTCTCATCCATTATATCATACCACTTATTCCCAGACATCTAATTCTCAGGCATTTGATTCGATGCCAGGCATATCAAACGCCCCCTAAAAGTTAATAAAATCAAAATTTTAGTCATTATTACAATATTTGATCAATTTGGTTTGCTAACTCCTCAATTATACTATTTAAACTCCATGGTTTAATTTTATCATCATCATTTTACTATTCCAAATCTATGGGTTAATAAGCCAAAACCCTAGTGTTGTAACCCTTTCTACCAAATATGGGTTTGGGTATATAAACCCCACCTCACCCTACCTTATCCCTCCTTCCAATCACCCCCTAAAGAGTACACATCCTATCATTCTTCTCTCTCTAGTTTCTCTCTCCATTCATTCATTCTTTCTTTTTTTACCTTTTTTTTGTTTATTCCATTTCCTTCTCAATTAAGCAACTTTCAAGTTTCTAGTTTTTATTCAAACATACGAATCTGCATGTACATGTCATTAACATGTGTCAAATTTTTAACATTTGAAAGACATTATTATTTATTTTGACAGTCTTAGTATTTATAATTATTTTGATGTGGATTTTTACCCCAACCTTTCTGAGCTTGGAACTATTTTTACTTGACATTGCACTATTTAACTGTAACAACCCGAAATTTCCAAAAATCCCAAAACACATGGAATTTATAATTTAAAGACAGCGGAAGCAATTAAAACAAAAGTCAAGTTCTTTTCATTTAAAATCAAACCAAATAACAATTCTGAACCGATCGGTTTGACTTTAAAAACCTCAAAACATCAAAACAAAACAATCTCGAATCATTGTTTAGAAATTCTCAAATAAAAGTATATTCAATATACTTATTTAAAAACAAAACAAAACATGAAGTCAAAAGACATTATCCCCGAAAAAAAAAATAAAGAACAAGACTTCGCCGGCGTTGCAAATCCATGCCAACCGAACACCACCTCGAACCACATCAGCCACCGAGTTTCTTCTTTCCTTTACCTAAAAAAAAAGTTGTAGCATCATGAGGCTACGCCCAATGAGTAGAAAAATGTTAAAATAAAAATCATGCCATGAGAGATTTTTCTAAGACTTTAAGTCCATAACCGGCCTCACCGTCATCCGAAAGTTCACTTACTCCAAACACTCGGAGTCTAACCCATCATTCCAATACATAATCTTATCTCTTAATCGTCAAATTAACAAGATAAAATACTTGAAACAGTTTTAAACACTCTTTTCTCAATTTAAAACTTTTCGATTTAAAATTTTCACTAATACCTCTAATCTCCTCTTTGCCCGCGAACAAAGAGAGACTACGCTCAATAAGGAATTTAAACACTCTTTTCTCAATTTAAATCCTTACGAGAAAATATTCTTTTCCATTGTATGGATGGAATGAACCTGCCCCGTTAAGTGATATATAGTTGTGCACAACCGTATAATCTCCCTTAACGGCAAATATTCTTCTTTAAGCAAGGCCTTTGCTTAAAGCGAACCTACTACCATATTACCCGAGGTATTTAAGTAATATGATTTCACTCATCACTACCATGATGCTCAAATTGAGTCTAAACTCAAAATTCTCGAAACAACTCACTTTGTAGGCCGAACTTTCCAAAACTTAATTTCTGGAAATTCACCTTTAAATCATTCTAAAATACCCCAAAATCATCCATAATACCATTTTGGGTTCACTTCCAACAACTCCCAATGATTGACAATTCTAGAAACGAAACTAGCCTAAACTAGTGTAGTTTAGCTCCTTTTTCGGACATTCTAAAATTAATAATTTTCTAACTAATTTCCAACAGCATAACGGCTATAAAATGACTCCCAAAACAGCCCCTATACATTTTGAAATAACCACAATCGATTCAGAGATCAAATATCGGCTAACTAACCACCTAGGCTTAAATTATCGACTTAAAGGGCACTAATCAGACAACCGCAGTAATTCGTATCTAACAATGTTTAATTTACTTTTAAACATTCAATGTAATCTTAAACACCCAAAAATATGCTTATACATCCAAGGACAAAGTCAATAAACATTAGGAAGTAATTTAGGCAAAACCCGATATCGGTAGTCATTATAAGCATGCTTAGTCCCAATTTTTAACTTCCTTTAATCCATACTTTAATTCCATTACAAACAGCCCCATAAACCTCTTATTATGAATAAAATCATCCAACTAACATACTTAAATTTTAGAGGTTTAACTATTAAAGAAAAAGGAAAATACAAACATGCACAATTTAAAGCTTAACACAATTCTACTCACCTTGAATTGCGTTTTCAAGAACCTTACTTCTCTTTAAAAATATGAGGGAAATAATCTCTACCTTTTGAAACTTATATAATTTTAAGAACATCCGATAAATACGACCTACAACGATGAATTAGAAAAGAAAAATCGATCAGAGTCAAAAAACCATATCAAACCCGAAGGGTTTTTAAGCCATAACTTTTTATACAGAATTGATCTTGCTATGAAATTAGCGTTAATGGAAAGATAACGGAAAAACGGTCAGAATGGACTACTTACTTGCGTAAATCGGAGTCTGGATGAGGAAGTTATGGAGAAATCAATCCGGGAGATGTCTTTTAGGCGAAAATAGGAGAAAAGTGGTAAATGGAGGCTGATTTCAGATTAGGGAGGAGGAAGAAGAAGAATTTAGGGTTTAATCCCGATTTCAGTTAATTACGAAAATGCCACTATGCAAAAACGATCATAACTCATTCATCGGGGCTCAGAATGACAAGCCGTCAGTTGCGTTGGAATCGTAATGACGAGACGATCCACATCATCTAAAAATATTAAATTAAAATTGTGGTTTTAGTTTGGAGATTTGAGAAATTACTAAAATACCCTTACTTGGTAACGGGTCGTTACATTAACTAAAATCAGTTTAGGACCATTAAAGGAGCTCAGACTTTGTAATCAAGGTGGAGATTGTTGTATTATGATGTGCTAAGCCTGATATCCTTTTTCAATCTTTTTGTTTGACCTAAGTTGCAGCTAGTGAATCCCAAGTTATCTCTTAATCCAACTCTTTTTACCATTTCTGTAAGAGCTGCACGTGATGTCTAACCTCCCTTAGCTAAGCTATTAACTTTTCTTATTTACTGTCATCTTAGATATTGGTAATATGTGGAAGAAGGACTAACACAGGCTTGTCCTGATCTCAATAGAAGTGGAAACCCATCTTGTCTATTCTTTCTTTCTTCTTTCTTTTTTTTTTTTTTTTTCAGTTTTATGAATTTTCTAAGAATTTCCAAAGGAACTCTGTGTAATATTGATGTTTTTATTGTTCGTGGATTTGATCGATCTTAACATATTCAAGGTGTAATTATGGTTTGCAAGTTGTTTTAGTGCATGGTTGAAGGAATCTTCTTCAAATATATTGGATGTACACCCTCTTTGTTGTATCGATATAAATTCTTTGTGTCTTTCTATCTTAAGCTTTTAACTTCGTAGTCTTAAGTTTTAGTTTATGTTCAACAGAGAAAGGAGGAGAAGAATTTCCAAGATAAAACTCATTATTTCACGATGAAAATAGCGAGGAAAACGATTGAAGTAATCACAAAAATGGAGAGGTAGAGAGGTCTTGAGGTAGTGGCTAAAGAAAACACAAAGGTTGAGGGAGAGATCATTGATGCATGGGTAGGGGAAGGAAAAGAAAGAAGGGGAAAATGATTTATATGGCTATTTCTAGATTTTTTATAAGTACGAAAATGTCACTGGTCTTAAATGGCTTATTACCCACTTACCGGGACTTGAAGTGTTGGAAACCTAATTATGAGGTGTACTATTTACGAAATTATGCTTGTCTTAGGAACGACTCATATCACAATTTGGTCTCAAGTTGTGAGACCCCCCCCCCCTTTTTGTTTTTTAATATACTACCACTCTTATGAAGAAAAAAAAACATAGAGAATTTGTTTTAATTCAAAGATATATCCTTTATAATCAGAAATCTTTCTTTGTGTAAAGTCCTTTGGCTACTAAACTAGCATTGTACCTATCTTTAGCTACCCCTGGTATTTCTTCTTTTCTTTATAATATCAACTTATAGCCAACTAGCTTAATATATTTAGGTTTATTAACTAAACTTCATGTGTTATTCTTAGCTAAGCTTAACATCATGTCTTTCATAGCCTCTAGTCACTTATACTTATTGGGCTCAAAGAGGGCTTCCCTATAGGATAAGGGATCACTATCTCCTATCTGATCATCTGTATTAAAGGCATAAGAAACATAGTCTAAGTTAGTGAACCTATTTGGAGGGACTATTGTCTTTCTATTTCTATCCTTGGCTAGTTGGTAATCATTGAGTTCTGCTTGTAGTTGGCCATATGAGTCTGTTTTAGGCTCAATTTCTTCAGTGTCTCTAGTTGGAGCATCATGAGGATCAGTTTCACCTAAGATCTTGTTAGTGTCACAAGTGAGCTCCACCTCCTTTTGAGTACCATTTTCAATTTCTGCACTAGACTCACCATACTCATTAGAAGATTTCTTAAACATTTCACTTTCATTTAATTTGAAATCTATACTTATAAAACTCTTGAAATGACCATTAGGTAGAGGTTCTTACAGTTTATACTCTTTAACCTCATCAGGATAGCCTATGAGCATACATTTCTTGGCTCTGGGATCTAATTTGCCTTCTTTATTATAGGCATAGGTTGTGGGAGTCATAAGTTCTTAAGTGACTAATATTTTCATTCTACATTTCTTGTGGGGTTTTGAAACCTAAGGCAGAGAAGGGGCACCTATTAACTAGATAACAAACATTTTTCATACCTTTTGTCCAAAACCTTTTTGGCTTATTAACAGTGTTTATGATGAACCTCACCCTCTCTAATATGATTTTGTTCATCCTCTCAGCAAATCCATTTTACTGAGGGGTTAGTCCCACAGTTTTATGTCTTGTAATACCCTCTTTGTTTACAGAACTGGTTGAAGTCATCACTAAGATACTCTAAGCGATTGTCAGTTCTTAAGACTCCAACCTTTCTATTTGTTTGGACCTCATTAGATTTCTTTCAGGTTTTAAAACAATCAAAAGCTTTAGATTTGTGTTTAAGAATATAAACTCTCACTTTTTTAGAGTAATCATCTATAATAGTCATAAAATATCTAGTGGAACCTAAAGACGGATTTCTTATGGGTTCCCATAGGTTAAAGTGAATATAGTTTAGGGTTCTGGTGGTGTTATGTTGACCTTTGGTGAAACTAACTCTATTGGATTTTCCTAAGACGTGGCTGTTAGGAATGGTGTCCTAGAACTTGTAATTATTTAACAATAATAATTTATTTAGAATAAATTAAATAAATAAACATAAGTTCTTTATATTATCTAGATTGATTCAAATGACGATATTAGGAATATATGGAAATATAATAATATCAAACATTCAAATAGTAAACCATAAGTTACTCTTATGAAATCACGACTTAGTATGTGAGTCATACAAAAGGATTAAAGTCGAGATGAATAACTTAAATATGTCTACAGTAAACGGATAACGTTTGGGAACCTTATCCTGGTAACACTATTGATAGCTTCGCATTTTGTTTATAGACAAATGATCGAATCCTGATCATTCATTTGGGAGACATGAAATGGAAGTATCATATGCAATGTTGATTGTATAAGACAGGACCACGATGTTCGATCATATTTCTCATTAGTATCGTTTACGAGAAATGATTGAATATCAAACTAAGTTTATCAACCGTGATAGATCTCAATCCTGAGTGAAATGCGGACTCCTATTTGTGGAGTTATGTTCTTTGATTCACATAGTTGAGAGCGATCTGTAAGAACGCTCAATACACTCCTGTTTTGGGAACATGACTAGATAAGTAGCTGAGAACACATTTTCACGACATGGAATTCATAACTTTCCTATAAATTAACGGTATCAGTGCGATACCTAAACATTTTAGGAACTTTAGGAAACTCCCTTGATGTACTGATTCGAGACATGAACAAGTGACGTCACGACTTCTATTGATCACAGAAGTACCTTATCTCTAGTTCGACTAAAGATAAAGTTCATTTGAGAATCAGCGGGAACACAGGGATAAAACGGTAATTACAGAGGCAAAACGAAAAATTTAATCCACCTGTAATTATGAGGGTTCCACGTGAAGGATAATATCACAGATATAAATAATGATAAACTAAATGGACAATAACTCATCTATAGTGAGGGGAATTCAGCTATGAATCTATAGTGGAATTATTTATAGTTAGATAATAAGTAATTAACTGATTATGTGTTAATCACTTAATTGACTAATTATTAAGCCCATGATCTATAGGTCCATCAGGTCCCTATGCTAGCCCAAATATCGTAGTCGCGAAATCAAGTAGAAGAAATGGAAAGTTTAAGTAAAGCGAATTACTTAAATAGGCAATATAAATTGTTTAAATATTTAGTATATTTAAACGGTAATTAATATAAACATTATTAATTTTTTAAATTATGAGTGTATTTAAACATGAAATTAATAATGAAATATTATTAATTAGATATTATTAATTATTTAAATATTGAGTATATTTAAATGGTAATTAATAATTTGATATTAATTAACAATTATTAATTGTTTAAATAAATAATTTTATTTGAACGGAAATTATTAATTAAATAATGAGTTTATTTAATGGAAATTAATAATTAAAATATTTATTATTAATTATTTAAATAATGGAAATTATTTAAATGGAAATTAATAACTAAATATAAATTTGATAATATTTAGTCGGGAGAAAATATTAATATTATTAATTGTTTAAATAAAATATTTTATTTACATATATTAATTAATAAATAAATTAATTAAGTTGCTTATTAATTTAAAGAGAGTTTCAAGCCCAATTGGATTAATGAACCCAATTGAGATTTTTGCCCAAAATAATTAATTAAATAAATTGGAATTATTTATTAATTATGCATGTAATTTTTCGCCATCATGTATTTTTAGGAGAGATAATTGCTTGAATTATATCCTAAAATAATTACATAGATTTATTTATCCAAGATAAATTAATAGAAAAGAAAAACAATATCTTATTTATCTATGTATTTTCGAAAATACAAGATAATGGAAAGATAATATATTTTTTCTTTTTTGTATTTATCTCTATGGAATATTTTAATTAGATTATATTTCATAAACTTAAAAAAAAAAATTTTTTATTAAAAAAAAAAAAAACAAAAATCTTAAAAAAAATTTTTTTTCCCCCCCCCCCCCCCCCCCCCCCCTCTTTTTTTTTTTTTTTTTATAAAAAAAAAAATTTTTTTTTTTTTTTTTTTTTTTTTTTTTTTTTTTTCCCCCTTTTTTTTTTTTTATAAAAAAAAAAAAAAAAAAATAAAAAAAAAAAACCCCCCCCCCCCCCCCCTTTTTTTTATTTTTTTTTTTTTTTTTTTTTTTTTTTTTTTTTTTTATAAATTTTTTTTTATTTTTTTTTTTTTTTTTTCTTTCTTTTTTTTTTTTTTTTTTTTTTTTTTTTTTTTTTTTTAAAAAATCCTCCCCCCCCCCCCCCCCCCCCCCCCCTTTTCCATTGAGATAAGCCTATTAAAATAAGGAGAAGTATGATTCAAATATCCCAACAATAATATTTCTCAATTACGGTGGTTTTTAATTCCAAGTAAACTTCATTCACCATACATGGGAAAAAAATCTCTCTCTTTGCCTTTATCCTTCTCTTCAACGTCGATATTTCTTGCCCATTCCATCACCGATTTTCCCTTTCCAAATTATTGAACCGCGTGGGCCCAACAAATATTTTTATCGTTCTTCCTTTCTCTGCCTTTCTCCCTATTCTATAAGTTCGATCCACTTTTGTCACATCCCACAATTTTAGGTTTGGGATAGCCACTTTTTCGAAATATACCAAATCTTCCTTTTCCGGCGTATAGAAGATCCAAGACGACAGTGTTATTACGATGTCGACTTGACTTTTCTTTTCCAATGCAAATCTTTCCGATCATATTTCTTTCCATTTTATATTTGTACTATTGTAAGTTTTATAGTATATAATTTTTGTAAATTTATTTAACGCATGATTTTCTTCAGTTTTTTAGATTCAAATTTTGCATGATAGTTTCCCCCCCCAAAAATAGATCCTGGTAGTTAAATCGTTAATTAGTTTATTTAAATAAAATATACATGTTATTTAATCTGCAAATGAAAACAAATATTTAATTCACATACTTAAAATTTTTAGTCGATTTCATAATGTCGACTACTAACATAACTTTAGTTTTTCTTTCTAATTATATGCCTAGTCGCATGTTACATTTGTAGCAACACGGTTGAGTATGGCTCTCAACTTGCATAGATGTATTAGTAGCAAGACATGTGAAAGTTTCTCCTTCTAAGATATACAACCTTATAAAAATAGCTACTTTATAACACCTTTCATCTACACCAGGTTGTAATAACCCCTCGATAATTCTTGATAAGTTGTATTTAGAATACATTTAATAACTTAATATTGTGCTTAATTATAAAATAAATTAATTTTTAATTAATATTTTCATGGATTTGATTGAATATTTTGAAATATGAGGATATTAGGTTTTAAGTTGATTTATTAATTTTTGTAAGTAAAATATCACTTTTGGTGGAAGTTGGAATTAAATTGGAGATGAAATCAATTGAAAATCAAAGGAGAAGAACCATAAATTCAAATATCCCAACGAATAACATTTGGCGCTCAATTACAGGTGGTTTATTTTGAATTCCATGGAAGCGAAAAGCACGAGAACCAACCGCCTCCTCCATCCATTCATTGACACGTGTCGCAATAAATTTAAAAGAAAAATAGAAGGAAAAACGCTTCAGCCATTCAATTCTCTCGCCCTTTGTCAGCCGGTCCCCCTTGCGTGTACGTGTCAACGCGTGCGTCAACGTCAGTATTTCTTCCCCATTCCATGAACGCCACGTGTCTCCCCTATCCCTGATTTCTATTTCCAAATTTGCACCTGGTCATAGGCCCCACTAATTATTTTATCAGTTTTCAAATCTCATTTACTCTACTCTTTCTCCCACATTTATTCATATTTATGTTTAAATCCCATTTATTTTCTTATTTAATTTTCAGTTTTTATATTTAATTTAGGAGTTACACTTTTGGTCCCCAAACTTGTATAAATAGGACGTTTAGCACTATGAAATTACACACCTCTCTTCCTCCCATTTTTCTTTGTAATTTTAGTTTTATCTCTATTTTTCTCTCTAATTTTTGTTAGCATTTTCATACTTTCTTTTCAGAATTTGTGAAAATGCTTAGCAAATTAGGCTAAGTTTTATTTGGAAAAGTGTAGCAACAACTTTATCTAATAAATTTTTTATCTAGAATTTTGATTCAAATATTCAAGTAAGTCTTTTAATTTTAAGTAATTTCAATTTCTCCATTTTTTCTTAATTTCTTTATTAATATTATTGTAGTGTTTAATTTCATATAAATCTAGTCATGCTCTTTTTATATGGAATTTTTACAATATAATTTTATTGATAATTTCTTTATTTTATAAAAAATCTTTTACTTCATTATGACTTCTTATATTGTCGATCTTGGATTTTTATAAAATAAATAACATATTCTTCATTTGAGAAATCGTTTTACTTAAATACATTTGAAAATAATGTTGAACTTTAATTCTAAATTTCTTGATTGATTATTTGGGATGTAAAATTTTCAATTGTGTTATATGAATCAAAATTCTATTTATTTTGTAAAGCATAAAAAAATTCTTACACTAAACCAATTTAATTATTAATTTATTTTTAAATCATTTTTATAATTTATTTACATAATTTTCAAAACCCAAATTTCCAACCCATCTCTCTTTTTCTAAACGTCTTCTACTTAATTCTTTCTTGATCATCATCTCTCCGTGGATACGACCGTCCATCTACACTACATTCTGCTGCCTTTGGGCAATCACTACTTTAGGTCCTCCCTTAGTAGAGTAAGCTCCTCTCTCTAGGTCTTGAGGTCGTTCTTTCATCAGTTCTAATAGGTCAATCTTTGGTTATAATGTTAAGTTCACCTATCACTTTAACTTTTTAAGGTTTATCATCTCCTAAAAAGACATTTTCTCCATTAGTGTACTTAAAATTAGTGAACCAATCTTTGTGGTTTGTTATTTGAAAAGTGCATCCAGAGTCCATAATCCACTCATTTCTAGGTGTCTTATCATCTACCATTAAGACATCTACAACAAGGACATCTCCCTGATCATTCCTATCTTCATCTACAACATTTCCAACACTATTATTATTCTAATTCTTGTTATATTTCTCTTATATTAAAACCTCCTAATATGTCCCATTTCATTACAAATATAACATTTAACATTCTTGAGATTTCCTCTAGATTTAGATCTAGACTTTCCCTTCCATTTTTTGTTCTTGTTATTATTTCTTTCTACTGAACTTCCTCTAACATTAAGACTTTCGGCCTGATTGTTATTAGAACTATTTCTATCTTTTTTAAATTCTAATTATCATGGTCTTAGGGCAGAAATTACCTCATCAAGTGTGATTGTTGATCTTCCAAATTTGATTTGCAGCCTTCAGTTTCGCATTGAGAAGGATGCTTACTTTGCTTTCATCTCCAATCTTTTTTTCATCTATTGAAGCTAGTGTTATGGTGACTTTCTTGAATTCATCAAGATTTTGTTCCAGAGTCTTGGAGTTATCCATTATAAACCCAAAGATCGTTTCTTTCAATAAGATCCTATTTGTAAGAGATTTACTAAGATAGATCTCTTCCAATTTGTTCCAGACCTCAAATCATGTATCCAATCCATCAACTTACCTTAAGACATTATTACCAAGGTATAGTATGATGATTGAGTATGCATTTAGTTGAAGATCTGCCTTCTCAGCTACAATCATGGTGGTTGAAAAATGTGCTAGATCTCTTATTGCCTGATGAAGCTTCTGTTGGACCAATAAGACTTTCATTTTCTTTTTTCAGAAGCTGAAATCACCAATTTCATCGAAAAGATGCAATTCAAACTTCATTGACATTCAAGATTTCTTGATTTTTTTACTCTTTCTTGATTCCCGATGATCAATTTTCAACAATAGTTTTGGATTTTGAATCTTTGGTCATACCCAAACCTTAATGCAAGATCCATATATTTGAGTTTTTTTTTAATCTTCTAGTAACTCTGATTCTTACATACTAGATCTGATACCAATTTTTGAACATGATCTAAAAATTAATACTACTAATTTAAGAGATTAAGAGAGAAAGACACAAAGAATTTATAATGGTTCCAACTAAGAGGGTCTACATCCAGTCGCTGAAGACGATTTCTTCAGCCATGCACTAAAACAACTTGCAAACCACAATTACACTATGAACATGTTTTGATCATATCCACGAATAATAACAACATCAATATTACACAGAGTTCCTTTGGAACTTCTCATAAAACTGAAAACAATAAAAGTAAAGAATAGGGAAGATGAGTTTCCACTTCTATTGAGATTAGGACAAGCATGTGTTACTCCTTCTTTTTCGTATCACCAATATATAGATAAGATGACAACAAATAAGAAAAGTTAAGAGCTCAATTGAGGGAGTTTAGAGATCACATGCAGCTCTAACAAAAATGGTAAAAAAAAATATGGATCAAGAAAGAGCTTGGGCTTCACTAGCTGCAACTTGGGTCAAACAAAAAGACTGATGCCCAAAAAGATATCAAGCTTAGCACGTCATAATACAATATTCTTTTTTGGGGTTAAGATTTAGTTCAAATTCATGATTCAAATTTGAAATTTACTTCTTGGTTTAGATTCTACTTGTGAGAGTTGTACTCGATTCAAGAGGCCCATTTCCATTCGGATTGTGTCATTGATTCGGGTAAGCTACCATCAACTTTCCGCCTCTTTTCTTTTCCTTAAATCGAGACCCTCCCTCGTGCTTTGGCTGAGAATCTCTCTCCTTGAACCTGAGCCGAGTTTCTTTTAATATTATTTATTTTAAATAGTTAGGTTCATTTTGTAATTTATATTAATTTGATATTTGCATTTCGTTTAGGTAACCAATGATCAGTTTGATTTTTCTTTGTGAGTAAGATGGTCCTTGCTACTTAACCAAGGGTGAGTGAAAAATTGGAGATTGAACAACCCTTTAGAGAAATCTAGGAGGTTATTTTAATTGGTAATATAAAAGAATAATGCTTAGTTAAATAGTGTTGAGAATATGTACGATTTGGAGATATTATGTGCTCTTTGAACTTGTAGGAAGATTATGAACCTAGAAGTAGGTTACATGTCTAATTGTGAAAATGTGCGTGATTAGTGTGTAGGTAATAGATTTGAGGTTGTGATTTAAATTGAGATGACTATGTGGAATGTGATGTTGTTGAGATCTTTTATATAATTGAGTTACATATTTAATTACTGTATTATGGAAATTTGGTGATGAAATTGTATAAGTAATGAACTCCATTATATGCAGTCTACACTATGGGTATGTTGTTAAGCTTGTGTGATGGCAAATGTAGATGATTGTTAGGTTGGGTCGTTCCGCTGCAATCAGATCGAACTTACAACTACGATCTATTTTAATATTTTTTTCTTTAATAATTTTTGCCATTTTTAGATTGCTCAAGTTGTTGAGATTGATTCCCTAACACTTGTAATTATGTAAATATTATTTCTTTAGAATAATTTAAGATAGAACAAAATTATATTCTTGTAAACAAATATATGCATTGCCTTATATATTCAAAATATAATGCAATCAAATTTCATAAATGCTCTTGAGTTACTTAGATGTAATCTCAATTAGGTATGCAAGACAAACATGAAGATTCAACTTGAGATAGTAACTAAAAGATTCTACACAAGCTCCATTTGAAGAAGATTGATTTTTCTTCCCAATTGAAATCCTACCATTTTAAACATTTAGTAGAATTAAATGTAGTGTATTTTTCTCCAAAAATAAGGAAAAATTCGGCTGATGGTAGACATGAGAAGCGCAAGGTTAGCTAAGAGATACGAAAGATGGTAGCTAGGGCTGAGAACAAAACCGTCAAAATCAACCAAAGTGACCAAAATTGAACTGCCTTAGTAGTTTCGGTCCATAGATTTCAAACTGAATCGTTAGTGGTTCATTTTGGTTTGGGAGTAGTGAACCACCCTAGAACCAAAATCGTACCGCAATTTAATACTTTTTGTTAACTCTTTTTTCTCCCTCTTTGCCCAACCCAGCCTAGCCACCTACTCCTCCTCATGCCTTTATATATATATATTTTGTTTTTTTTTTTCATTTCACTTTATCTTTTCTTTTTAGTCTTCTCATTGAAAAAAGAATAAAGTATTTTTAAATAAACCTCATAATAAATTTGATCAACTAAAAAACTTATACCATAAATGGAAAGTTTTATTACTCTAGAATGGACAAATTAGAAATTGAAATTGTTTTATTGAATATGATCATATTTAAATTTTTATTTTTTTCTATGCAATTATAAATTTTATCAAAGGAATTATTACCAATCTCAAGATAAATATATTAATTATCACATCTATTTTAAAACATAATAATAGGTAGATATAAAAGAAAAAACTAAAAACAAATCATAGTTAATACCATTCTTTTAAATTTAATTATATAAGTATTCAAATAATAATTTTTTTTTTTTGCCAGAAAGATCTTGTATATCTTAAACCATATATAATTAAAAAAATTAATTAAATAAAAAGAGAGAGCCATGACCCAAGAGGACTGAAAATCTACCAAATTAAATGCAATGGAATACCTTTGAAAATGTGCTGACTTCATATTCGCAAACCCAAAGAGGACTAAAAATCGAGCAACCCTTATCCTTTCATTGAGTCAAGTACTCAAGTATTGGCCATAGAATAGAGAAGTAAAATTATCTATCGTTTATTCATATTTGGATCATCATTATCTTTTAAAACCGCGTACTCAAACACCAAAGTAAAGGTAGTCTATATTCAAATTAAATTTCCTTCTCGGTTTTTCTATTTTCTTTTTCAAACATTGTGTTATTTAATTTTCTTAGTGACTATCTTAATATAGATAAATGGAATATAGATGTTTAAAAATATATTACGCTATTATAATATTGTCCCCCTTTGTCTAAATTATATGAATTTATTTTGGGGCATTTTCAAATATGTTAGAAATTTTTATAATATTTACAAATTTGTTAGAAAAAAAAATATTTATAAAAATATTAGAATTTTAAAAATTCTGAGTATATCAGGCAATCACTATTAGTATATCAGTGAACTATTAGTATATCAATGATAGTTTATCAGTTGATCATCAATAATCTATCATTGATATACTATCATATATCACTGATATACTATTAATTATTGACTGATATACTCAACTTTTGAAATTATAACATTTTTGTAAATATTTTTTTTCTAACATTTTTGTAAATATTTCACTCAATTATAACATTCATGTAAATTTTGCATTTATTTTTTATCCTACTCTCAAAAAGTTTTTAATCTAGGAAAATATTGTCAAGGTTATCAACTTTAGATTCTCTCCACTTCTAATTGATATACGATATTTATAGTTTAGTATGAGAAATCCATTCAAAAAGACGGAACTCTATCTAAAAAATAAACACTCTCAATTTATATCTTAAAAAAAAATCCTCGGATAGCTTTGTGAGTGTAGTAAACTCCAATTGAAAAATCTCGTCAAACTTTGTCCCAAATTAAATTGATGTCCTTTGAAAATATTGCCAATATTAAAATTATCCATTGTTGGTTCAGCTTTGCCATCTTGAAATTGAAGTTTTAAATGGGCTCCACAAGAGGTTGAAAAAAATAAAATAAAGGAATTTGATTTTTTTTTTAAATAGAACTATTAAGATAAAGATCTTTGGAGCAAAGCCTTTGAATTTGTTGAGGTGTCTAATTTTTGTTTCCTATCCCAATGGAATTGTTCATTGGGTGTGTGTAAATTTCCTAATTATTTTCCAGGTATACCTATTCTAATGATGGACCACAATTGAAATAGTTGGTATTTTAATGGATTATGTCTAGCTTGACATAAAAATTGGAGATCAGTATTTTTTTTTTCATTTTTAAAAGTTAAATAAAAAACACAAAACACGTTAATAGAGTGATAATTGAAAAAGTCAAAGAATTTAAAGTTCCAAACGCCTCTCTATTTGTATTAAAAAAAAATAGTAAAGAATACAAGTATGTAAAAAAAAAAACATTAATAAATTAAATAAGCATATGTCACTCCAGATAATAAAAATTATTAAATTGAATATAGTTTAACTGGCCAGACATATGCTTCTTTTTCCATGAGGTCAAAGGTTCGAGTATCCGTTCTTCTAATTTGATGAATTATCTCAAAAAAGAAAATTGTAAAAATTAAGGGATAGTTGCAAAATCCTATAATTTGTACCATTTTATAAATTATGTACCTTCTAAAAATGTTTTGAAGCAACTATATGGTTCTTTTTTTACCTGGAGTGGAGGTAGAATTTTTTTTTTTAAGTGAGTAAAAATTACATAGAGCTAATTTTAAGAAATATTCGAGAGTCAAAATGGATAAATTATATTAAAATTTCAATTTTTCACCTTAAAATTTTCAACTTTTACATATAATTTTTCATTTTTCATAAATTTGAGGGGGACAAAAATTATATAAAACTAATATTAGAAAATAAAAGTGGGTGAAATAGATAAATTATACTACAATTTCAATTTTTACCTAAAAGTTTCAATTTCTACATATAATTTTTTATTTTGCCCATGATTTTACCCATGTTAACTTGGATCGTTACGTTTAAGAACCAGGCATTGGTGACTCATCCTTCCCGTACTACTTGTCTAATTCCATTCAAAGTCAAAGGGTACAATTTAATTGAATAATAAAAATTGACAAATATTAAACGACAAAGAATATCTAAACCTATTAAAATATAGGAATACGATTGGTAAATTAATCTACAGTCATAAAAGAAATTAATAAGGTAATGTTAAGATGTGACAATCACTTAAATTTTATTTGAGAAAATTATATAAACTATTCTTTGTAACAATAACACTTAGAAGTTCTAATTTAAACAAGGGTAAAAGGTAAGAATGACCTGCACTTTCACCCAATTTTAAGTATAACCATACACTTTATTTTTTTCAAAATACAACTCACACTTATCAAGAAGTCATCATCTATTAAAAAAATCATCCATTTTAACATTGAAATATTATTTCATTCTTTTTTTTAATAAAATATTAATATTTCTTAACCTTTATGATTAATCTTGGGTAAAAAAAAGGGACCCATAATGTTTACATAAATATTCAGTCATCTTTTTCTTAAGAAAAATTACCATCTCATTCGAAAATAACAATCTACTCATCAAGATTTTTACAATAGCATTCGACCTATGCTTTTTCGTTCTGCTGCAAATCAAATCAGGTAAGAATCGAACCACGAATTAGTCACAAACCTCAGTACGAAACTTTTAAAAATTGTGGGTCCCAATTTTTTGATCCAATATTAGTTGAAAAGGTTAATAAATATTAATATTATATTAA
The DNA here is from genome assembly GCA_028015215.1 of Gynostemma pentaphyllum. Taxonomy (NCBI): domain Eukaryota; kingdom Viridiplantae; phylum Streptophyta; class Magnoliopsida; order Cucurbitales; family Cucurbitaceae; genus Gynostemma; species Gynostemma pentaphyllum. The sequence continues at coordinate 7,236,504 of CM051346.1, read as the reverse complement.
AATATTAAAAAAAAAGAATAAAATTGTAACTCAATGTTAAAAATGATGATTTTTTAATAAATGATGGCTTTTTTATTAGTGCAGGGGTGTATTTTAAAAAAATAAAGTGTAAGGGTCATATTTAAAATTGGGTGAAAGTGTAGGGGTAATTCTTGCATTTTACCCTTTAAACAATTGACGCTTAATTTTATAATGTGTTCAATTTGAATTATAAAAAATTAATTATTATTATAAAATCTCTCGGTTTAGGTCCTCGAGAAACTTTTATCCCACCCCCAAACTCTTTCTTTAACCTCATTAACATTAGGGGCGGTTGTAATTATAACATAGTTTATTAAGTTTTTATAAATATAGCATGGTTTAAAAATATTTATAAATAATTTTTTTTTCGTGTCAATCAGTGATTAATAATTATCAATTTTAATTGTCTCAAGTAATTAGCAATGATCACTGTAAATCATTAATTGACATGAAATAAATCTACTAGATTTTTAAATGTATTATCCATTGAAATTTTCTCTTATTATGGGTGTTTTATATCTATAGAGGATGGTTTATGCAATTTTTCATCATTATTATCATTTTGTTGTATTGGTGTCGGTACTTATAGTCATTGTCTATCCTCATCTGTGTTGGTTAGACGTGAAAAATTATTGGCTGAGCCTCTTTATTGGTAGGCAACCGCACAAAAAGGCACATTGATGATGATAATAATAATAATAATAATAATAATAATAATAATAATAATAATAATAATAATATATATGATGATGATGATAATAATAATAATAATAATATATATATATATATATATATATATATATATATATATATATATATATATATATATATATTGTAATATCCTTTTTGTACTCATTGGAATGGAGTCGTGTGCATTAATTTAATTATAAATTTAGGAGCAAACATTTAGGATTATAATTTTATCTAACACCCCAAATTAATAATTATACTTACTACAGTTTTCTAAAAGTACTTAGTTTTATGTTTATAGTTACAAAATTTTAAAATATTATTAATTTATTATTCCTTAAAATTTAAGACATCATTTAATACATAAAGCAATTGTCTTCACTATTTCAAAATAAAATTGATTTCACATTCCATCTTCCTTCCTTATAATTTTTATAAAAAAAAAATTATTTGTTTGTTGGTATCCATTTTTTAACCCAAACAAATATGATTCTCATCCACAATAATATTAGCTAAAAGTTTGTTCCAAATTTCAAGTGAAAACTATTTAATAAAAATAAATCACAATATTTGATTGTTGTAATTGACCTTTTTAATTAGATTAAAATATGTGATTGAGGCATATAAGCCAAATTGTGATGAGTATCATTTTCTACGAATCATGTCAAATGTTAAAATTAAAAAAATAAAATAAAAATTGTATAATTGACTTCTAGAATGTCTTGACTTTTTAAATTAAAATTTATGAATAAAATTATTTTAGAAAAAATATATATGATATGACATAAGTATAAAACTATTGGACGTAAAAAGACCAATATGTGAACAGTTCGCTCAAAAGAAAATGATATATTTGGATCCCATCTATGGGAGACAGTTGTGATTGGTGATTGGGTCCACTTTTTCTTCTGAATTTATGTTTAAATCCTAATTCAATATCCTAACTTTGGAATTCGTATAAAAACAAAGCCTTAATTACAACTTGTAATCAGAAAAATAATCAAACGAAATGAGAATTAAAAAAAAATATTTCAACATAAATTCTTCAAAAATTTAAATTTAAATACTACCTTTAGCTAAATACGTATAAAACTTACTTATTAGAAATACCGATTTGGTCCCTGCACTTTCAACTTAGTTTCATTTTCGTCCTGTCTTTCAAAAGTGACGATTTTAGTCCCTGTACTTTCAAAAACGCTTCATTTTCGTCCTTCCATCAACTTGTCCGTCTGGAGCATTAACGGACCGCTTACCTGGCATTTAATTATTGATGTGTGGCTGTATATGATGTGGCATATCTTGCTTATGACAAATAATTTAAAGGCTAATAAGACATTTTCATATATCTTCTTTCCCCCCTAAGCTGATCGTCTTCCCCCACAAGAAATTAGGGCTTGGACAGGGACGTGAACAACGATTTCAGACAGAGATACGAAGAAGAAGAAAAAGCAAAGCAAACATTGAAATCGTAGTAGATTTCAAATGGAAAACAGTTTTGATTCTTCAAATCAGAGATATAATCATGGTTCCTGGAGAGTTAATCAAAATTATACCCTTGCTTCGTGTTATTGTGGAGTTCGGGTAAGTTACAGACGTCGTGAACAAATGAAAACCCATGGCGTAGATTCATTGGTTGTGTTTACTATTAGGGATGTTCATTTTCCCCGCAAGGACACGCCCCAAAAGTGACGGGGAATCCCCGTTACCAACGGGGACAGGGATAGGGATGAAAAATTCCCCGTTCGAGTTTCTGGACAGGGACGGGGACGGGGAATGCCGTCCCCGACCCCGTTCCCCGATTAAATCCTCAAAAATAATATATATTTATAGATTATTTTTCAAATATCTTTATATTTAAGCCCAATCCATATTAGCCTAACTATTCTACTACTTTTATTAAGCCTAATTTTCCTATTAGTTTTATTAAGCCAAACCAAATCCCTTAAAAAATATAAAATAAAATAAAATAACAATATTTGAGTTTTTATTTTAAATTTAAATGGGGAAAATTCCTTGCTCAATTCCCCGTCCCCGCTAAATTTCCCTCGGGAATCTCCGTCCCTGACCTCTTTGAACGAGGAATTTACCGGGGATGGGGACGGGGACGGGGAATGCATTCCCCTCCCGCCACGCACCATGAACACTCCTACTTACTACAGGGTAAGATTGTTTGTTAAAGTTTGGATTGATTTTTTCCTTTTAGCGTTATTGAATCTATTTTCGAAAAGAACTTTTTAGGGTTTCTTTAATATATCGTGTTCCATTTTAGTTTGTTAATGGTTCTTTTTAATTGATCTTTATTCATGTCTTGCAAGGGAGGTTCATCAGGATGTGGGTTCTTTCTCTGCTACGATGCTGAATTTCCAGATTGTGAAATGGTAATCATAAACAAGCTCAAAATGATGTTTAGAAGCTGAAGAAGAAGAATAGAATGATGATGAAATGAAGAGAGCAGGTTATATCTTTTTAGTTTTAGGTATAGGTTTGAGTATGTACATGTACCTGAGATGTGCAGTCTATTGCAAATGACTATGAATTTTTTCAATCCAATGTATTCTGAAATGCACTTTTGGTCCCAAAAGTAATCTATGTTGTTATTGTCTTTTTGGTTAATTGTATTTAAAATTGAATATTTGCAATGGTTGTATGTTCAATCCATTTTGTTCAATTGAATGAACTTGTAATGTGAAATGAATTGAGATTTGCAAATGGAATTGGTTTCCATTGAATCATCAGTCCCTTATGAGCTTTGAGATTTGCATATGGAATGGTTTCAAAGCAGATTTCTCATGTAATTTAAGACCAATGAAAAATTTAGAAGTATATAAGAGAATATTTTGATAAGAACAAAAGTTGGATTGACTAGTCAATTCGATTAAAGTTAGGAATCTTTTACACAAAAAGAGGGCATATGGTCCCATTCCACATACTAATTAAACAAAAAAACAAAATTCATCCCTATTCACCTAACATGTTCACAAAAAACATCAACTTCATATGTTTACGGAGAAATCAGCCATAACATTAAGTTCACAAAAAAAAGGATTCCTAAACCCTAAATCAGCAGCTTCATAATCAGTCATGCCTTGCCCCTCTGCCTTGTTAGATATGTGTGACTGTCTCCTCTTCCAGATCTAGTCCTTCTTCTTTGTTTAGCTTCTTCACGACTCTTCTTCTTCGTTCTGTCAAAGTGTTCTTGGTTTAAGAGAAGTTAACTCAAATGCCTTGTTTAAAATCTTAATGGCCTTGATTTTGTCATTCAAACAAGCTACAATTTGAGGAATGGATGGTTGAGATCTAGTGTGTTATTAATGGCTGTGATTTTTTTCATTCAAGTAAGTTATGCCATATCATATACAGCCACATCAGCAATTAAATGCCAAGTAAGCGGTCCGTTAATGCCCTAGACGGACAAGTTGACGGAAGGACGAAAATGAAACGTTTTTGAAAGTACAGGGACTAAAATCGTCACTTTTAAAATTACAGGGACGAAAATGAACCTAAATTAAAAATGCAGGGACCAAATCGGTATTTTACCCAAGTACCTTTTTTTTGTCAATAACTTACCTCTTACCTAAGATAGTCGTGATGGCTATTTACATCTTAGGGTAGTAAAAAAATATACAAATAAATAGACATTTTTTATACATCTAGCTGCTACTCATTGGCTATAAACGGTGAAACAACCAAATTTAATCTTTTAATATATATATATAAGTTATTCAAAAGTATTCAAATTAGAGTTGAATAATTTATTGAAATATTTTGTTATTTTTTAGTGAGTTTATTGATTTTTTTTGTCTTTTTGTTCAATAAAATTATTGATATGCTATTTACTAATTTTTAAAATTTTCTACAATTTCAGTATTTATTAAGCACAAATATTTTATTTTAGTAGTTAACCCAATATAATCATAAGACATCAAGTATTAAAACAGAAACCTAAAAAACTAATACAACTATTAAAACTACCTTAAAGAAAAAAAGGGGCAAAAACTAAAATAACATAAAAAAAATATGCAGTTCCTCAAAGAGCACAACTTTTAAAAACTTTCTGAAATAACAGATTTTATAATTTATGATACTTTTTGAAATGATATTTTCAAAAATAGTAATTTGTTTAAAAATGACCATGTTTTCTTTCATATTAAATTAATGAAAGTTCATTTTCATTAATTTTTTCCTTTTGCATTATTCAATGATCAGTATTATTATCCTATTTTATGTTTTTAATTAGGATGTATCAAATTGAAATTTAATAATTTTTAGGTTTGTGTAGGTTTTATAATTTTGAAACTTTCATTAAAATAGTGAAAGTGTTATTTTTGAAAAATATTATATTTTAAAATTTTATAATAAAAAAATGTATTTTTTTTAAATACACATAATTATGGAGCAATTGCAAATTTAATAAATTTTGTTAGTAATATTTATAAAAATAGCAACTCTAAAAAATATTTGTTAATATAGAAAATTTTCATCTAGTGAATCAGTGATAAATATTGGATTATATATTTTTACACTAAGTTTATTTCTGATACACATTTTAATCATTTTATAATCATTGATTATTTTATTTTTTTTGAGAAGATGTTAATCACCTATTAATATTGTAAAAATTGTTATTTTTAGAGTTGTGAAGTAGGCAATTCTAAAAAGAAAAAAAAAACCAGAAAAACTAATAGATAAATCTAATTTTAAAAAACAAATCAAGTGAATTCCAGCTAGCATTATTGACTCTTGCCTTTACTTTATATTAAAGAGAGAGAGGAAATAAATATATTTGATTATTCCTTTTTTAAGGTGAATTACAGCTAGCAATTTTTTTTTTTAGTATAAATATAAAAATGGCCACATTTCTTCCCACCTTTTCCCTATAGCCACCCTTTTTAAAACATATTAAATTAGCCACCATTCAATATAAAAATACATAAATACCCCTAATGTCAAATCATCATTTCTCTCTCCTCTCTCTCCTCCTCCCACGGTCCATATGCCTCCTTTTTTTTTTTAATTTTAAATCATCTCTCTCTCCTCTATCATTTTCTTTGAAACCTCCATTGATTCCCTCACTTTTTTTCTTTCTTTTTCACAAATCCACCATTTATATAAATGTTCATCTCACAAATTTCTTACATTTTTTTAATTTCCTATCTCTCCTTATTTTCTTCTCATTTTCGTTTTTTATGTACTATATCTCTACTTCATTTCTTATAGATCTTGTTTTTTCATTAATATATTTCAACGTTGTTGGTTCCGAATCTCGAAGATCTAAACCAAAATAAACATAGATTTGACGAAAGGTAATATACATATTGAGTTTGATTTATGTCTTTTTTTCATGTAATATACATAAATTCTTAATATTTGTTTTCTGCTATACATGCAATATGCGATTTTTTGCAATATACATAATATACATATTTTTCGCCTCTCGTCTGTTTCTATTTCGCTTATGTACAGTTTGTACTATACGTAATATACATTTTTTTTGTGGTCTGTTTGAATAAATATCTTTGTATATACGTGCTATACATAACTATGTGTTTTTCTTGATATACAGTTTGTAATTCATGCAATATACGAATAATACGTACTATACAAACTATGTGTTTTTCTTGATTTACACTCATTTCTTTTATTTTCATTTTGTAATATACGTAATATAATATATATTTCTTTTTGTTTTGTTTGCATTTTAAGTATTTTTTTTTGTACATTTAGTATTATTGAATTAACACTCTTTTTGTTTTTCATTTGCAGATTATATGGCATGTCTATTACGTATAGCACGCACATTCATATGGACAAAACATTTTACATGAGAGGAGAAACTATAAATAATATATTAAAATGAATTTATAAAATTGAATTAAAAATCGAAATAGGTAGTATGAAATCAAAATGCAAAAATAATAAAAATATAAAACATACACTAAATACAATGAAGAACTATGGATGCTATACGAACTATACCAAAATTGTTTTGAGAATCGAACTTAGATTTCTTTTTATACTGTTTACTTGCATTATGAATATAGTTCGATGAATGATAATTACTTTACTAGATTACTCATTTCATACTCTAAGCAATTGAATACATTAACTAAAAAAATATTAGTATATAAAATTTTATTTAATTTATTATAATTAATTTAATATTAATAAATTTTATTTTAATAATTTATATAAAAATAAGAAATTATGAATAATTAAATTAAATAAATGATCAGCAAACTAATTAATTATTATAAAATAAATAGTTATAGAAATGATAAAGAATGAGGGTGACAATGTAAAGTAAAATAGAGATAATGTGAAGATAATTAATAAATAAATGTGGGTCCCATTAAATAAGAAAATAGAATGGGATTGATTAGCTTTTTGTAGGTAATTGGGTTACCCATATTCACGAGACTGATTCCTGATTTTGACGTGGGTCCCATATATCGATTCTAATTTTATTACTTGGTAAACAACAACAAAAGGAATGAAAATTTTCATTCCCATTTCCAATTAGTAAACGGGGCCTATGTAATGGAACATACACCAAAACTTACTTTTCTTTTTCTAATTATCAAACCATACTTTTTAACTTATGATAATTTATTTTTTTAATCAAAATATATTTTTCTTTTTACGTGCAAACATAATTTATTTAACTTTTATTTTTTGAAAGTATTATTTATTTAAGGGTAAAATATAGTTTTGGTCCCTACGTTTTGCACTACTCATGGTTTTAGTCCCTTTCGTTTTGAAAACCCATGAATTTGGTCTCTACGTTTTGCACTACTCACGATTTTAGTCCTTACGTTTTGAAAACCAACGAATTTGGTCCTACGTTTTGAACTACTCACAGTTTTAGTCCCTACGTTTTGAAAACACATGAATTTGGTCCATACGTTTTAAAAAAACTACAGTTTTAGTCCTTTATTTAACTTAACCGTTTTAATTGTCCATGTGTCATTTTTATCTTTTAATTAATTTCCACGTCATCCTCTCGTTACATTTCTAACAGTTAAGTTAAATAAATGACAAAAAAATATAGTTTTTTTTTTAAACGTAAGAACCAAATTTGTGGGTTTTTAAGACGTAGGGACTAAAACCGTGAGTAATTCAAATGTATGGACCAAATTTGTGAGTTTTCAAAATGTAGGGACTAAAAATCGAGTAATGCAAAATGTAGGGACCAAATTCGTGAGTTTTCAAAATATAGAGACTAAAATCATGAGTAGTGTAAAATGTAGGACCAAAACTGTATTTTACCCTTTATTTAACTAAACATATTAATCCTGAAATGCAATCTCTTTACTTTTAGAATGATTTATAGAATTTTCCCTCGTTTTAATTACCACGTTGATATGTACATTGCTTCTAGAATTTCTCATCCACTTGGTAATGGAATAGAACCAGACACAATTCCATTGATTCCCTCAGAAAATCAAACTCAAACCCACACCACACAATTTTTACCCAGAAAAAAAAAAGCTTCCCAACAAAACTATGTAAAAGTGAAATTATGTCATATCCCAATCACCCACGTGTGCTGGTCTGTTGCTCTTTTATATATATCATATCCGTCTTCCCCTTGCTGCTGGTGCTCACTCTCCCATGCTCTCCTTCCTTTTTTTTATCTTCTACATTCTACCGAGTATTATGCCGGGGCCGGGTGGAGCACCGAACAACCCGCCGAGGCGGGGTAATATCACGGTCCAGATAAAGAAGGATTTGGTTAATTTAGCTGCTACAATAAGGAATATCGGCAGAGAAAGGGTGATAAGGGGGGAAGAAATAGGAGATCATGCTCCGCCCCCCGGACCGAGACGTTGAGTTTATGTCAACTACACCGACCGGGGAGGGGATCGGGCTTATAGAAGGGTGTGATTTTCTACCTGCTTTTATGTGAGCTTTTACGTGTTTGGTGTGTTTCTAGTTTTGCATTGATCAACAATCCCTGCTATTGGTGTTTATTTTCCTTAAATTAATGTATCTTTTATATTTTGTTTCTACTTTTATTTTTTTGATTTTATACTAAAGCTTAGTTTCAGTTCCACACTAGTACTAATGCACTGAATCCATCAAAACTCAGTAGTTAAACGTGTTTGACGAAAGTAATACTAAGTTGGATGATTATTTAGGAAGTCATCATAATAGGTGATAAAAGTTTACATATATTGAGGGAAGGAAATGGTGGTGTTTAGAATGGTGTTGTGGGTTGAAGTCAAAGCAATTAAAAGACATTTTATCATAAATACCTCTTAATTAAGTGTGGTTTCTAAAACTACGCTAATGAAAAAATTAGTTTCTTTTCTACCCTTAATTGATAGTTTTTACATGGTTTATTGTAGAATCTCACCAATCAATTGTAGCCACTTATTAATTTTAAGGTAATTTTTAAAAATCTAATGATATTAAGGTACTTTTGATAACTTAAATTATAAAATTACTCAATTAAAAGCCCTTTTTGTTCATGACCTTCTATTGATTAAAAAAGCCCATTAAAGCCCATGTTGTACACGAGAGAAGTGTGAGAATGAATGAAAGAAAGAGACAAAAACTGTACTAAAATAATAACGGAGTTTGTCAGGAGAAATTATTAGACCGGCCACCTTTCTGTGGCACCCTCTCTCCTACATGACATCTGTCATTTTTCTTTCTCTATAAATCATAGAATAAAACTAAACTCCTTCAGTTTTTACCTAATTTCAAAAAAAAATTTGTAATTTTTTTTCGTTCTTATAAAATACACCCTTATACTATCAATGAACTATTTTCCTTTATTTTTTCTATCTATTTTGATAGAGATCTATTAATTAAATATTTATGTGGCATATTTTAATTATTTTATTATAATTTTTTTTTGTCATCTCTCTTCTCTCCTCTCTACCTTTTTCTTTGCTCATCTTGTGCTCTACTATGAATTATTAGTAAGCAATGTTGATTTATTCTCCGATTGATTTCAATTGTTTAAGACACTGCGTGAAGAATCAATCATCAATAAAATAAAGACGGAGATTATGGCTTCAATCGGCAAATCCTATAATCACTTTGTCTCATTATTGTCAGTAGCAGCGATGGCTCTTCAATGAGAAAATCTCCAAATATTTTAATTTTGGATTCCTTAATAATTTAGAAGAGAGTAGTAGAAGAGGGTGGAGAAGAAATAATAATATTATTATTAAAATATGACATTTATTTTATTTTAGAGTTAAATGTTTTTGTTAGAAATTACATCAATTTGAAGGTTAGGATATTCAAATTTTCTACCTCATAAAAAAGGAGTAGATAAACAATTAACAAAATGCTCGGATTTGGTGTATTTATCAATGTGTTGAAAAGTTTAGAAACAAGAAACTAAAATTTGTTGTTTCTAAAATTTCTACACAATTTTGGAAATGATTTCTAAAAAAATGAGAAATAAGATGAGTTTACAAACAACTCTATTTCTTAAGAAAAATAAAAAATTAAAACAACAAACAGAAATTGAGAAGATTACCAGACTGACCCAAAATTACAATGTTTCCTTTATTTTAGGATGAAAAAAAAAAAAAAAATATATATATATATATATAGTCAAATAATATAAGAGTAAATTAGGCATGAAAATATATGATTTCCACCGGCTGCATGTGTAAAAAATTCTGATTGGATAATATTTTTGTAATTTAGTTATGAAAACTGGACACATATGTGTTGTAAATATTTACGTTAAGACCTAATTCTTGTGATTAATTTCAATTGATTCAATTAATTTCGTTTAATAAAATAAGTTAATATTATATAGCAGATTTAGTCTATATCTCAAGGATTACAGTGTCACAACACTGTAAGCAATGCAGAAGTAAGAAGACATAATATAAAGAAGAGAAGAAAAAGACACCAAAGATGATTAACGTGAGAAACCTCCAACTGGTAAAAACTCACGGGGCCTAACCCAGAGAAAATACACTAGAATCGTTAGTCGTTCAATACGAGAAATTAAAGCAACAATGTACAAACGAAGAAACTCCCTTTTCTCTTTGTCTACTTTTGCTACTTGCAACGATGCCTTCTTCCATGGATTCGATCACAAACTTCCCTTGTGATGATTTTAATCAAGAACTTCCCGTTCTTGTTTCGATCATATCATAATCTCCCTTTGTTGATTTGGATCAAAGAACTCCATTCATTATATAAATAAGATGAATACTTCCTCCCGTAGAATCAACAAAGGTTCAAAGTTACAAGAGAATAATAAACTCACAATAAACTTGATCTTAATCTTGTAGTAGTGACCAAGAGAAATAAACAAATAGTCACCAAGATAAATAAACAAATAGACGAAGACACATAGGATCTTATCCAAATTTACAAAAAAAATAAAAATAAATAAGAGCTTTTAATGGACTAAAATTAAATAAATATATTTTTACTATTTGTTCCTAATTTATTAGATTATATTAAAGTGAATATTACTTGTAATAACTAATTAGATAGTTAGTTGGGAACGTTAGTTACTTTATTCTTGTGTATGAATACTTTATTCATTTCTCATTAATACAATTAATTTAGTTCTCTCTTTCCTTACTTCAATATGGTATGAGTTGAAATTTTCTCTCCTACCGTTTGCTTTCTTTTCTTTTTAGGGATTTTCCTTCGCGATTTGCTTCATTTCCATCACAATTTCTTCATCTTGCATGAGCGATTCTTCTTTTTGATTCATCTTTTTTAGTTAATTCATACTAAAATTCGTTCTTTTTAATTTCTCTTTTTTCCTTTCTGAAATTCATCAATGGCGAATACTGAAACCACAACAGCTTCACCCACAAATCCTTTACCTGGAAATTCGAATGATTCTACCTTTCTTTATCAACATAATCCTCACTACAAAAAAACTGTCAAAATGCTACCAGAAATTTGCGACCAAAAAAATATGGTAGCTTTCTGGTGACCACCTGGTCACTTTCTTTGAAGGTTGACTCTAAGTGACCATTTGGTCACTTTTTTTGCGACCATATGGTCGCATTTTTGTGACTAAAATGTTCCTTGGTAGCAAAAAATGGCGCGTAATTTTGGAGGGAAGAAAGCTACCAAATGGTCACAATAAAAAGTGTTTTTTTGCGACCATATGGTCGCATTTTTGTGACTAAAATGTTCCTTGGTAGCAAAAAATGGCGCGTAATTTTGGAGGGAAGAAAGCTACCAAATGGTCGCAATAAAAAGTGACCAGATGGTCGCAATTTTGGTGACCAAAAGTGAGCAGTGGTAGCTTATAATTGGAGGGAAGAAAGCTACCAAATGGTCGCAATAAAAAGTGACCAGATGGTCGCAATTTTTGTGACCAAAAGTGAGCAGTGGTAGCTTATAATTGGAGGGAAGAAAGCTACCAAATGGTCGCAATAAAAAGTGACCAGATGGTCGCAATTTTTGTGACCAAAAGTTAGCAGTGGTAGCTTATAATTGGAGGGAAGAAAGCTACCAAATGGTCGCAATAAAAAGTGACCAGATGGTCGCAATAAAAAGTGACCAAAAGTGAGCAGTGGTAGCTTATAATTGGAGGGAAGAAAGCTACCAAATGGTCGCAATAAAAAGTGACCAGATGGTCGCAATAAAAAGTGACCAGATGGTCGCAAATTATGTGATTTTTATGGGACCAATAATTGATAAAGAATTTGGTGGGATAAAAGCTACCAAGTGGTCACCCAAAAAGTGACCATGTGGTCGTAAATTCTGACTTGATGTGACCCGGGCAGTGAGGAAAATAGCGGGAAAATTTGGCGGAAAGCTGCGACCAGGTGGTAGCAAAAATACTACCATCCTGGTCGCAAATGAGCAGAGGAGTCCATTATAAAAACCCCTCCACCCATTGTTTCTTAGCATTAAGTAAAAAGAAAATGAGAGAGTGGATGTATGTTCGTTTGATAGACGGGTATTTGAACGATGAGTTCGGTGGCGGGGTTGAACAGTTTGTTGAGTTTTGCATGACAAACTGTCTATTATGAAAAGTATGGTGGAAAGCTACACGCCCGTGCAAGAAATGTGACAATAGGAGAATCATACCAGGTTCTGAGTTGAAGGTGCATCTTTATCTCCTGGGGGGTTTGTGCGAATTATTATCACCTGGGTGTTTGTGGGGAAACACAGGAAATGTTCGACATTGCATTACAGGAATCGAGACTATACGAAGGTAGCAGCTCGAATGTAGAGGTTGTTGACGAAGAACGGAATGATGAACAACAGTATTTTCAGATGCAGCAAATGATAATTGATGGTGCGGGGTATGGGGGCAATGAAAATTTCCGTGAAAGTTTAAACGTAGACGAAGATGAACGGGTTGTAGAAGAGGAAATGAATCCGGAAGCATGTAAGATGCACGAGATGCTAAAGACGACCAACCGACCATTGTACGATGGGTGTGAGGTAAGTCAACTTCCTGGCCGCTACGGAACTTTTAAATATAAAGGCGCGATGACAACATACCAGGGTAGAGGATTTGATGCGATTGCATCGTGGTTTCGTCGATGCGCTCCCAGAAGAAAATAATATGCCCCACGGTTTGTACGACACGAAAAAGCTAGTGGAGGGACTTGGATTACCCGTGGAGAAAATAGATTCGTGTCAAAACGGATGCATGATTTACTGGGATGTGGATGAGGACCTGCATCATTGCAAATCCTGTTTTCATCCAAGATACAAACAAGGGAAACGCAGCCTGATTCCGAATGCCCGCATGTTCTATTTACCGCTGACCCCACGTCTGCAACGGTTGTATGCATCGGATGTGACAGCCTCGCACATGAGATGGCATCACGAGCATTCACAGGATGAAGGTGTTATGAGACATCTCTCGAGATCTTCGCGGCATGGAAGCATTTAAATAATTGTCCTCCAGGATTTTGCACAAGATCCGAGAAACGTCAGATTGGGCTTATGCACGGATGGCTTCAACCCGTTCGGGGCATCCGGGGCACAATATTCAGTTTGGCCAGTCATGGTAACCCCGTATAACTTGCCTCCCTCGATGTGCATGCGAGACCCGGTGATTTTTCTAACAGTGATCGTACCTGGGCCGAAAAGTCCAAAACAGAAACTGGATGTGTATTTGCAACCACTTATTGCAGAGTTGAAAAGGTTGTGGACTGACGGTGTTATGACGTACGACATTTCGAAGAAACAAAATTTCTTGATGCACGCCGCGTTAATCTGGACGATCAGTGACTTCCCTGCGTATTCAATGCTGTCAGGTATGTTGATATTTAATTGCTTTCATATACATTTTTGAGTCGGTGTTTAGCTTTTGTTATTGCTTTCCTTAGTCATTGTAGTTAATTGTGTGAACCTCAATCTCCTCCTCTTAAAGGATGGAGTACGGCGGGGACATACGCATGTCCGCATTGCATGCTAGACACAGATGCATTTTATCTCAGAAACGGTCGGAAAACTTGTTGGTTTGACTGTCACCTTCGATTCTTGCCTTTGAATCACACTTTCCGTTCAAACGGCAGTGACTGGAAGAAGGGTCGACGAGTAAGAAAACAAACCCCCCCGACCATGTATAGTGGAAGACAGATTCTGCACGGTATAGATACTATAGGGATGCAGAAGATTACCGTGGAAGGTGCAGAGAGTGCAAACAATGCTGCTGGAAAAAACACGGGTTGGAAGAAACGAAGTATTTTTTGGGATCTACCGTATTGGGAAGATCTACTGATTAGACACAATCTTGATGTAATGCATATCGAGAAGAATTTCTTTGACAACATTTTCAATACGATTTTGAACGTTCCGGGAAAAACGAAGGACAATCTGAAGGCACGTTATGATATACGGGAGATATGTGACCGCCCCGAGTTGGAGCCTGACGACAATGATAATTACGCAAAAGCAAAGTACATGTTGACGACGGATGAAAAGAAAACATTATTTGAGTGGATCAAATCCATCAAATTCCCGGACGGATACGTTTCGAATTTGAGTCGGTGTATAGACAGTCAAAAACATATCATGTTCGGGATGAAAAGCCACGACTGTCATATATTCATGCAACGATTGATGCCCGTCGCGTTCAGACCGTTCCTAGAGAATAGACATTGGGAGCCGCTTGCCCAGTTGAGTGTTTTTTTGGGGACTTGACATGTACAGAGTCGACGGAAGCTACTGTCGCTTCAATGAGTTCCAGGAGATCGCCGTTATTATTTGTAAGTTGGAGCGAATGTTCCCACCTGGCTTTTTTGACTCCATGGAGCATCTTCCAGGTGCATCTTCCATACGAGGCATTCTTAGGGGGTCCCGTACATTACACTGGATGTACCCATTTGAAAGGTAAGCACAGTTATTTTCTAATGTACGCGTATGAATCGACGGTGATCATCGAATGTTAATAATGTTTTGTACCCACAGTACTTACGCCGGTTGAAAAAGATGGTTGGAAATAGATCACGAGTAGAAGGATCTATCCGTAGTGCGCACTGAGCAAGAGACTACCACATTTTGTTCATACTACTTTGATCAACACATTGCAGAGCGATTTCGACCGTCAAAACGAAACGTTGTCGATAATTTACTTGAAGGTGTTGACATGAACGACTTGCCGATTTTTACGGAACCTGGCATAGAGTTGGAAGATCGGTCGAAGGCCGTTGACCGATTCTCGAGTATCACGTAATGCAGACATACGTGTTATGCAACTGCACAGAGATCGAGCCTTACATAGAGTGAGTTTGTAACTTAACATTATTCCATCGCATAAACAAGTACAAACTATTTGCTAACTATTTTTGTAACATACAGATTATTTCTAAACGTATACGTTCGAATGACACGAGTTGGTCTTACAGACGCTGAGGAGGGGTCAATAATCGACAAAGAGTTTCGTTCTTGGTTCAGTGCATACGTGAGTTATTTTAAATTGTCAAACAACCGTTGCATTATGTTGAAACAATTACTATCTTCCTAACATTATTGTATGTGGACAATGACACAGGTTGACTCCCCTACATTACCGGTGGATGATCCTCGCATCATTTCTTTAGCAAAGGGACCTGGACGGATAGCAAGGTCGTATGGTGGATACGTCGGAAACGGTTACAGATTTCAAACGAAGGCGCATTCAGTGAACAGGGCAACAAACAACAGTGGTGTTTGCATAAAAGGTCATGTGTTCCAAGACAAACGAAGACGATTACTTCGGAGTAATCGATGAGATTCTTGAGATTCAATACGCAAGTCCGACGCTAAAACGCATTGTTCTGTTCAACTGCACTTGGTTCGAGACAACCAGACGAGGCGGAGTCCGTAAGATTGATCATTTACAAATCGTTGAGGTAAAGAAGTCTAAGCATATGCGCACCGCTGATAGGTTCGTCCTGGCTTCACAAGCGATTCAAGTTTATTACCTGAACTATCCGATTAATAGACGAGATCTGACAGATTGGTTAGTTGTTTGTAAAGTTAAACCACGCCAGGTAGAAGAAAACTTGTCCGAGAAAGACGACCACGCAGAGGAAGCTGTTGCTTTTCAAGAAGATGAGATACGATCTCGTGCAATCGACGATGGTCAGGATGCAAGTACTGTTCGTCCTTTGAACGATGGAACGATAACATTGCATGATGATGATGATATACATGCTTCCATTTCTCACGCACGTGACATTGATGCTGAATTTATTCGAGACGATGAATCTGATGAAGAAACAGAAGAAGAAGAAGAAGAAGAAGAAGAAGAAGAAGACTGTATGTGACGGACTTCTTGGAGACGATGATGAATGAGATATTTCGTTAACTTGATTATTCAAATGTGTGTGTATGTGTTTAATTAATTAAAACTATTTCTAAAAAAAAAAAAAAAAAATTATATTTGCGACCAAGTGGTCGCAATTTCACACAAAAAGGTGACCACATGGTAGTAATTTAGAAGTGAAATGCGACCAGTTGGTCGCATTTTATAATTATATTTTTAAAAAATATAAGTAAAATGGCTACCATATGGTCGCAAAAATGAGCGGTAAATTTAAATTTCCATGAAATTTATGGCGGTGAATTTAAAGATTACGACCATCTGATCGCAATATTTGGCGGTGGGCTACCATATGGTAGCAAAAAAGAGCGGTAAATTTAAATTTCCATGAAATTTATGGCGGTAAATTTAAAGATTACGACCATCTGGTCGCAATATTTGGCGGTGAATTTCATTATTGCGACCAGATGGTCGCAATTATTGATGGGACTCGTGATATGACAGCTGTTATGGATCATGGTAAAGTGGTGACCATATGGTCGCTTTTCATGAAATGCTACCATATGGTCGCAAATATCTCAAGAAATGCGACCGGTGGTTGGTCGCCATTTTCCCCAAAGACGCGCGACCTTTCGTTTCTTGTCATAATTACATATTTGCGACCATTTGGTCGCAAAATCGATTTAAATTCCCATCGTTTTCCTTTCCCCCCGCCTTCACCTTTTCTTCCTTTCTCTTTTTCTTCCTCTCTTTTTGTTCTTTTCTCTCTTTCCCCTCTCCCGTTCCCCGTTATTTCTTCCCGTTCCGGTTCCTGGTTCTTACTCTAAATCTAAAACCCTCAAACCCCAATCCCGGTTTCTATTACGAGGTTAGTTTTCGTATAAAATTGAAGTTTAGTTTAAGAATTTATTTTACTTAGTTTTAGTTTTTAGTTTTCAATTAAGTAGTTTAGTTTAGTTTTGTTAATTTAATTAGTTTTAGTTTAA
This sequence comes from Gynostemma pentaphyllum, assembly GCA_028015215.1. Classification (NCBI taxonomy): domain Eukaryota; kingdom Viridiplantae; phylum Streptophyta; class Magnoliopsida; order Cucurbitales; family Cucurbitaceae; genus Gynostemma; species Gynostemma pentaphyllum. The sequence continues at coordinate 7,219,092 of CM051346.1, read as the reverse complement.
TGAATCTAAATTTGTGTAATCAATTACTTAGTTTACTTTTGTTTAATTCATAGCATTTTAGTTTACATTAACTAATTAATTAGTTTAGTTTAATTTTGTTACTTTAAGTAATTTTAGTTTAATTAATCTAATAGTTTAATTAATCTAACTTAGTTTACTTTAATTCAATTTAAGTAGTAATTAATTTAATTACTTAATCTAATTTAGTTTATTTAAGATAGTTTACTTTAATTTAATAAAATTAAACTAAATTAATTTATAATTACACTAGTTTAAATTTTAATTTTAGTTTAATTAATGTAATTTAGATTACTTTAATTAAATCAATTAATTTAAAGTAGGGTAATTAATTCAAATAGTTTAACTTCAATTATACTTAAGTAGTTTAAATTAATTAATTACACTAATTTAATTAATTAATTTTAATTTAATGAATAAATAAAAATTGTTTAATTACTTAATTTTAGTTAAAATTTGATTAAAGTAAAGTACAATTAGATTAATTAATTAGAATAATTTTGTTTAAGTATTCTAATCAATTAATTTGAAATAAAGTAAATTAAAATTAGATTAATTGAAACTAAAATTAATTTGAGTTTAATTCAATTAATTTTAGTTCAATTAATATAATTAAATAAATAATTAATAAATAATTAATAATTAATAATTAATTAACTAATTATTGAAATTTAAATTTTAAAAAAAAATTCTTAAATGCGACCAGATGGTCACTTTTTAGGCGACCATCTGGTCGCATTTTAACTGAGCCTAAAAGTGACCATTTGGTCGCATAAAATGCGACCATTTGGTCACTTTTTTATGTGACCAATTGGTCACCATTTGGTCGCATAAAATGCGACCATTTGGTCACTTTTTATGTGACCAAATGGTCACTTCTATTGAAGATAAAATGCGACCATATGGTCCCTTTTAATGCGACCATTTGGTCGCATTTTCAAAAGTTTGACTTTTTTGCTACCAAAATTTTTTGCGACCATATGGTCGAATTTTTGTGACCATGCAGTCGCACAATTGAAATCCGACCAGCTTTTTAGCAACCACTCAGTTGGTCGCATTTTTGGTCGCAATTTAGGTAAAAAACGACCATTTGGTCGCAATTTCCTGGTCGCAAATTGACAGTTTTTTTGTAGTGCCTTACTATCTCCATCATTCTGATGGATCCTCTACTGTCCTTGTTTCTCCACCGTTGAATGGAGATAATTTTCATTCATGGCATTGATCCATGCGATTAGTTTTATCAGTCAAGAATAAGCTAGGATTTGTTGATGGATCACTTGAATGTCCTACTGATGGCCTATCCTTCAGGCATGACATATCAACAACGATGTTGTGGTTTCATGGATCTTAAATTTTGATGAAAAAGAAATTTCATCAAGCTTGCTCTACACTGAGATAGATCTTGGAGTTATGGTAATTTTCTTGAATTCATGGATCTCAAATTATTGAGGCTAGTGTTATGGTAATTTTCTTGAATTCATCAAGATTTTGTTCCAAAGTCTTGGAGTTATCCATTATAAACCCAAAGATCGTTTCTTTCAATAAGATCCTATTTGTAAGAGACTTACTGAGATAGATCTGTTCTAATTTGTTCCATACCTCAAATCATGTATCTAATCCATCAACTTACCTTAAGATATTATTATCAATGTATAGTATGATGATCGAGTATGCATTTAGTTGGAGATCTCGTATTGCCTGATGAAGCTTCTGTTGGACCAATAAGACTTTCATTTTCTTTTTTCAAGAGCTGAAATCACCAATTTCATCGAAAAGATGCAATTCAAACTTCATTGACATTCAAGACTTGTTGATTTTTTTTAATCTTTTTTGATTCCTGATGATCAATCTTCAGCAATAGTTTTGGATCTTGAATATTTGGTCATACCCAAACCTTAATGCAAGATCCATATATTTGAGTTTTTTTTATCTTCTAGTACTCCCACCCTTACATACTAGATTTGATACCAATTGTTGAACATGAACTAAAACTTAATACTACTAATTTAAGAGATTAAGAGAGAAAGACACAAAAACATTATACTGGTTCAACCAAGAGGGTCTACATCCAGTTGCTGAAGATGATTCCTTCAGCCATGCACTAAATCAACTTGCAAACCACGATTACACTATGAACATGTTTTGATCAGATCCACGAATAATAACAACATCAATATATACACACCTAATATATATCTTTATTCTTAATTTTGATTAGGTTTTGGGACTTTTATTAACTTACTTTCTAATTTTATTTATTTTGTAGGTTAATGAAGAAAAGAGAAATTTTTAGACAAAAGATTAAAGATTTAAAGAAGAAAAGGAAAAGGATGAAAAAAAATATGATGAAGAAAATGGGCAAAAATAAGATGTTGGTAAAACATTGGTCAAGCAATGCCTCGCTTGAACTTGAGCAATGACTCGATCGACTGTCAAGAGACGCCTCGTTTGAACTTGAGCAACGCCTCACTCGTAGGAAATATGGACCCCCGCCTATATTTCCTACTTAATGCGCGTTGAACCTTATTTTCACGATTTCATAGGTGCGTGAAAGAATTTTTTTTATAGATAATTTGGTGATTTTTTAAGATTTCGAAGGATGGGAAGTTTGGGAGCATCAAGAATTTCTCCAATTCTTTCTGTTTGCTATCGATGTCTTTTATAATTATATTTTTATTTAATTTTATGAATTGCTAGTTTACTTTTCCTAGGGATTTGATGTAGCTACTCTATGTTTATGTTTTGATTTATATATTTTAGTTTTGAATACAATTTTATTATTTTATTTATGTTTTTATGTGCTTAATGCCATTGATCTACTGGCCATAGATTAATTGATTTTAATCCTGAAATCTAACACTTGGAAGTAGTGGTTTTGGAATAGAACTTAGGAACATAACTAAGAGAGATCTAGAGTTGAGAAACTTGATTTTGTCTTAGACGTCTAAAAAGAACTTGTGATTAATACACTTCTAATTACCGAAATTGAATAGGGATATTGGTTTCTTAATTAGGAGTGAACCTTAATTTGACGCTTGGGAGAGGTAATTAAGAATTTATGTGTTCTTGACTTATAGAGTGTTTCTTTATCGTTCTTGACTCAATTAATATTTTATTCCATAAACTAGAGTAGTGAAGTCATTCCTTAGGATTTTCTCCATCACTTTTCTACTTTATTTTCTTACCTAGTTTTCTTTATTTTATTGGTTTAATTAAATATCATTAAATTTCAATTTCTTGACAAAGTTTGGTTAATAATAGAACGGAACTCATGCAGTAATTAAAATCTTAATCCTAGAGGACGACAACCTTTTTTCACATCATTATATTAAAACCAGTTGCGGGTATTTATATTTTCATTAACAAGTTTTTGGCGCCGCTATCGGGGATTGGCAATTTTTAATTTTTACTTGATATTGTTTGAATTTAGCTAAGCTTTAATTTAGATTTTTTTTATCTTTTTTATTTTTCTTTATTTTTGTTATTAATTTATTTGCCTTATTTTAGCTTTATTGATAGGTATGGATTTTAATTATCAGAGGCCTAATGAGGAGTAATTGCTTCAGGAAGTGGATAGATTTCAGATTTTACTTATTTCAAATCAAATAGCAGTATTGTCTTACCAATTGTCCTCTCTAAGAGTCTAATCAAGAATACTTCATAATAGATTTCACATGGAGCCAAATATTTCTCATCCTTTAAACTACCCTATATATGAAAATATGAATTATGACTTTCATGGAAATCATATACCAAATTATTACTAGTTAGAGCCTTTTTATCATGGAAATCATTATAATGGTGATAATTTGAGCCACTAGTTATTCCAACCAAGGTGAAACGAAAACTCCCTTATAGAACCAAATAAAAAAAATTGTTTCAGTTTCTTGGGACAAGTTTAAATTCAATGAAGCAAAGATAGATGAGATCATTTACCCCCTGTGGAGTAAACAGGCGGTGAAGCGTTATAGAGACACCATCCACAAAGCCAAGACAAAAGAGCCCAACAAAACTTTGTGGTTGGGTGAGCAAGATCGTCAAAGGTTGATTAGGGAGAGCTAGACTCATGAGGAGTTGTGTATTTCCCAGATCAACTCAGCCAATCAGAGGGCAAACAAGTCTCTACACACTGGCGGGATTGTCAGCTACGACGAGCATTACAAGAGATTGGTAAGTACTTTTAATCTTTTGTTTCTATCTCTACTTTTTTATATGATTGCTTTACTAATCTTTTACTTTTACCTTTCTCATTTTCACGAACTCACGATGGACGTGTCATCACTCCGACTGAGTTGCATCTCCATCTGCACACGAAGGGCCACAATGGGTTACTTTCACGGATGAGTAAGCGTGGGCTTTAGCTGTTAGTTTATTTATTTTCATTCTTTCAAATAATAAATAATATTCATTTATTTTTTTAACATACTCAAATAAATGTTTGGTTAATTTTTGTAGAAAAAAGTTAAAAAAACACTCAAAGCGTTATTGCCCACTCCTGAGTCTCAGACTACTCAGGAGAAACATCGGGATGTTTTCCTTCAGGCAGCCGGATGTGTTTGTACCAATGGCTCAGTCCCAGGTCTTGGCACTTGTGGGAGGGATATTTATAAAGACCAATCGTGTGCTTCGAGTTCTGCTCGTGCTGAGACCGAGTCTTTGAGGTGGGACAATGCCTTATTGCGTAAAGAGATTGTGGAGATTAAGGAAAACACTCAAGTTTTTAAAGATGATCTTCAGACTTAGCATGATGAGTTGAAAGCTCAAGTCTTAGGCTGGTTGAACCTCAACAAGGAGGCAGACTCTTGATCTACTTCTCGACATCTAGATTCTGAGCATACGATCCCTTTCTTATTTTTTAGGACATTTTTTATCCGATTTTTGTGTATATTTTTAATATTAATATTCAATGATTTTTTTAATGTATATTCCATTTTTTTAATTATTCCACTTTTGTTTGAATATTAGTATTAATATTAAAAGGAAATAAAAAAAAGGTATATTAGCGATGCACTGTGTCGCTTTTATCTATTATATAATATTTTCAATTTTATTATTAGTGATCAATTTCGTCGCTAAGGTCAAACAGTTAACTTTATGAGTGAACAAATGTGTCATTACTTGAGCGACTGATTGTGTCGCTAACTTGAGCGAATAACTATGTCGCTCCATTTAGCTACGCATTGTGTCTCTAATAAAGCGACACAATGAATGATTGTGTCGCTTGCTTCAGCAATTGATTGCCTCGCTAAAGTAGTCAACATTTATTATAAACTCATTATTTTTCTGATGCAATTCGTCTCAAAAGTCAATGAGCGATAACTTTTTATGTGATCATCCAAAACGTTGATATTTCTGTCGCTAAGTTAAATTAGCGACGAAATCAAAGCGATTATATTGCTAATTCCTGCATTTGCATGAATGTAGAGAGTAACTTCAGTGAACTTAAGTAATGTAAGGATATTTCTGTTGAGATTGAGGCCTCTAAAAGAGTTCTCAAATGGAAGTCCCAACGGATCTTTCCTTCCAGTATAATAAATTCAAAATTCTAAATGCATAAAAGAAATACTAACCCTTGTCGAGAAGTGTCTGACTCTTCCTCGTTCTTCGATGGTTACGATCCTAGGACCACCAAAAAGATCTTCCTCACTAAGCACAAAAGAGAATCGGTGCGTGGGCACTATCTTCTTTGGAAAAAGGAAAATTGGGAAGAAGAATTTTCTTCCCAATACCCTATGGGCAGCGGCCAAGAGAGAGGGAGGAGAGGAATTTCCTGAGCCTTTACTTTAACTCTCGGTTGTGTGTTTTGGGGTCACCTCAAAGGTCCTATTTATAGGAAAACCAAGGCCTCAGAAAATCTTCTGAATATCTTTTAAATAATTAATTAAGATATTCTAAAATATATTTGAATAATAAAGATATTGTATTTTATTCCATAATAAAATATTCCATATCTTTTATTTAAATTAATCAATATTAATTTAAATATATTATTCAATATCTTCCATTTAAATTAATCATATTAATTCAAAATAAGATATTCATATATTTTAAATAAAAATGCAAAATTTTTGGTCAACCCTTTGACCAAGGGGGCGTGTGACCCAATTGGGTCACACGCCCCTATCATCATCCAATGACAATATTGGGCATTTTTATTTTCCTCTTTATTTAATGGAACAATTCCGTTAAATAATTAAATAAATAAAACTCCTTTTATTTATTCCAATAAATAAAACTCATTTTATTTATTTCCTCATTTAATTTGATAATTTCAAATTAAATATTTAAATAGACTCTTCTATTTAAACCCCCATTAATTTTGGACAACACAAAATTAATTTAATTAAATAGACTCCTCTATTTAATCTCTTATAATTAAATAGACTCTTCTATTTAATAATTAAATAGACTCCTCTATTTAATTCCACCATTAATTAAATAATTAAATAGACTCATCTATTTAATTTCCTTTAATTAATTGAATAGACTCCTCTATTCATTTCCGATTTTCAAAGAGAAATTAATCGTATTAATTTATGTTCTCGATTACATGCGTTAGCTCGGAGGACTTAATGAACCTATAGGACTAAGCTCCAATGATCCAGAATTACCTTTGATTAAAACTCCTTTTAATCAATTAATTAACTCCTAGATAACTCCACTAAATATCTAGAGTTGCACTCTTAGTACTATAGACATAGTTATGTCCATTGGCTATAATCATTAACTACACTTTGATCCTTCACAAGTTAGTTCATATCCATGGCTAGGTATTTACACCGTATTAACCTCCATGATACATCTTGTTCCTTAAGCCCAACTGATTCTCCAATGAACAACCTTACATAATCTCCATTATGCGTTAACCTTTTCCTTGATCAGAGGAATATGGGGCCCCGCTGTTCAAGACCGAATCAGTCCATAAGGGAACTACTTATCTATTTTCCTATATGGAAAAGAGTGAATTCCAATTCTTGTGTAATTACGTTCCCAACTATAAGCAAGATGCAATCCCCAAAGTGGGAGGCATATTGAGCGAACTATACGAATCACTCTCACCTATGCAAATCAAAGACTTGTCTCTTGCGAACAGGAGTTCGTAATCCACTCAGGATTAAGATCAATTGTACATGATCAACCGGTTGATAAACGAAGTGTCTTTCTGTAACGGCTTTCCCAGAAGACAGTAAGTTTATCTTAGTTCAGTCTACTACAATCGTTATTGCAGCAACACCCCCACTCACATGTCTCTACATGAGCGATCCAGATGAGATCACTTGTGCCAATTCACAAGTGGGCCGTGTTAGTGGTGTTACCAGAAATAAGGCACCCAACTTTTATTCATGTACCACAGACTATTTGAGTTACACTTAAGTGAATCTTCCCGCATCATATGCTCACTTTAAGTTATCATACGTAACTCTGGATCTTATGATGGATTACATTTATTAAACTAATAATAAATGACAATGTAAATATTACTAATTAATAATTCCTTTATTTATTTATAGTTTAATTGGATTACATAAGATTTAGGGCAGAAACCCCAGCAATTTCTAACCAGGTACACTAGACAAACTCGAGTAACCATCTCTACTTGATTTTGATTTTCTAGAACAATAATATTTCAAAGGGAAAATTGCACAAACCACCCCTGAACTATATGAGTTGTAACACTTACATTCTTAAACTTTCAATTTGAGTAGTTGACCCTTGAACTTTACAAAGTTTTAAAATTGGACCCAACAAATTTTAATTTATCAAATTACTTCACTAGCTTTTGAAATTAGACCCTTGAAAATCATCGTCATGACCAAGAATACATCTTTAAAGTCAATGGGGCGGGGAGGGGTGAGATCCGAGAAAAATTCTCATTCCCAACCCTCGAAAGGGTTTTGCGTTTGGGTCATGGACGAGGTCAGGATGGGACGGGAACCCTCGAAAACACGACCCTATAGAGATTTTATAATAATTATTATTAAATTAATAATTTTAAGGGGATAATTTGACAAAATAAATTTTTTAGGTCCAATTTTAACACTTTGCATAGTTCAGGGGGTCAATTGCTCAAATTGAAAGTTTAAGGATACAAGTGTTACAAGCCCTATAGTTTAGGGATGGTTTGTACAATTTTTCCTATTTCAAATTTAAGTATTAGAGTTAAACTTGATTGTGACAGATAATTTTATAAACACCAAACATGGGAATAAACTAAAATTAATTGAGACCAACCTTATTAACACAATGTAGATTTTAATCTTATTTATATATTTCTTACCTTTCATTCACAAATAATAGTCAAGTAAAAAAATATATGGTTAATTTAAACATGGTTAAACTTATTTTCAAAGTTGATAATATTTCAACATTGAATTCACCATAATCATTTGTTAATTTATACTTAATAACCCATTTATACGCCACATCTATTATATTTATTTTTTCAAGTCAACTACTATATATATTATTTCAGACGAAAATTGCACAAACCAAAGTATTGAGGCTATAATATTTAGACTTTTTTTTATCTTCTTCATTGTCGTCTCATTGTGTGGCAGCAACCATCACTATATTGATCCTCTGGATTGCTTTGGTTGAGAACTTTTTACTTGGAGTTAACCTGCTTTGTGTTTTTGTTCATTGTGGTTTTAGTTTATCGGCTTGTTGGCTTTGTTGTAGTGCGAACAAAATCACATATTAGTTAAGAGATGGGATAATCATGGATATATAAGGGAAGACCAGTCTTCATTGACACAAGACTTTTTGGGTAAAATCAAAAGGAAAGTCACGCGGTCTTAGGCCAAAATAGACAATATCATACCAATATGGAGATTATGAAGGCCCTTTGTCCTTAACAAATAGTATCATAGCCATGTCCCAATCTTAACCATGTAAATAGATTCTTTAATGCAAAACAAAATGGGAAGTCTCGAAAACCCGATATGTGGTAGGCTCTATATTAGACTGGTGGTGCGCTCTAGAGAAAGAAAGTTGGATTGGATAGAGTTGGACGGATGGAGGTTAGGCTTGATGGTTCTTTAATCAAGTGGAGGATTATTAGAGTACGAACAAAATCCCACATTGGTTAGAAGAGGGGGTGATCATGGATATATAAGGGAAGAGACATATCTTCATTGACGAGACTTTTTGAGTGAAATAAAAAACAAAGTCATGCCAGTATAGGCTTAAAGTGGACAATATGATAATCCAGGCCCGACCCTAGCACTGGGCAAACACCAAATTAGGATAGATGTTTTATTTTATATATGAAAAATGAGAAGAATAATTGAAAAGTAGTGTTGGTACATTGGCTGTTGACTCAACCAGATTTCTTCATTCTTTTCGTGTGTACTGGGTTCGACTACATCTTCTATGTTTTTTCCTAATTTTATATTTTTTTAATTGCTGAGATTTTAGTTGTTTTATTATTATTATTATTATTGTTGTTGTTGTTTAAAATATTTTTTTTTAAATATTTACCTCTCACTTTCTCTATTTAAAATTTATCATTATAAATTATATGACTTAAATTTATAATTTAGACTATAAATTAGTGTTTTTTTTCTTTTTCTTTTAATTTATTTTATTTGTATATATATTATAATTAATATAAATAGAATGACGTTAAATCAAATTGATACAAAATATTTATTTTCACTTAATTTAATTTTTAACATATTTATAATTATTATCAATAACTAAATTAATGCTTTTTGTTATTGAAAATGAAAATTTTACGCCCAATAGTTTTTTTTAACCTTAATTTATAATATAAAAAAAATTTGATTTATTATTAAAAATAATTTTTTCCTCTTGTATTGTAGATTTACAAACCACAAAGTTGGTTTTTATAATCAATATTGAGTTGTTTGATGTAGAATTTATATATATTTTAAGTTTAATAGTTTGATCTGTTTTTTATAAAACCCTAAATTAAATACATTTATTTAATTACTGAATGTAAAAAAAAATTATGACATTAAAAAATATTTAGTTATTATATGAAATATATTATTAGAAATTTACCATTTTTAAAAATACAGTGTTATAGTTATAATTATATATGTATCCAAATCATCGATCATCATGTCCTAGAATCTAAATATTATGTCCGTTAGTTTTAAAAGTCGGGTTTTATTAAATGAATTAATGAAATGTTATTTAAAAAAATCACCTTTATTTATGTGGATTAGAATAATATATTCCTAAAATATAATTTTCTAAAATCCTTTATTATATTATTTAGTTGTTATAGTGTTTTAATTAAAGTTAATATTTTTTAACTTTAATAATTATGATAGAGGGCTAAAAATATATTTTCGCACCGGACCCCTATTTTCTAGGACCGGCCTTGATCATATTAATGTGAAGATTGTGGAGATCTGTAAGACTTTTTGTGCCCTTGATCTCGAGAGATTATTTGAAGAGGCATGTACAATAAGGTTGTCTCTTGTCGTTTCTTTTGGTCAAACCCAAAATAATCCACGCAACGGTTTTTTCCCTATATTTCCAACCAGTTCCCTCCTTTAGGCCCTGTTTACCTATAAGGAATCAGAATAAAAATCAATCGGAATAAGATTAATAGGAATCGGAAAGACATTCCTTTTATGTTGTTTACTTAAATTTTTTAGAATCGAAATCAGATTTCTTTTTTACTGTTTACTTGCATTATGAATATAATTCAACAAATGATAACTACTTTACTAGATTACCCATTTCATACTCTAAGCAATTGAAAATACATTAACTAAAAAAATGTTAGTATATAAAATTTAATTTAATATTAATAAATTTTATTTTAATAATTTATATAAAAATAATAAATTATGAATAATTAAATTAAATAAATGATAAGTAAACTAAACATATTAATCCTGAAATGAAATCTCTTTACTTTTAGAGTGATTTATAGAATTTTCCCTCGTTTTAATTACCCCGTTTATATGTACATTGCTTCTAGAATTTCTCATCCGCATGGTAATGGTAAAGAACCGGACACAATTCCATTGATTCCTCAGAAAATCAAACTCAAACCCACACCACACAATTTTTACCAGAAAGTTATGTAAAAGTGAAATTATGTCATGTCCCAATCACCCACGTGTGCTGGTCTGTTGCTCTTTTATATATATCATATCCGTCTTCCCCTTGCTGCTGGTGCTCACTCTCTCCATGCTCTCCTTCCATTTTTTTTCCTTCTACATTCTGCCGAGTATTATGCCGGCCCCGGGTGGAGCACCGAACAACCCGCCGAGGCGGAGTAATATCACGGCCCAGATAACGGAGGATTTGGTTAATTCAGTAGCACAAGCTGCTCCTGCAATAAGGAATATCGGCAGAGAAAGGGTGATAAGGGGGGATGAATTAGGAGATCATGCTCCGCCCCCGGGACCGAGACGTTAAGTTTATGTCAACTATACCGACCGGGGAGGGGATCGAGTTTATAGATGGGTGTGATTTTCTACCTGCTTTTATGTGAGCTTTTATTACTAATATTAATGCTTAATGTTCGATTTGCTTCCCGATCTTAATTTTGGCATCAAATTTTCGCTCATTTTTATGGAAAGCAAATGTATAAATAAGCATCATGTGTTTGGTGTGTTTCTAGTTTTGCATCGATCAACAATCCCTGCTATTGGTGTTTATTTTCCGTTAATTAATGTATCTTTTATATTTTGTTTCTACTTTTATCATTTTTATTTTATACTAAAGCTTAGCTTCAGTTCCACACCAGCAATAATTCACCGGATCCCATCGAAACTCCGCAATTAAACGTGTTTGGCGAAAGTAGTACTAAATTGGGTGATCATCTGGGAAGTCTTCATAATAGGTGATAAAAGTCTACATAGATTGAGGGAAGGAAAGGATAATACTTACCTCCAAATTAATTTGGAGGAGCTCCTACATCTTTCAATTTCTATTGGCCAATCTCAATTAAATATTATTACCTTTAATAAATATGTGGTTTCCACTAACTTTTATAAACTAGTAGAAATCAAACATGTATAAAAGTATGGAGGAGCTCCTCCAAATTAGTTTGGAGGGAAGTATTTTTCGGAAGGAAATGGTGGTGTGGGTTGAAGTCATAGTAATTGAAAGCCCTTTTTGTTCATGACCTTTTATTGATTAAAAAGCCCATTAAAACCCCTTTTTGTTCATGACCTTTTATTGATTAAAAAGCCCATTAAAACCCATGTTTTACACGAGAGAAGTGTGAGAATGAATGAAAGAAAGAAACAAAAAGTGTAATTTATTTTTTATAAAATACACCCTTTACTATCAATAAGTTATTTTCCTTTATTTTTTCTATCCATTTAACAGAGGTCTATTATTTAAATATTAATGTGGCATATTTTAATTATTTAATTTTTTTTTTCTCTTCTCCACCTTTTTCTTTGCTCTTCTTGTGTTCTACTCTGAATTATTAGTAAATTCAAAGTAGAGCAATGTTGATTCATTATACGATTGATTTCAATTTCAGATTTCTTACACAAAGAAGAAAGTGAATTCAATGATAGATTTCTCATTGATTGATTCAGTTTGAGATTACACCATTTGATATTTATAGATAGATTGAATAATTAATAGTTAGTTGAAGATTAGTTACAGAGGACTAACTGAAAACTAACTAATCTAGAGACTATTATGAGCTGGCAACAATCTGTTATTAGCTTGCTTTTAGCTTAATGTGATGAGCTGTCTTTACACTCCCCTGCACACCAAGCTTGCAGTAGACATAACCATCACTCGTAAACGCCATTTATGAAACAATTGTGCAGAGAGTGGTTTGGTTAAAACATTAGCAAATTGAGCTGTTGAAGGTAAATATTGAATTGCAAGCTTTCTTTGATGCACCATATCCCTGACAAAGTAAATATCTTGTTCAACATGTTTAGCTCTCGAATGAAGAACTGGATTTGCGTTTAGATGTACGACACTTAAATTGTCAGACCATAGTATTGGACAAGATGATGAGCTGATATGTAGTTCATGAAGAAGAGCCTTGAGCCAAACGACTTCAACAGTGGCATTAGCAAGGTTGCGGTATTCAGCTTCCGTACTGAACCTAGAAACTATATGTTGCTTTTTGGAACTCCATGAAACCAAGTTTCCACCCAAAAAGACACAAAAACCAGAGGTTGAACGTCTTCATCAGGGTCCGATTCCCAATCCGCATCAGCAAATGCTTGGAGAGACAGATTTGTGGGTTTACAAAGAACTAAACCATGATCTAAAGTGTCCTTAAGTTATCTAAGAATACGTTTGACTGCCTTCCAGTGAGTATCATTTGGAGAATACATAAATTGGCATACTTTATGAATTGAGAAAGCTAATTCAGGCTTGGTTATCGTAGCATATTGGAGAGCTCCAACTATACTTCTATACAATTGAGGATCATCAAAGGCTGAGCCACTGTGAGCAAAAATTAAGGATCCACTAATCATTGAAGTAGAAATGGGATTAGCATCCTGTAATTTTACTCTTTGCAACAAATCTGTTGTATATTTGGTCTGTGAGAGAAGCATAGAGCCATCAGCATTGTAGGAGACCTCAATTCCAAGGAAAAAGTTAAGTTTTCCCAAATCTTTCAGTGCAAAAGTTTGATTAAGTGTCTGAATCAATGTGTTGATTTCTGAATTTGAGCTTCATGTGATGAGAATATCATCCACGTATATTAAGGCATAAGTGGCAGAAGTAGATTGTGAATCGAAACATAAGAGGCTAATCTGACTTGGAATGGCAAAAACCACATGACATCAGATAAGTGCGTAATTTTTCAAACCAAGCACGTGGAGCTTGTTTCAAGCCATACAATGCCTTTTTCAAATTACAGACAAGAGGGCCTTTTGAATCATTGATAACAAAACCAGGAGGTTGTTCCACATAACCTCTTCTTGTAACAAGCCATGCAAAAATACAATATTAATGTCCAATTGTCTGACAGGCCAACCATTTGCAATAAAATAAGTCAAGATGACTCTTATTGTTGCTGGTTTAACCATTGGATTAAATGCCTCTGAATAGTCTATATCAGCTTGTTGATGAAAGCCCTTAGCAACTAGGCGTGCCTTATATCGAGCAATGCTTCTATCAGAATTTTTCTTTATCCTGAAAACCCATTTACACCCTGTAATCTCCTTACAAGCAGGAGGAAAGACCAAATTCCATGTATCATTCCTTTGTAAGGCCTTATACTCATTTGTCATGGCCTGTAACCAATGGGGAGATTGCAAAGCTGCCTTGACAGAAGGCGGTTCAGAAGTAACAAGATCAACAATCAGTACCTTAGGCTTGAAAATACCATGTTTTGCCCTGGTGATAATTCTATACTCATTCTGATTTACTAAATTTGATGTACATGTTGGAAATGGAAGAGACAGGTAAGGGTGAAGATATTGGATTAGGAAGATTTGGTATTATTTGGTCTGAAATAGGGACTGATATAGGTACTGATGTAGGAGATGGAAAAGGTTGAGTAAAAGTGACAGGTGTAGCAGTTTGATGGGAAATTGCAGGTATAGTATTTGAAGAAGAAACAACTGGTATGAATTTGGAATAAGAGGGTGATGAAATTTGGGAATTAGGTGGAAAAAAAAGGTCATTGTAAGGAAAGGAATACTCATTAAAAATGACATGTCTTGAGATATACACTCTACTAGTTGGGGATAAACACCCCTATGTTGATGACTATAGCCTAAGAATAAACATTGAGATGATCTGGGGTCCATCTTATGTTTGTTATAAGGTTTAGTATAAGGGTAGCAAAAACAACCAGAAATTTTGAGAAAAGAATAGTCAGGTTGTTTGGAAAAATGCTTCTCAAGAGGACTTATTCCTTGGAGTGCTGTGGTAGGTAGCATATTCATTACAAAAACAGCTGTACAGAAAGCATCATCCCAGAATTTGGAAGGCATTTGAGCTTGTAAGAGAAGAGATAGACCAAGCTCTACAATTTGTGTATGTTTTTGTTCTATAAGACCATTTTGCTGAGATGTATAGGGACATGATAGTCTATGAACAATACCAGGATTGAATAAAAGGAGTTAAAGGTTTAAATTCCCCTCCTCCATCAGATTTTAGTGACTTTAGAGATGTGTTTAGTTGTTTTTCTGCTTGAGTTTTGAAAGCTAGGAAGGCTTTAACAGTTTCAGATTTACTTCTTAGAAAATATATCCAGGTGAATCTAGAATAGGCATCAACAAAAGTAATGTAATAACGAAATCCATTACTTGAATAAGTAGGAGCAGGACCCCAATGGGTCAGCAATAACAAGATCTAAAGAAGCATTGTATTGAGTAGTAGAAGATATAAATGGCAATTTTTGTGACTTTTTGCAACTTGACAAGAATGACAAAAAGTAAATTCTTTATTAGAAGATTTGGAAAGATTACAATGTTGTAGAACTTTTGTAACAGTAGCAAAGTTAGCATGACACAAACGTATATGTCAAATGTCTAACATATTACATGTATTATTGACAGAAAATTGAGTAATAGAATTGGGTTCTTTGGATTCTAAATGAAGAGCAGTAGGTTGAGAGGATGATTTGAATGAATTTGGGGAAGATGAAGTGCTGGGAGAATGCTTCTGCAACTGAAATTGTTAGAGTCCTCCATGAACATACCCTTCAGAAAGAATTTTGCCAGTTTCCTGTGACTTAACAAGATAAATATGAGGATGGAATTCAAAATAGACATGATTGTCTTTTCCAAATTAGTTTACACTAATCCGATTTTTAGTTATATGAGGGACATGTAGTAAATTTCGAAGCTGAAAAGACTCAAAAGAAATTGGGGATATTAATTCAGCAGATCCATAATGAGCAATAGAAAGATGCATACCATTGCCTACTTGAATTCGGTTATTTCCCTGATATTCTGAACCAATATTCAGTTACTCAAATAATTTGTAACATGGTTTGTGGCACCTGAATCAGAATGCCAATTACTATCAAAAAGGTAAATCAGTTGAGTTGGTAGTGACAAATGCAGCCATGTTGTTGTTGATTTGAACCCTGAGATGGCAAATTTCCAGAAATTGCTCTATTTGTTGATCCAAAATTAGTATTATTGTTGGAATTTGAAATCCCTCCATTGCTCCCATGATAATTTGGATCATATCTCATGTAACACTTCAGGCCTGTATGACCAAATTTGCTACAAAGTTGACAGTGAGGTCGATTTCCATTTACATGCCAATTTCTGTTTCCCCTATTGTTTCTGGATCCATTGTTATTTCCATTTCTCTGAAATTGATTTCCATTATGAGCACCATTGTTGCCCTGAGTCTGATTTCTGTGTCCTTCGTTGTTGGAATTGGTCCCCATATTACTTCCTCTATTTTGCATAGTCAAATGAACAAAATGTAGGGTAGTATCTATTGAAGGATTTTTTTTCTCTCTAGTCATGCTTCATGAGAAAGTAATAGTGCAGAAACACTCTTCAAAGTTTGTTTCTTGGTTTTAGATGTAATGACTAAGACAACTGAGTCATAATCATAACTAAGACATTCAAGAATGTTCATAATAATGTCTGGATCTGAAAGCTTACTACCAACTGATGCTAAAGCATCATAACAGTTCTTCATTTTACTAAGATACTCCTTCATTGAAATTCCATCTTTCTTTAGGTTTTTCATTTTGGATTTAAATTGCATTACCTTGGCCATATTCCAAGTCATATAAAATTCTTCAAGACTTTATCAAATTTCACGTGCAGATCTACACTGTGTGATTTCTGATAGAATAGCTTTAGTCATGGAACTTAGAAGCCATGAGGATAAGAACTTATCCTGTTTTCGCCAGATTAGATAGTCTGGATTTACGCCATTAGAATTGGTAAGAGGATTTGGAGAAGTTTTCGAGCCATCAATGAACATCTCCAATTCATAACCTTCAATCGCTGTCAGAACTTCAAATTTCCATAGAAGATAGTTGTCATCAGAGAGACGAGCAGTCAAGTGATGCTTACCAATCTTAACAATGGATGGCATAGCCATGGAATCGAAGGTAGGTACCTCTGTTGTAGAAGAAGAATAAGCCATGGAAAAGCTTCACGAGCGGAAGTGAAAGGAAAAAAAAAATCATAATCTTCAATGGAAGTTAGCCTGAACCTCTGATACCATTTCAGATTTCTTACACATAGAAGAAAGTGAATTCAATGATAGATTTCTCATTGATTGATTCAGTTTGAGATTACACCATTTGATATTTATAGATAGATTGAATAATTAATAGTTAGTTTAAGATTAGTTACACAGGCCTAATTAAAAACTAACTAATCTAGAGACTATTATGAGCTGGCAACAATATGTTATTAGCTTGCTTTTAGATCAATGTGATTGGATTGGATGTCTTTACATTCAATTGTTTGAGACACTATGTGAAGAATTAATCATCAATAAAATGAAGACGAAGATTATGGCTTCAATCAGCAAATCCTATAATCATTTTGTCTCATTATTGTCAAGAGAAGCGATGGCTCTTCAACGAGAAAATCTCCAAATATTTTAATTTTGGATTCCTTAATTTAGAGGAAAGTAATAGAAGAGGAAGGTGGAGGAGAAATAATAATAATACTAAAATATGCCATTAATTGTATTTTGGTGCTAAATATTTTTTTTAGATATTACATCGATTTGAAGGTGGGGATATTCAAATTTTCTACCTCATAAAAAATGAGTAGATAAACAATTAGCCTAATGCTCAGATTTGTTGTTAAAGGTTGAATCTTTTTATCCTCTGGTTTAATCGATTGTACCTATTTCTTAAAAAAGTTTTGATTTTTATATTGTACAAGTTTGTTTGACTGTGAAACATGGCGAAAACAAGGATGGAAATAAAACTCAAATATTTTAATTACAAGGTTTCCTTTATTTTAGGATGAAGAGAGTTATAACGGTAAATCGGTCATGAAGAAATATGATTTCCACCTGCTACATGTGTAAAAAATTCTGATTGCATAATATTTTTGTAATTTAGTTATGAAAAACTGCCACATATGTGTTGTAAATATTTATGTTAAGACCTAATTCTTGTGGTTAATTCCGATTGATTCAACTAATTTCGTTTGATAAAATAAATTAATATTGTATAGCAGATTCCGTCTATATCCCACGAATTCCGGTGTTACAACACTATAAGCAAAAAGATAGAATATAAAGGAGAGAAGAAAAAGACACCAAAAGATGATTAACTTTGAAATCTCAGAAAAAACTCCTTAGTCAAAATTCTTTGTAATTCGATCATACACACAAGAACTCCATTTTTCTTTGTCTTCTTTCCCCCCCCCCCCCCCCCTGCTAGATTTAGATTAAGGAACTCCCTTCCTTGTATAAACAAGAAGAATACTTTATCCAGAACAATCAACAAAGCTCTCAAAGTTACAAGAGAATAATAAACTCACAATAGACTTGCTCTTTAATCTTACGGTAGTCATCGAGAAAAATAAACAAATAAACGAACACATAGGATCTTATCCAAATTTACAAAAAAAGAAAAGAAAAAAAAAGAGGTTTTAATGGATTAAAATTAAATAATCTTATTATCTAAGTTGATATGGTGGGTTAACTTAGATCTTACAATGAAAATAAAATTTAAACAAAGTTTTTTTTTTCCCGGATAGAATATATTAAACTAAGATGACATAAAAAACTATGCCCATTGATTCTGATTCAATAGTCCAAAATTTGGTAAAAATAGATATGACAGGAGTTGTTAATTAATATTTTTCAATTGAACTACAATTTTTGAATGACATTTTGGGGAATATTTCTTGTGGGACTTTATAAGGTACATGTAGACATTGTGGCGTGGGTGTGGGGCTCATTTAAAACTATAAATTTGTAGAGACCAGTCATAAATATTAAAATTTAAAGTTTTTTTTTGTTAGATAAATAAATAAACTTAAGGCACAATCCCGAACACATAAATAAATTGTTAAGTAACTTCCCACTATCGACTAAATAGTAACCTCCCACTAGATGGATGTAACTCCCACTAATGGAAGTAACTTCCCACTAATGGAACTAACTCCATAAAAAAGTTACATAATATTTTTACATTCTCCCACTTGGACCATATATGTGGATTGCTAATAGCTATAATGAAAGAATAAAATGCATGAATCATGATGATATGTTCTCTAAATGATGAGTAATATCTTTCATGTATCACAATGTATTTATTCTTCGATAAGCGGCAATGATACTTTATGAATAAACCTTATGTTTATTCTTGGTCCATCAAAATTTTCTCATCATAAAGGTTCACACAAATATGAGAAATCAACACAACATGAGTTTCATTAATAACTTTAATTGTACAACAAAAACTTAAAATAGGGAACCAAGCCCCATATTAGCTACATGATCCTTAAATTTAAATGGAGGCAAGTCTTTAATTAAAGGATCAACTATCATCAATTCAGTGCTAATGTGCTCAATAATCACTTTTCATCTTTGACACGTTCTCTTATGGCTAAGTACTTAATGTTGATATGCTTACTTCGACTACCACTTTTGTTATTCTTAGCCATAAAAACAACAGCTGAATTGTCACAAAATAACCTCAATGGCCTATATATAGAATTCACAACTCTAAGGCCAGATATGAAACTCTTCAACCATACATCATGTGATGTAGCTTCAAAACAAGAAATGAACTCAGCTTCTATGGTGGAAGTAGCAGTTAAGGTCTATTTGGCACTTCTCCATGATACAGCTCCACCAGTAAACATAAAAACGTAACCGGATGTCGATTTATGTGAGTCTATACAGCTAGCAAAGTCTGAATCTGAGTAGCCAACTACCTCCAAGTTATCAGTTCGCCTAAACATAAGCATATAGTCTTTGGTACCTTGAAGGTACCTCATAACTTTCTTTGCAGCTTTCCAGTGGTCTAAATCTGGATTACTCTTATATCTTCCTAACATTCCCACAACAAATGCAATGTCAAGTCTTGTGCAAACCTGAGCATACATTAGGCTTCCAATAGCAAAAGTATATGAAATGTTTTTCATTTGTTCCTTTTCAAGCTCATTTTTCAGGCATTGAACCAAATCGAATCTATCACCCTTCACAATGGGTGCTATATACTTGGCGAACAATCTTTCATATGAAATCTCTCTAAAAATCTTATTGATATAGGTTGTTTGAGATAAACTCAATTGATGGGTGTCGAAACTAGCAAAAATAATATACTCGCTTCCTAAGATTAACTTATAGCAGTGGTAAGCAAGGTCGATTCCACAGGGACTGGAGAATTAACTTATTGTTATTGACTAATTAAAAAGGGGGATTTTTTTGAGATTTCTAAACTAAGAAAACTAAGAATATTTAAAATATAAAGATTGATATGAGAGAAATTCCAACTAGAGGTATCATCTCCGTTATGGTTTGTTCGATTCGATCATAGACAAAAACATACATTCAAATTCTTTTCTAGATTGACATGAGTCATTAAAGCAAAATTAACAACTTTTATGTTCTTCCTTAATTTGTCGATAGTCAAGATACGATCTAATGACTAATTCCCTAATTGATAGATAACCCTAGAATACGATAATAGGATTTAACCTTTCAAAAGCATTAAGAAAAAAAGAACTATCAATCCTAGCCAATAAACACAGTACGACCAATTTATTTAGACTAGATCAAGATTTCTCACAATATGAATCAAATAGTTTCCTAAATCAATTCATACCATTCGTCACTTAGATTAGAATGATTCAAACAATTACGGATTCAAATGTTCTAATTGACTAATTATCAAAACAATACCTGGGCAAAGGATCCTATTTGCACAAACATCAATTCAATAATAGAGAAGCAAAGAGAAATCAAGAATAGAAAATAAATTGAAATCTAAATTAATGAATATGTCTCACGAATTCAAACAAACCAAACGTCGAATCAATCTCTAGTTAGAAGGATGAAATTAGCTAGACATGGCTTGAAAAACCCTAAGCAAAAGTCTAAAAACGGAAAAAGAAGAAGTAGCCCTAAAAAAATCTAAACTAAATATATACATGAAAAATCGCACTGCCGCCGCGGCGGTGGCGAGATAATAAAAAAAATCACGATTTTGCAAATCCGTCGCTGCGGCGGTGGCACGTGGGCGCCGCGGCGCCCACTCTTGGGAAATTTGGCTTAAAATTTGTGATCAGACTCACCGCCGCGGTGGTGAGCTCCTGGGCGCCGAGGCGGTAGGCCAAATTTTCAACATATGTTGTTTTTCATCATTTTTCGCCTCCTATGACTTGGATTCACCTGAAATAGAGAAAACAAGTGAATTCATACTAGAAACTCTATGGAAAAAGCAATAAATGAGGATTTAAACATGAAACAACAATGATAAAAATCAACATATATCATCAATATACCTTGAAATCTATCTCAATGAATCTTAATCCCAATGACATAAGATGCATCACCCATATCTTTCATCTCAAAATTTTTAGAGAGAAATTGTTTCAATTCATGTAGCAAACCCATATCATTGGTTGCAAGTAAAATATCATCCACATATAAAACAAGAAAACAAATTTTACTCCCACTAACCTTCTGGTATATACATTGATCCATGACGTTCTCTTCAAAACCAAATGAAGAAATGACATCATGAAATTTACAATACCATTGGCGAGAGGCTTGTTTTAATCAATATATGGACTTTTTGAGTTTGTAAACCAAGTGCCACCTTCACTAGAAGAGAATCCTTCAGGTTGTTTCATGTATACCTCTTCCTCTAGATATCCATTAAGGAATGTGGTTTTTACATCCATTTGTTGTAGTTCTAAGTCAAAATGGGCTACTAATGCCAAGATTACTCGAAAAGAATCTTTCTTAGACACAAGAGAGAATGTCTCTGTGTAATTGATTCCTTCTTTTTTAGTGAATCTTTTTGCAACAAGTCTTGCTTTATATCTCTTAATGTTGCCTAATGAGTCTTTCTTTGTCTTAAAGACCCATTTACATCCAATAGTATTTGCACCATTAGGAAATTTAACGAGATCCCAAACTTTATTACAACTCATTGAATTCATTTCTTCATTCATGGCATTGTACCAAATTTTTGACTCATTACAGCTCATGGCTTGTGAAAATGTTTCGGGATCATTCTCAGCTACAATATTGTAAACTGATTATTGCAGATACACGATGTAATCACTAGGTATTGCTGATTTTCTTTCTCTAGTAGACCTCCTAATTGTCGTTTCATCATTTTCTTGAGGAACTTGCTGTTCAAACTGTTGCTCAATAGGCTGTTCAATGATTTCTTGGTCTTCCTCATTAACAACGTGATCTACTGGACCAATATCAGTACTTTGTGGATTTTCAACAGTTGATTGTCTAGTGCCTGTATGAACTTGGATGGGCATGAATGACAACCAATCTTTCACTTGAACAAGGTGGTTGATTTCCATAATAATCATTTTCAGAAACTATGTTCTCAAATGATCCTCTGTCACTAATCAAGTCTTTTTCAAGAAATTTTGTATTTCTTGGTTCCACAATCCTTGTAGTGTGAGATGGACAGTAAAATCTAGAACCTTCGGACTTTTCAGCATATCCAATGAAATACCCACTAATAGTCTTTGGGTCTAGCTTTTTCTCTTGTGGGTTATCAACTCTTACTTCAGACGGGCAACCCCAACTACGTATATGTCTTAAACTGGGTTGCAACCTTTGAATAACTCAAAAGGTGTCTTTAGGAAAGCCTTGGTTGGAACTCGATTTAATATATACATGACCATTTTAAGAGCATCTATCCACAGGAACTCGGGAAGTTTTACATTACTACTCATATTCCTCACCATGTTCATTTATGTTCGATTTCTTCTTTCTGCCTCACCATTTTGATATGGAGAACCAGCCATGGTGTACTGGGCAACAATCCTATGTTCTTGAAGAAATATAATAATGGACCAGGAGCTTGTCCCCTCTCAGTATATCTGCCATAATATTCATCTCCTCTATCAGTTCTCACGATCTTAATTTGTTTACAACATTGTTTCTCTACTTTAGCCTTAAAAGCTTTAAAGGTATCGAAAACTTCATCCTTAGAATGAAGTAAGTAGGTATACATGTATCGTGAGTAATCATCTATCAAAGAGATGAAGTATTTCAGACCACGTGCATCCATATCTGAACAATAAATATCTAAATGTATGATTTCCAATAATTTTGAACTCCTCTTGGCACCTTTCTTATGTGTGTTTGTCTGTTTCCCTTTAATGCAGTTCACACAAGTAATCAGTAAAATCTAAAGTACTAAGTACTCTATCATCTACCAATTTCTTTATTCTCTGAATGGAGATATGTCCTAATTTTACCACAACATAGAAGATTCCTCATTTATAATACATCGTTTAAGACCAACATGCATGGTGGTATTATTATCATCGTTTTGAAAATTAATTCGAAAAAGGTTTTCAGATAAAGTATCATATCCAATAACATTTAGTTTATAAGATAAACTAAAACCATAGTTTATAAAGTTGAAAGAATATCCAACTGACATAAGTCTTGAAATCGAGATCAAATTTCTAGAAAAACCAGGAATATAAAAGATTATTTCTAATGACAAAATAAAACCACCATCTAAAACAAGTTTGCATGTTCCTACAGCCTCCACATGTGAGGGCATCCTATTTCCAAAATAGATGCTTTGCTCACTTCCCCCCCGGTTTCGCAGTCTTCCAACCCCGTAAGGATTGGTGATAGGATAGTACCATAATCACCATGTATTATATTTAATATCAATCATACTGTATTCAAAATAAACAAATGAATATTGAATACCTTTCTTATCAAGCTAGTTCTTGAGCTTGGAGCAATCCTTCTTACTATGCCCCTTTTTTTTAACAGAATAAGCACCTTACTTCCTTCTTTATGTCCGATTGAATAAGAATCTTTCCTTTTCCCTTATCTTTAGCTTGATAAGCTTTATTCTTCCTGTAGTCACAAAATTCACTTTCTCGCCCTCTTCCATTGCCAACCTCCCCTCCTCTTGAACACACATGGTAATTAATTTATTAATTGACCATTTATCCTTATGTCTGTTGTAAGAGATCTTAAAGGAACCATATTGAGAGGGTAGAGTACATAGGATAAAGTGAACCAAGAAAGATTCTGACATTTCAACTTCTAGTGTTTTAAGTTGAGCCGCTATATCCCTCATATGCATGATATGATCACACACTCTTCTAATCCCAGTAAGCTTTAGGGATGAGAACTTCATAATTAGGGTGCTTGCCAAAGTCTTATATGATGTCACAAATTGATCATCCATTGCCTTCAACATTTCATGGACATTATTATATTGTTCGATCGAGCCCTTGATCCCAGCAGATACTTTGATCTTTATGAACATGACAAAGATGCGATTAGATCACTCCCATTTTTTTATAAAGATCAATATCTTCTAAAAGGCTATATTCATAAATAACAGCGGGCTCGTCTTTCCTTATAGCATAATCAATATCCATCCGCCCCAAATGAAGGAGAATTCTTTCTTTCCAAACTTTATAATTCTCACCATTTAGCTAAGGAACGTCACATTTCATATCATAGAAATAAACGGGTTGAATTACTGCAATTAAACAAATAAATATGCTTATGTTACTATAAATTGAAGCTATTTAAACATATGGCATGTTATACCAATGTAAATCATGTCGCTAAATAATAATGAATATAGTGACATAAATCTTGCCTATGGGCTAAAGTGTTAATTCAATTAGATAAATTTTACTTTTATAATAAAACTATCAAATCATGTTCCCTTTTATAACCCCTGTGGGTAAATTAGAAATATAATTTGATATCCCATCCTAATCAATCATATAAATTAATAAAAATTCCTGTGGGGTAAAATTTATTAAATTAAGTATGATTAATTACAATAAATGATGTGATTTTCAAATATATATTCTTATACAATTTTATAGAATTAAAGATGTTGTGGCTAATTTTTAATTATATAAAACCATATGAATCACCAACATTTAATTTTACATGCATTTGCAATAGGTGAACCGATATTTTTCTTATAAAAAGAAAATAAATAAATAAACTTTAAGGGTTGTACCATCCATAAAAAGTTCCTACCAACTTATTATATGGTTCACAAAAATAAAGATTTTAAGAAAACAAATCATGCTTTCTAGTTATCAAGGCAGAGATAAAACGTGCTCTGATACCAAATGTTAGATAAATAAATAAACTTAAGGCATAATCCCGAACACATAAACATAGTGTTAAAATGGATTGTAATGCGGAAAAACTAGATCTTATAAATACCTCCCGCCATTGCAACTTGATGCCTTTGATTTAATGAATTCTGAAACGAAATGAACAACACAAATGACTTGAACTTATGGAACTGTCTTACTCTTGCTCACCCACAACAGATGGTGTATGAATGGAATAAGAATTCCTTGAGATTCGAGAGATTTTCGATGTGTTCGAGGTGAGTGAGTAAGAAGACCATAAGTGCTATTTATAGATGAGGAAACCATCACCCTCTCTCCATAACCACCTTGCCATTATCCACGTAATGGGCCACTAAATAGGAAGTTAAGTAACTTCCCACTACCCACTAAATAATAACTTCCCACTAAATAATAACTTCCCACTGGATGGAGGTAACTCCCACTAATGGAATTAACCACCCACAAATGGAAATAACTTCCCACTAATGGAATTAACTCCATAAAGAAGTTACTTAATGTTTTTACATTTTTTTCTATAGATGACGAAAACTAGGGGTGAAAATTAAAACCGAGTCAAACCGAGTCGTTTTAGTTTTTTTTTTCCTTCTTCTTTCTTCTTTCTATAAGTAACTGAAAATCGAATGGAACCGAAAAATCGGTTCGGTTTTTTGTTTCAATCATCACTACAAGAATATGAAGTTCTACCGACGTCATCATTACCCGCGCACCGCTTTTACACCGGCAATACAACTTAAGAGACCACCATCGCCGGCGCACAATACTTGCGCCGGTAATGGTGGACCAATACCGGCATAGGACTCATTCTGCGCCGGTATTGGATGGGATGAAGTCCAGCGCCGGCCCAATGCCGGCGCTGGTCTTGATATATGCCGGCAATAGGCCGGCCCATTACCGGCACGAAGCTTTGCGCCGGCGATACAACTAAAAAAAAATCATGCCCTCCCCCAACCTTTCTTCCCCATTTCATTTTTCTTTCCCTCCCCCCCAAACCCGTGCGTTTTCGTTGGTCAGTCTCGCATCGACTCAGCCATCTCTGGATTCCTAGGGCTCAAGTTTTTCTCTACTATCAGCAATATATAGTTGAATGCTCAAAACAATAATGGCAATGGACTCGCCGACGTCGAATGGCGGAGGTAATGGCTTTCTGATTCCGGTTTCCGATTTCTGATTTCTGATTTCGAAGGTAATGGACTCGCTGACGTCGAATGGCGGAGGCGAATCAACTAAAACTGCGGCTCGATCATCGATGATCGAATCATTCAAAGGATGTGGTTTAACAGGTCTTCGAATCAATAAGGAAGAGTTGAGGAAGAAACTTAGAATGCCTCAATATCTTCGTTTCGCTATGCGTGATTCAATTCGTCTCAAAGATCCTAGTGCCGGGGAAAGCCGTTTGCCTAATTCTCGTTCTATCTCCGCTTCCTCTCCTGTTTCCAGCGTCGGTGAACCGTCGGAATCTCCGATGGTTGTTTTTATAAACCCTAGGAGTGGTGGTCGGCATGGTCCGGTGCTCAAGGAAAGGCTTCAGATGTTAGTTAGTGAAGAACAGGTTCGTGAAATTTTCAATTCCTAGTGATTATATAGATACTGGTTGAGTTTGGAGATATTTAATGTATGAATTGATAGTAAAATTTCGTTTGAACACTATTTTTCATGATTGATTGATTGTTGTATTTGTATTGGATGTTTTTTTTTTTTCAGTTAATGGATAAAGATTGGTTTTTTTGATTTGGTTAATGTTTCTCCATTAGGTTTTTGATTTGACTGATGTGAAGCCTCATGAGTTTGTTCGGTATGGATTGCGATGTCTGGAGTTATTGGCTGATCTTGGTGATGCTAATGCTAAAGAGATTCGTCAGAAGATGAGGGTCATGGTATGATTAAAGTGAAAAGAAGTACATTGTGTTGTAAATTCATCCCTATATGAATTTTGCTTATGATGGGAACTAAGTGATTTTCAAATGGATAACGGAGCAGGTTGCTGGAGGTGATGGTACAGTTGGTTGGGTTCTTGGTTGTCTTTTAGAACTTAAGAAACAGGGGAGGGAGCCTGTTCCACCTGTTGGAGTTATTCCACTCGGTACTGGCAAAGTTTTGGCTGGGTAAGTTTTATGTTTGATTGTGAAATTTATGTTTTTCTTTTCATTTCTTGATGTATAGGATTGAATGCTCTTTTCAGGGTGGTTCCTTTCCTTTTGCTTGGAAGTCAGCCATCAAAAGATTCCTAGACAGGGCCAGAAGTGGTCAGATTTGTAGATTGGATAGGTAATTGTTCATTTTATCTAGTGAGTTAATTTGGATCTGCTTTCTCTGTTTTAAGGATGGTTCTGCTAATTTTTTTTAAATTAACTTGGTGTGACATGTTGATTGCAAGTGATAATAATTGGAATAGGGCTCCTTTTTAAATAATCTTGTGATAGAAATGATTTGCATCTCAGTCGTCTAAGTTTCCTATGCTGCAGGGCTTGGAAATTGAGGAGGCGTTACCGGAGAAAGTAAGCTTCCATGAAGGAGTATTTTATAACTACTTCAGCATAGGTATATTGGGTTAAAGGCATTCATATATAATTTTTATGAATACACAAAAAAGTACAATTTATGACATAAGCCTGTGATTCAGTCATCATTTTAATCTTGAAGAAAGATTTTATATATAAGACAATTTGAAGGATGATGCATTTATCCTTCTCTTTAACTGAAGCATCAACATAAAATATTTGTATGCTAGAAATTGATTTTCTAAGTTGCCACAGAGAGGTTCTTTTTGGTCCTGAAAACAACTGTTATTCTATTGGATTCACGATTATATAACTTCTGATATCTTTAGCTTCTTATATTTGATATTTTGTGTGTGTGTGTTAAACAATCTTGATTTGATTATTTAGTCAAACGTCCTTACCTTGCACAAGGCCCAATTTCAAACAAGGTTTGAATTGAATTGAAAATCATACCCCCCTTCATTCCCATGTTAGTGTTACCGTAATTGTGAGTTTATTATAAGCTTGAATGTGTTATTTTTAGGGGCTCTTGCGAAAATAGCAAAAATATGTCCAATATTTGTAAAAATAGTAGTAAAAAAACATATTTGCAAAAATAGCAGAAAAATTAAATTCACAACTAAAATATTACAAAATTGCCACTAGTAATCAGTTATTAGTAATCACCGATTTACTGATATTATGATATTTTGTGCAGGAATCACTGATAATCACTGATTATTTTATAAGTTATCACTGATATCTCTGATCACATGAATGAGGGTTCTTAAAAATCTGCTATGTTTGCAAATACTTTTTAAAAATATTTTTAAAAATACTATATTTATAAATATTGCTAAAAATTTTGCTACCCAATGAAATTTCCCTTATTTTTATCTACACATTGTTTTTTGTTTGTATGTGTATGGAAACTGATCATCTGTAGGTTTAGATTCCAAAACAGTGTAACATAAGAGATTGGTATCATTTCAATAAATATTTTAAATTCCTTAATTAAATAATATTGTTTTAAAATAGTACTTTTCCCCCATCTTTTTCCAGTGCAGCAAAAGAAGAGGAAACTATTTTGATGTCCCCATCTGTAGTAATGGTAGTCAATAAGAGGAAACTTGTGTTGTCATCACATGTCCTAGTACTATGCCTAAATAGTATTTTTTTTAATTAATTTCCTAAAACATATGTTTCGTGGTTGAATTTAATATTTTCTTGTTCTTTGATTTGTTGATTGGATTGACAGTGGATTTGCTTTTTTTATTTATGAATGACAAATGATAAATCTCCCATTGCATCTTTGAATCTTTTTTTTTTTTTTTTAATAGTACGAAATAAAAAGTAGGAAAATGGCATTTGGGGCGCCTAAAACAAGCAATTTTTTTTTAAAAAAAAACAAGCATATTGCCGGCGCCAGGCGCAATACCACTTTTTTTACACATTTTATTGAACCCTTTGCCAGCGTTATGACGCCGGCAATACCCCTCAATTTACACATTTTTTTGAACCCTTTGCCGGCGCTATGGCGCCGGAAATACCCCCATTTTTTACAAGTTTGTGAACCTATTACCGGCGCCATGACGCCGGCAATGCCCTCATCTAACACCGACGTTGAATTTTACGCCGGCATATGATACATCGGGGATGCGTAAAGCATCACCGACGTATGAAAATATCACGCCGGGGATGCTAAAAAGGGGCAAACCCGACAAACCATTACTGGCGTAAATACCGACTTAGATTTTACGCCGGCGAAGGTATTCCCGACGTGCAACGAGAGCATCCCCGACGCACATGTTCATCGATAGTACCCTTATTTTTTGTAGTGCATGTTGGTTCGATTTAAAATCAGAAACCGGAAAACATATATTTATTTAAAAACCTGTATAGTTTCATGTGATGTGTAAGTGGAAGAGTTGGTCAATGCACGTTCCTTTCCCACTGAGGTGTTTTTATGATACTTTATAATTAATATATAGTCAAAATCAAATGTGCGCCGTGCATCTTAGTCTATCCCATCCGTATTCAATCTAGCGCAGACCAGGCCCAAGCCCATTTTGCACCAAGTCCTAAAAACCGACCAAACCGGACCGAACCGACTTCACCCCTAACAAAAACTATAAATAGATTTTTCATTAAATAGTCAAATAATAACTCTTCAAGTCCTATGAACTATCTTAACATTGAACTCAATTGTTAGCTGTTTGAAAAAAAACAATTGATTAGCCATTAGTGTTTTCATATATGAGGTTGAAGTTTCTAGTTTTTTTCCTCTAATTTGATGTGATATTTTAAATAAAGTAATTTTTTAGTTTCTATAATAAAAATTGTTATATTGTTAAAATTAAAATATTTATTCAAATTGAGTGTCACATGTCCAGTAAAAATTTATGTAGTGATTTTGCTATTTTATAACTTCTTCTTATTGAACTCGTTCGTGTTTTGGCTCTTTGTTTTGTTTCTTTAAATCTTTTTTTATTGATTTAGAAAGAAAAAAACAAAACAAACAAACTTGTTCTATTTTTGTAGCCTGGGGTGATTAGAGATTACTAAACAACAGATCTGAGTAAATTTATTTTAATTTTATTTTTTCTGATTTTGGACTGGTCTAGAATTGAAGAATTTATTAGATTTGTTTTATGACTTTTCGTATACCAAAGTACTAGTAGTAAATTACTTCCATCAGGATTAAAAATGACGGTGGATGGGAGGCTTTAGATAAGTGGAACCGGGTGTTTTTCATTTTTACCTTTCTTTTCCTGAAAATTTCCCCATGTCTGCGCTACATTTTCTCGGAAAAAGTAGGCATTAATACCGGATTAATATTGCCAACCTTAAACCTAGTTTAACCGGTTAATCATTTACTCATTTCTATTGAAATGAAGGTTTAACTCTCCCCAATTTATTGAAATTAAAAAAATATACATTAGATTTTGATATCCATCTTAAAAAATCTTAAATAAATATATTTTTACTATTTATTCCTGATTCAAAGTTTTATTAAAGTTTTATAAATAATTACACATGAAATATTCAAAATTAAGAATCACATAACCTTTTAAAGCACATTATTTTGAAAAAGAATTAAGAGGCAGTTCATTTCAATGTTATCTAAGATTACGGAGGGACGGATATTCAGATAACATTGTGCATTTTACTACATTTAAAGATATAAGGATATCTTAGATTACATGTAATAAAAAAATACATGGTATCTGACCATTTTAGAATGCACTCTCCACCGGTGGGTTTTTAAGATTACATTACGATTGTATTATGTTTTTACTTTTTTGTCCTTCAATATTATAAAAAGTTATTTTTATTTTTACATATAAATACATAAGATAATTTATTTTCTCATAAATAACTAAATTTAGAAACATAAAATAATTTTTTTGTTACACTAATTATTGATACTTTAATAAATTCATTGGTATCAAATAAGTATATAAAATTAAATTTAAATTTATTTGTTAATTAAATATTTATTAAATAAGTTATAAACTAATTAAATTATAAAAATAGTCTGGGTATATTAATCTATCAAAAAAATATTAATTAAATTCATATATAAAATTTATTAATGAGAAACATAAAACAAAGATATTGTTGGAAGAATTATTAATTAATTACATTTCCTCCCTTCAATACAACCTAACAAACAATGTAATCTTTTATACCTATGAGATTCTCATTTTTAATTACTGCAAAATGAACATGGTAATCTTATATTCCCTGCAATCCAAATACCATGTATTCTAGATATCCAGTAATCTTAGATTACATGGTATCTAAGATAACGGGAAATGAACGACCCCTAAGTGATTTTTTCCCTTTTAAATCATTAGAGGGACACAATCATACAATCAAACATGTTTGTGTTTATCGAAATAATAGTAGAAAATAAATAATTATCAAGATTTTTTTGCAATTGTATAATATAATTGCTTAAAACTAATTGTACAAAAATTAGTTATTATCATTTATTATTGTGTGAATTAGTGATTAACTTATTATATAAATATATAATATAATACTAATCACGAATTAACTCACTGAAAATTTATTATGTTTACAGATATTTTTTATAGATATTACATAAAATTTTACTTTATTTACAATCATCTAAAAAAATAAACTGGTTAAGTCTATTTAGTTTATTATTATTTTGAATATGTTTATGAGATTGATTATTGTTGTTGCGTAAAAATGGAGAGCTTCCACGTAGGCAACGAACTTAATTTATCGGATGAGTCGGAGATAGGTTGCTTTTACGCGTGCTACACAGGTACCGCACAGAAAGGAAAAGTGCACGTGTGGTGCGGTGCTGCCTAACACCCTCCGATGCTAAAGTCGGAGCAAGCGAGCTAGTGTGCCAGGAGAGTAGTAGTAGAGATTAGTTACCTAATGAATGAATTTCTTCTCCTATTTATAGGAGATTAGGTTGATGACATCATCGCGCCACGTGTCGCCTCGGGATTGGGCCATGTGTTGCTTCTCAATTACGTAGGGTCGCGGTCACGCCACGTGTCATTTTCCGATTGGACACTTGTAATCGGTTTAGATATGTATGTCTGTGTTGGAGACTGCGTGAGCGCTCCTTTTAGGTGCATGGACTTTATGCCTAGGTACCACTGGGCCGACGAGGTGCTTTGGACCAGGTGCTTCGGACCAGGTGCTTTAGCCAGTGCTTCGGACCGTGGTGCTTTAGACCAGGTGCCCGGACCAGGTGCTTTACACCAGGTGCCTGGACCAGGTGCTTTGGACCAGGTGCCCGGACCAGGTGCTTTACACCAGGTGCTTCGGACCAGGTGTTTCGGACCAGGTGCTTTACACCAGGTGCTTCGGACCAGGTGCTTTGGACCAGGTGCTTCGGACCAGGTGCTTTGGACCAGGTGCTTTGGACCAGGTGCTTCGGACCAATTTTGTCAAGTTGTAAAATTCCACGTGTAATCTAATTTCACCCCACAACAGAGGCCCCCTACTCCCGAGTTGAGTTGAGATGCGAGTTCAATGCTACTTGGGAGTATTTTTTCAAAGCAGAATTTTACCTTAGTCAATTTCTTGAAAATATTCAAAGTGTTGAGGTCTGTAGCTTGAATTTTCCACCGTTGCACTCGTAAAAATTTTGATAGTCTGTAGCTTGTATTTCTCCTTTGTAATTGAATTTTCTGTCATAATTTTTTTTTTGACAAAATACTAAGTGTTGAAGTTTGGTAGGTTGAATTTTCTGTCTCTGGTCGTTTTGGAGTTGGGTTGTATGTTCAAGTCGTCACATTTAATCATCACATACTTTGCCCCCTTTGATTTTAAGAGTAAAAATTCTCTTGAAATCAAAAACATTAAAATTTCCTATCTTTTATTGAAGAAAAGATTACAAAATTTGAAAGAAAATGGAATTAATCACAAATGTAGAGAGGAAGAAGTAAGAAAAAGGGAAAAAAAATGATGGGAAGGGGTTCCCAGGACCCGGGTCAAAAACCGACCCGCGGGGAGGGTCGAGGGTCAGGCTTTGACCCGCGACCCCCTTAATTTTATTTTATTTATTTATTTTTTTTCACTGAAAGGGGTTTGCCCGCGGGTCAGGCTTTGACCCGCGCCCCTTAATAATTTTTTTTTTTTTTTTACCAAACTCAACTTCGTTTCTAAGAGTTAATTTCTCATTGAGTCTTGATATGGTTTGATTTTTCTTTAAATTTTCTAAGTGTTGCTTTGTAGGTGTAGTAGCCTTACACCCTTAGTAAACTTAGAATTTTCCTTAATTCCTCTACGAGCCTTGTACTCCTTAGTAGACTTAGAATTATTTTGTTGTTTTGAATTCTTCTTCCAGGTGCGGCTCGTGCGAGCCCTGCACTCCCTGGTAGACTTAGAATTTTTTTATTTAGCTCTTCCACCGTGGCGGACTTAGAACTTTTTAGTCGTTTTAAATTCTCCTACCAGGTGCGACTCGTGAGAGCCCTGCACTCCCTGGTAAACTTAGAATTTTTTTATTTAGCCCTTCCACCGTAGCGGACTTAGAACTTTTTAGTCGTTTTAAATTCTTCTACCAGGTGCGGCTCGTGCGAGCCCTGCACTCCCTGGTAGATTTAGAATTTTTTTTATTTAGCCCTTCCACCGTGGCGGACTTAGAACTTTTTAGTCGTTTTAAATTCTTCTACCAGGTGCGGCTCGTGCGAGCCCTGCACTCCCTGGTAGATTTAGAATTTTTTTTTATTTTGCTCTTCCACCTTGATGGACTTAGAACATTTTCTTTTTGTTCTTCCTTTTAGGCGGACTTAGAACTTTTTGCTCTTCCACCTTGATGGACTCAGAACATTTTCTTTTTGCTGTAGTATAATCACATAGTTGGCCCCCACCCGAGTAGAGTTTTATGTCTTGAAGTCTAACTCGAATCTAAGAGTTCTCTAAATGATTTAACTCTCATAAATGAAATAAGTAGAAAAAGTACGGTCTTATTCACTTTATTTTTGAACTTCTTACAATAAAAGACTTTATTGGAAATGAAAACTGCAATAAATAAAATTGCTGAAATAAAATCTAAGTTGCTTGACATCTTCATAGGTATTGTAGAGCCTTTTATACGAGTTTGATGTCTTGACCAATACCCTAGTGACCCAGCATGATCCTTTCTAGAGCTTGGGCTCCGTTTCAATAGTCGGGCCCCCAAAGATGGTTATTAATTCTCCAATTGGAAAATTTTGATTATCACGGTCCTGATCTTCCTCATCTCTTTTACTTCTCACAAATTCCTTCAAGTACCCTTTTTGAATTAGGGTCTCAATTTCTTCCTTGAAATCGAAGCAATAAGAGGTGGTATGCCCGTGGTCTTTATGGAAGATGCAATACTTGTCTTTGTTCCTCTTGTTTGACCCCGTTATCATCCTAGGCGGCCACCTTACCAAGTTTTTGTCTTTGATCTCTAAAAGTAGTTGTTCGATCGGAACTGTGATGAGAGTGTATTTTTTAAACTTACTAGGAGGAAGACTCAGCTTATCAAGTTGGTCTCTCGATTTATGTCTCTTGTCATCTTCGTGACGGTCAGTCCTCCAGGTGAGGTCATTTGTTGAGCCTTTTCTTTTATACTCAGAATTTCTGCTACTACCTCCTTCATTTGGAGTTTCTCTTGCATTTAGTAACTCTCTAGCGCTCATATATTTCTGCGCTCGGGCAAGTAGCTCTGTGTATGTAGCAGGTGTTTTCTTGCCTAGAGACCATAAAAGTTTTTCATCTTTCAAGCCAGCCATCATAGCAGTTAGAGCTATGTCGTCACTGTAGCCTTCCACATTCAATGCCTCGCTGTTGAATCTTACTATATAGTCTCGGAGGCTCTCCTCTGACTTCTGACGTACCGTCAAAAGGTGCTTGGTCGGTTTCTTATGATCTCTTCCACCAAGGAACTGAGTTACAAAAGATCGAGTGAGGTCTTTAAATGAAGAGATAGACCTCGGCTTGAGCTGTCTGTACCAATCGCGAGCAGGGCCTCCTAATGTAAGGGGGAATGCCCTACACTTGATAGCATCTCGGACTCCCTAGAGCTCCATCCAGGTCCGAAACGTATCGACATGCTCGATTGGATCCTTTGAACCATCATACGTGGTCATTGTTGGCATTTTAAACTTGGTTGGAAGCTCCACCTCCATTATATCATCAGTGAATGGCGGCTCAGTTTGCTCAAGTAGATCTTCTAGTGCAAGAGGAGTCTTTCCTCTATACTCTTTCTTCATATGACCAAGTTGATCTTGAAGTTTTTTCAACTCTGACGCCCAAGGCTGGACACTTTCTGCAGTAGACTTCACAACATCTGAATGTTCTTTTCTCTTTTGATTGAGAATTTCTCTGAGGTCGGACTTTCGTTTTTTACTAGGTTGCTTGTTACGAGAAGAGTTATGAGAGGAAGAGGAACTGTCCTGGATGTTTAACTTTGACTTCCTCTTTGAACCACTATTCTCATGATTTCGTGATTCACCTATACGTTCTATAGGTTCTTTGACTTTCTTGGATTGCACTTCCTGGTTGTGAGCAGGGGCTTGGTGATCAATTTTTTGTGTAAGAATTTCGAGTACTTTAGCAAGATCTCGATTAACATCTCGAACTTGCTCTTCTAGAGCATCTACCCTTCCATCTGGCATTGGCACAACTCTTACTACTTCTTGATTTTCATCAACTTGTTGTTGTTGTTGTCGTTCTCTATTGCTACGAGTTTGATATCTCGTGTTACGAGGATTACGATTTTCACCGTCATCTATATCATCACCGTGTTGAATTCTTCGACTCATCCTTGATGGTAGAGCACTTAGTTATATACTCTTCCCACAGACGGCGCCAAATGTTGTTGCGTAAAAATGGAGAGCTTCCACGTAGGCAACGAACTTAATTTATATGATGAGTCGGAGATAGTGCGCTGCTTTGACGGCGTGCGCACGTAGGTACCGCACAGGAAAGGAAAAGTGCACCGGTGTGGTGCGGCCTAACACCCTCCGATGCTAAAGTCGAGCAAGCGAGCTAGTGTGCCCAGAGTAGTAGTAGAGATTAGTTACCTAATGAATGAATTTCTTCTCCTATTTATAGGAGATTAGGTTGATGACATCATCGCGCCACGTGTCGCGTCGGGATTGGGCCATGTGTTGCTTCTCAATTACGTGTCGCTTTCGGGTCACGCCACGTGTCATTTTCTGATTGGACACTTGTAATCGGTTTAGATATGTATGTCTGTGTTGGAGACTGCGTAGCCAGTTCTTTTCAGGTGCATGGACTTTATGCCTAGGTACCACGGTCAGACGAGGTGCTTTGGACCAGGTGCTTCGGACCAGGTGCTTTAGACCAGGTGCTTCGGACCAGGTGCTTTAGACCAGTGCCGTTATAATTGCTTAAAACTTTTGTACAGTGTTATTATCATTATTATTGTGTGACCTAGTGCTTAACTTATTATATAAATATATAGTGCTTTACTAATCACGAATTGCTTGACAATTTATTATGTTTCGAGTTTTTTTTTTCTACTTTTCAAGTTGTAAAATTCCACGTGTAATCTAATTTCACCCCACAACAATTATAATTCATTTGAATTTTTTAGTGTCATTTTAAAAAAAATATTTTATAAATTGAAAATCTTAAATGTCATAAAAAATTTCAAAACTTTATTGTTTAAAATTTTTTAATATTTAAAGAATTTATCAAAATCATAACAGTGAACCAAATTTTTTTTTTAAAAAATTAATTTTTAATTTAAAACATCACACTTAAAAACATAAAAATTAACAATAAATTTTTTCATTCAATAATACAAAAATAAATTCATTAATTTAATGAAAACGGTTCGTTAATTAATTAATCAATGAAAGGAAGAAATATTTATATTTTTTTAAATAAATCAAACTTTTTATTTTCAAGTAAGGTAGAAAAATGTGTTATATCGATGGTAATTAAAAATAATTAAATTCAATCAAAACATTTTCAATAATTTCAATTTAATTTGAACCAAAATGGAATCAATGGGCTCAGATACTAGTGTCTGATGAATAAATTAATTAAGTTGACAGCACTCTCATGGGGTTAGTAGCATTCAAAAAGTCATAATAATTGCTCAAAAGGTTAAGGGGGATAGACACAATGCGTCTGTTTGTATAATTCCTCAAAAGGTCTATAAAGAAAACAGGCTTAATATGATAACAAATTTTTGTTGTCAGGGCCGGTCCAAAAAAAATAGAGGCCAGTGCAAAAATATATTTTTGACCCACTATCATAATTTTTAAAGTTTAAAAATATTAACTTTTATTAAAACACTATAACAACTAAATAATATTATAAATGATTTTAGAAAATTATATTTTAGAAATATGTTATACTAATCCAAAAAAATATTATTATTTTTATAACATTTCGTCAATTCATTTAATAACCCGTCTTTCAACACCAAGACATCCCCAAGCTAATGGTCAAGCAGAAGCTTCAAA
This sequence comes from Gynostemma pentaphyllum, assembly GCA_028015215.1. Classification (NCBI taxonomy): domain Eukaryota; kingdom Viridiplantae; phylum Streptophyta; class Magnoliopsida; order Cucurbitales; family Cucurbitaceae; genus Gynostemma; species Gynostemma pentaphyllum. The sequence goes on along the minus strand of CM051346.1, from coordinate 7,181,397 downwards.
CAAGACCATCATGAACAATCTCAAGAAAAGGCTTGAAAAAACTAAAGGAAGATGGACAGAAGAGCTCCCAGGAGTATTATGGGCGTACAGAACTACTCCCCGTACCTTAACGGGCGAAACACCCTTTGCTCTGACTTTTGGGGCCGAAGAAGTAATACCAACAGAGGCTGGAATCCCCACGCTACGAGGAGAAATCCCGAGCGACGGGGAAGAAAACAACGAAATGAAAATAGAAGCGCTGGACAGTCTTGACGAGAGGCGAGAGCAGGCGTTCATAAAGCTTGCGAATTATCAGCAAATCCTTGCTCGAAACTACAACAAGAAGGTCAAGCCCCAACAAATCAAAGTGGGAGATTTCGTACTCCGAAAAGTGTATCAAAACGCTCAAATTCCAGGAGATGGGAAGCTCGGACCAAATTGGGAAGGACCTTATCAAGTAACTGAAGAGGTAAAGCCGGGGACGTTTCGCCTAGAAGATGAGCACAGAAAAAAGATTCCAAGGGCGTGGAATGCCAACCAACTCAGACGTTATCTTTGTTGAGCGAAGATGAAAGGACGGCTAGGGGAAACATGCTGAAATAAATGCACAACCTAACCACAAATTCTATAAATACCACAACATCCGGAAAGTGTCTCAAAAAAGTAAGCACAATGAAATCTTCATCGTCTTCATCCGCTCCTCTTCGCACTCTCTCCCTAGAAGATGAAATCAAAATCTTGCAAATACAAGTGGAGCAGCTCCAGCTCCAAAAAAAAAATCTCCAGAAGAAGAACTCAGAGCTTTGAAGCAAGCTCGAAATCAGTTCCTTCCTACTAGAAAGGAAAATGAAGAAAAACAAAACTTTGAAGAGAAAAATAACCGAGGAAAGCCGACAATACGACGACCTTCATCTAGAAGAAAAAGAGGAGAAGATAACCCTCATCGAAGACGAACTGTCCAAACAAGACAAAGCAATAACCTTTCTACTTCTCGACATCGATGAATGGAGGGATGACATTAAGAGATTGAAGAAAGAGAAAAAAGAAGCGCTCCAAATGTGGTGGCCGTAAACCTTCTATTTTTCTACTCTTCTTTCACAACTTTTATGTTTATTTACGCAACGTACTTTCCAGTTCAAGTTTAATAAAGTTCATTTTTTTAGTCTTATCCTTGATTGTTACTCTTCCAATTTTTTAGAAAATAAGTCTAAACAGACAAACGTTTCAAAAAATGGAAGTTAAAAACTCTTATTTACACAAAATGTTATGAAATTAACAATTTCTGTAAATAAGGGAAAACAAGTAACCCAGCTCGGACAAACGATCAAAATGCACGGACTAAAATGAGAAATCTGGAAAAGGAAATTTTTCTGATAAAATAAATAAAGCACAAATTCTTGAGTAAACTTGGGAAGAATCGCCCCCATGATTAAACTATGACGGAGATGTCAACATCAGAAAATTCTCAAAGCTTTGCATTTAAGAAGCTAATACCATACAGCTGAAATAGGGAAACGCATTTAATGCAACAGAAAATCTGAAATAATTGGGACAGAGACCCGATTATTCGAGACGCGAACTAGCAGAGCTAAAAGAATTTCCAGTCAAAGCGGTCCAGATCCGAATAGGAACAAAGGAAAACGTGCCCATCAGAAGTCCAATCGGTCAGTCTCCCCAGAAGACGCGTTGGACAATCATGATGGCCTCGGAAAACAGGATGTCATAATATCCATGGAAGATGAAACGACGAGCCAAAAATGAAGTGTTTCAAATCCATGAAGAGGCACATTCTTTGCCTATAAATAAGGTTCATAACCACACCAAGAAAAAGAAGAAGAAGAAGAAGAAAAAGAAAACCTTCGGTAACAAGAAAAACTCTTGTCCTCTAAACCCTATCCAAGAAAGATATCATCCTCAAGCTCCAGCCTCAGCGATAGCAACAACTATGCCATCTGCAACAGGTGGATGCTGAGAAGAGAACGACAGAAACAAAAGATCCTCAGAACTATGATACGAAGAAGGAATCAACAACTCCGATAAAAGAATCAAGCCCTCAAGGAAGAGCGCAAACTCAACAAGCGCTTAACCAAAAAATTCGAGAACATCAGAAAAAGGTTGGAGAGAGCCTTCCCAAGCGCTTCCAAAATCCAAGACAGAGCAAGGAGGATAGGCGAGACCATGGACTTCGACATCGAAGAAGCCAGACAATCTTAGCGACAGATGGACGAGTTCCTCAACAACGTCAGAACTCAAGTTGCCAGAGCGGAATTCGAATTGGATCGCCTCATCGACATCCTCGAACCCTCCAAAGACGAAGACGAAGATGATGACGATGAAGAGGATGAGGATGACAAGGATGATGAAGATGGCAACGAGGTTGACGACCTCCGAATCATCCCGTAATATCAGCAACCCCCGCGCCTTCTAGATGAACCCCTCCTGAATCCTCTCTCTATCTACTTTCTTTTCTCCCCTGTTCTTATTTTCTAGTCAAAACTGATGTAATCAAATTATAGATTTAACAATATTCTTTTCTGTTCTGCAATCTTCTTCAAGATTTACAACTATTCAATATTATAAACCCTTATGAAAATAAGGAAGAAAGCCCTAGCATGGACTAGGCAACGTCCTCAAGAGGCAAATCAAACCCTTATGAAAATAAGGAAGAAAGCCTTAGCACAAACTAGGCAACGTCCTCAAGGGCAAATCAAACCCTTATGAAAAAAAGGAAGAAAGCCCTAGCCCGGACTAGGCAATACCCTTGAAAACACTTAACCTTTATAAGAATAAAGATGAAAGCCCTAGCTCAAACTAGGCACTTAACCTTTATAAGAATAAAGATGAAAGCCCTAGCTCAGACTAGGCACTTAACCTTTATAAGAATAAAGATGAAAGCCCTAGGTCGCACTAAGCACTTGACCTTTATAAGAATAAAGATGAAAGCCTTAGCACGGACTAAGCATTTAAACCTTTGTAGGAACAAAGACGAAAGTCTTAGCACGAACTAAGAATTTAAACCTTGTAGGAACAAATATGAAAGACTTAGCACAGACTAAGCACTTAACCTTTATAAGATTAAAGATTAAAGCCTTAGCTCGGACTAAACACTTGATCTTTATAAGAATAAAGGTGAAAGCCTTAGCACAAACTAAGCTTTTAAACCTTTATAAGAATAAAGATGAAAGCCTTAGCATGGACTAAGCATTTAAACTTTTGTAGGAACAAAGACAAAAGCCTTAGCACAGACTAAGCACTTAACCTTTATAAGAATAAAGATGAAAGCCTTAGCTCGAATTAAGCATTAAAACTTTTGTATGAACAAAGACGAAAGCCTTAGCATAGACTAAGCACTTAACCTTTAAAAGAATAAAGATGGAAGCCTTAGCGCGCACTAAGCATTTGAACATTTGTAAGAACAAAGAAGAAAGCCTTAGGTCAGACTCAGCAAACTTTCAAACCCTTTGCAAAATAAGGAAGGAAGCCTTAGCCCTAGCTAGGCACACTCTTAAAAAATCAGCTAGCCTTTACAAAATTAGAGGGAATAAGCTATTAAAATAGGTCATAAAAGGCAAGAGTATTCACATAAATATCTAGCACCGCCCATGCGAACACAATTCAAAGTATTTGGAAATAAAGTATTTAATACAGAAATTGTGGAATGGAAGTCAAAGAAGATTAGCATCATCCGAGAATCTTTAGCCAAGTTGGAGATAATTGTAGGGTCACCATCCTCCTCGTCTAAGGAGTCTTCAACAGTACCCTCGCACTCCGCAGTGCAGTCAAATTCATCCAAAAGTCCTCGGATATGCTCAAATCTTGTTCCGCACTCTCCCTTCTGATGGGACTAAAACGAGACAGCTCTTCCTGAGAAAGCTTCAGCTTCAAGTCATCACGACTGACTCTCGCAACATAAACACCTGCAGACTACGCCAAGCTAGACATTTGCCCATGAGCTTTAGTGAGGGAAAGATGAGAAGACTCCAATTCTCCTCGTAGTCCTGAAGTCGTCTTCTTTTCACCCTCCAACTCCTTCTTTGAGCGTTTTAGTTCCTCCTCCAATTTCTTTACACCATCCTTAAGCTCTGAGATCCTATCTTCCGCGGCCCCCAATGCGGCAGCACCCAACGCAACCTCCACATCCAGCTTCTTGGACAAAGTATCAGATGATCTGCTGGCAACTTCGCCCTTGCTCAAAGCAGTCTTCAGCAGAAAAATCATCTGAGTCTGCACTTGAAAGTCTTGCGACAGCAATAAAAGTTTTTCAACAAAATGCAAAACTATCGTAAAGCAAGCGAAGGCGGTGAAATATTACCATCATGGTCCACGTAGCCAAATGGTCCACAGATTCCTCTGGATGAGACTGGCAAAAAACCGGGGGAAGAGAGATAGATCCAAAGTCCTTCTCAAATCCGAGAGAAGCCATTGTGTTATGCATAAAAGGATCTTCCCATACACTGCCCAAGCAATTGGAAGGAGAAAATACAGGGTCCATCGTCATAAACTTCATCTCAGGATGAGGATAATGGGTAAAAGGAGGTAAACTCTCACGAGAGGGGGGATTATGAAGAATTTCGACAGGATGAGCAGAAGAAGTCCCAAACGTAGCTGAAAGAGCAGTTGAAACTGAACCAAGATGTTTCGCCTTGCACGTCCTTTTCTTCTCTTTAATGGGAGGCTGAGTTTCATCGACTACAACCTTCCTCTTCGAGCGCGAAGAAGAGCGGACATTGAGTTCTTTGCAAACGGCCAAAGCAAAACCGGACAGCTTATCTTTCTCGAACATATTTGGTCTCAGATGATTCAATTTCAAGATCCTTCAACTTCTCCTAACTGAAAGAGAGGTAAATTGTTGTAAAAAGGATAAAACGCAAACGCACAGTAAGAGGGAATCTTTTACATTTCACTCCTGGATAAGGATCCGAACGAAACGGCACCCAAAGGCCCGTTAAAATAAGCTCCTCTTCACCAATAAAAGCTTCCCAGACGAACTGTCCGATCTTTTCTAGTTCTTCACAAGCTTCGACATCCGAGTCCGTGATGTCCGACTTTCTCAAAACGCGCACTGGACAGAGAAAAATAGTGTGAGACATAAAGATATAAGAAAAGCAAAACAAGGTGTAACATAACTGCTCTCACCCGACTCTTTCCATACTAAAGGAAGAGGAATCCCATCAGCTGATAACCTCCCCCTAACGAAGAACCATTGATTCTTCCACCTCTTATCACTGGAAGGAAGTTCGATGACTATTTTCCTCCCAATGGAGCCATGAAAATGAAAGCGAGAGGTATCCTGCTGATTAGATCTAGAAGACCAAAAGTATGAGAGCATCCCCAGAGTTAAGTCCATGCCCATTCTAGTAGTAACGGCCAACAGGGTGATCAAGCCTCGCCAGGTGTTCGGCATAAGTTGTCCGAGAGAGACATCCAAATCACTCAAAAGTTATGCCATCCTCGTCTCAATGGGGAACCTAACACCACAGTCAAAGAATATCTCATAAAACGAGGTCCAACCCTTGCCAAGGTCATTATGAGCACGCTCCTCCGAACTCGGAACTCATTTCTACATCCGAAGGGATACGGTAAGTAAGGCGGAAATAATCCAAATCAGATTGGACCAGTACAGATTCCTTTGATGAAGGATGATCGATTACCCTTGCCCTGCCACATGAAGCTTCAACAGCTTCACCGGATTACCAGAAGACTCAAAAACGCTGGGGCTATCGCTTAGAGTTTCTTCCGAATCCTCCCCGGACTGCCCAGATTCGTTCGAAGAGGATGAATGACTCAAATGAAGCTCTTCAAGAACCTCCTCCGATGCCCCTGAAGTGGGAATCATAAACTCGTCCTCCTTCATCGTTTCAATAAGGAACGATCTCCTTGCAGCACATTTAGCATCATATTCGTCAGCTATAGCGGCTAAATCGCTGGGAAAGACATACATTCTCTTTCCATTTCGCTATTCCTCGACTATATCCTCACGAGAATGGTCCATGAATGACAAACCCCTAATCCTAAGTCAGTAATTCTAAAGTTAGGGGGAAAACTACCAATGCATGCCAGCAATTAAAGAAAGAAGAACTAACTTGGATTGAATTATGATCGAAGTAAGCGAGACTCCTTTAGGAGAGCAATTCCTCGATTCACTGTACGAACGAGAGATCGAAATGAGAAAAAACGCAATAAAAAAGACAAAGGGAAGAAAGGACTCTAAAATCCCCTTTTATTCAAATTTCGCCTCCCAAAGGCACGCGGGCTATCAGGCTCGAATACAGGTTGCCCTATAAACTAGCCTCCACCTCTATATGTTTCCACGTCCAAATCTATTAGGACATAAAAACAAGGGAAAATTGTAGAGGTAGAAAATCGCCATGGGTCAGGCCCAACATCAAAAGCCCAATCTTGATATGGCCGACCCATATAGAATCATCAACCCACATTGGCAAGCACAGCGGATCAGTGAACATCCGATAACCGACGAGCACAGACCAACATGGAGTCTGTATTACTCCACCTGGGCTCGGACTAACGGAGGCGGACAACCTTGGGCACTAAGCAATGATCAAAATCATATATACAAATATGGTAAATATCCTCCACGGATTAAGGAGAAGATTTGATATTATCTTCATAATATCTTCCATATTTATCACATAAGACTTCCTATATAAAGGGAGACAAAAACCCTAATAAGGTAATGCATTCTGACTTGTAAAACCCTAGACTACATTCCTATTCATCTGCCTCTAAATACTAACTAGATCATCGGAGATCGTTTGGCAGGCACCACACCGGTGTTCATCTTTGTTCTTTTCATAGGTGAACGAGTTCAAAAGAGACCCGGAGCACGTGATTCACACGAGATCGACAGTGGTAGAAATCATCCAACACAATTAATCAATGATTATTTTTTATTATTGTGTGAATTAACTAATAAGTCAAGCTCAAATTCAACACTTTTGAAAGTATGTTAAATATGAAGAAATCAAATTATTATCCTATTTTATTTATTTAAAAATGGTCCGTTGTTTAAGTAATCCTTTTTAAAAAAAATAAATATTATTTTATAAAAGAAAATGTGAAATTCATGCATTCGTGGAAGAGTTCCACAAAGAGACATTACTTGTTTCAACATTTTTTTTGAATTTTTCCGAAATTTTCAAACATGACACTTTATTTATTTATTTTTAAAGAATTTCAATTTTAAAATATAAGACTTTATTTTTCTTAAAATAGAGGAATTTCATGTGTTTATGGAAAATTCTACAAAGAGATATTACTTACTTCACTATGTAATTTTTTTTTTAATTTTTTTAAAATTTTAAGATACGACACTTTTATTGTTAAGGAATTTTTGTTTAGTAATTTTATTTTAAAATAAAGATATTTTTTTAAATGAGGAATTTCATGCATTTTGTAAAAAGTTTTACAAAGGGGCAATTACTCAACCCCAAACTTATTTTATTTTATATTAAAAATCTTATTTGACAAACAATTGGAATTTAATTTCAATCTTAGTATTTTTAATGAATATATATAATTACATGGTATCATGCCTTCATTTTAAGATAGACGATGGGCAATCGAAATATGATATAATGTCAACCTAATGAATGGTGTAATTTAATGATGTTACATGACATTTCAAAATTTAAAATGCATGACAATTTGTACAGATTATTTATGAAATGCTAAATGACAACATATATGTTAAATGCACATAGTTGTTATTTATAATTTAAATATCATTATGAGATGAAAAAATATATAATGAAAATACATAACTATGAATTAAACACTAATATTTTTTAAAGATAAACCTAGATAAATTTGACTTCTAAATCATGAAAAGGGGACTTAGACTTTATTTTGATATAAAAATAACAATAAAAGTGGAAAAATGGAAAAACCAAAACAAATTGAAAGTCAAGACTTGTTTTTTATTTATTTAAAATAATAATAATAAAAGAGAAATGAGAAATCTCACTTAAAACAGTGGCATACGTATACCCAATGAAATCTGATGTTAGAATACTCGAAACCTGATCTCCACCGTTCAGCATATTGAAATACCTCGTCTCAGAAACACATTATCCGAATTTCAGAACGATCCAACGGTAAAAAAGATCTCCAAACAGGCTGCTAAAAAGCCAAAACGGGATTGCAATTCTCCAACTCTATTTCTCAAAAACTCTCTCATTCTCTCTCTAACATTGTGAGTTTCTTTGAATGGTTTGTTCTTGAGATTTGGAAAGAAAAATTTCTTATTTCCTCTACCTTTTGGTCTTCAATAAAATAAAAATAAGAACTCCCGATAAAAAACTTTGATGGGGAAGAAGAAGATATGGTGATGGAGATTTGTGACTACATGTAAAGAAATAAAAAACGTTGTGGAAATGGTATCGTTTTCTTTATTTCCTCTACCTTTTGGTCTTCAATAAAATAAAAATAAGAACTCCCGATAAAAAACTTTGATGGGGAAGAAGAAGATATGGTGATGGAGATTTGTGACTACATGTAAAGAAATAAAAAACGTTGTGGAAATGGTATCGTTTTCTTCCACCTTTGAAACCAAAAGTCTCAGTCTTTTATAGATGGATTTGAATAGTATGTTGGAGATCATGTGTGAAAGTAACTGACCAGCAGTGAGAATGAGGGAGGGTGGGAGAGAGGAGAGAAAATGATGGAGGATATGGAGAGAGGAAGAAGTTAAAATACGATTGAAAATGGTAGTTAAGAGATTTGTCAGATATTCTCCTTATCTTTCTCAAACTTTAATTCTTTTTATTTTATCTATTTATCTTATCATATCTTATTATTAAAATTTATTGGTTGAATTGAATTAATTGGTTTATTAACAAAATAAAAGACTTTATAACATAAACTTTTAACTAATTATTTTTTATAAAATTGGAATTCAAATTCAAATAATATAAAATAATAATAAATTGAGCCAGACAAAATACGGTATCTACAAAGTTAAGTTCAATAATTATATCGAACTATTTGATTATTTTCATTTTTATTTTCTATTGGTCAATTTCAATTAAATACTTTCATAATTATTAAATATGTGGATCTCATTAACTTTAATAACCCAATAGGAATAAAACATATATGAAAGTATGGAGGAGCTCCTCCAAATTAGTTTTGAGGCAAATATTTTTTATAAATAATTGAACTATAATTATACTGTTTGAGTAATTATTGAAAAGTTCTGATATTTTAGTAATAAATATGTAAAAATACTACAAGAAAACTGTCGATTTGAGACGCACTGCTTGTGACATACCCTTTTGAGTTTGATGGGTGTCGAAACCACCAAAAACAATAAACTTACTCTTGGAATTTAAAAATCTGTAGTAGTGGTGAGTAAGGTCGATCTCCAAAGGGAAAAGAGAATTAAATTAAAGTTAACAAAAAGGGGGGAGGGGTTTTGAGTTTTGGAAATAAAACGGAAAATATATTTAAAAGAAAGAAAATCAATAGAGAAAGCTTCCAACTAAAGGTTAATCTCAGTTATGGTTCATTAATTTGATCATCGATTACTAAACATGCATTCCTAAATTCTTCTCTAAATTAGTTGGGAGTTGCCAGAACAACAAGTGCTCTTCCTTAAATTCTCGATAGCCAAGATACGATCTAATGACTTCTTCCCTAATTAGCGGATAACCCTAGAATACGATAATAAGATTTAACCCTTTAACAGCATTAAGATGAGAAAAACCCAATTCTAACTAACAAACACGGTACGACCGATTCATTTAAGTTAGATCATAAATTCCCATAACATAAATTAAAAAGTGTCCTTAATCAATTTATGCTATCATGCTACTTGTATTAGAACAATTAAACAATTACGGATTTAACGTTCTAACTAGCAATATGATAATTAATTAATCAAAGAACAAATGGCCAATTTGCACAAGAATTAATCAACAATAAAATATACATAGAGAAAGCATGAATAATGAGAAAATAGGAATTAAATTGAAGAACAAAACCTCACAAATTATGAACCAGACTTTGATAATCCTCTAGTCAGAATAAAGAAATTAGCTAGAAAACATATAAAAAACTATCTAAGAGTCCTAAGAAAAATAGGGGAAGAAGGAATGTTGAATTAGGGTTCAAAAGGGGATTTATATAGGCAAAAGATGATATTTTCGTGCAAAATCTGCTCCTTATCTCTTCCAGCCACGTAAGCCAGCTAAATAATCTTGTTTTTTTTTTCCCGTTGCTGCGGCGTCTAGATCCCATTGCTGCGGTGATGGGCCTTTTTCAATACTAAAATGAGCATAACTTCTTTGTTTTAAGTTCGATTTAAGCGCCGTTTTCGCCTATGTTCATGAAATTCAACGATTAACAATATTATGGACATTTAAATCAATTAACATTCATATTTTAATAATTTTTAGATATTATCACTAATAAATATGCGTTAATTACGAGTTATTAGAGTTACTGATTTGTGATGCAGTGCATCGTTACAAAGGTGTTTGACTTTTTATGGTGCGTCGCAAAGTAGTGATGCAAAATGATGAGTTGCAAGTATTTCTAACGCACAATGTCGCTAAAAAGTCGCATATTATGGTGGGATGCATTGCTCCATTATTTACAACCATGTGCGTCTCAGACAGAAAAGGCGCGAAAGGGTTTCCCGCGAAAGATGATGGTGTTGTCGATTTCGGGCTTTTTTTACCCGTCTTGCTCCTGCACCATAAGCTCCCGGCTTTTTAAGGGAATTTCCCCACCTCCCCCCCCCCCCCACGCTTTTGTCGTATCGCAAATACTGGAGGGAAACTTCTTGCCAATTATATTGGAGGGAAGCTTCCCACCAAATTTTCTAATGTAGTCCGTCACAAAAAAAATTGTTAAATAAACTAGCTTTCCATTGTCATGAGCATGAAGTAAAATCTGAAAAATATATAAAAAAAACGAGAGAAAAAATGTGTGAGTGGATGTACGTTCATTTGATAGATAATTAACTTAACGATAAATTTTGTAGGGGTGGAACAGTTTGTCGAGTTTTGTATAGCCACTCCTTTTTCAATTATTCTGGACAAGAAATATGATGTTCGTGCAAAAAGTGCGAGAACAAAAAAATATATCGGTCTACTATTGTAAACGTACTTGTATAGTCGTGGTTTTGTTGTCAATTATTCTCAGTGAGTGTATATGGGGGCATTAGACGAAATGTTTAGTGTTGCGCTCTAGGAGTTGTTACAAAACGAAGGAAGTTGTTTGTGAAGTCCAATAAAGAAAATAATGGAGTAATCGACTGATCAATGGAGTCGAATATCACGTGATAACTCGGTTCATTCGTTTGAAGTTAAAACGTATGTCAGTCTAACAATCCGACATACGTTTTAACTTCAACTCCATTGAAGTTATTTAACTCCATGAAATTTTCTTTTTATTCATTCTTTGATTATATATTTCCGTTTCCAATTCCAATGGAATCCAAACCCAAACTCAACAAAACTAAACCACAGAAACAGAGACTCTATAAGCTTCCTCCAAGGAGTGGATTGATCAGAATCAAGAAATTCAAAAACATTTTTAAGCCAATCGTTTCCTTGAAAGACGGAAAAGTTATGGCAAAGGGTCATAATGAAAATGAAATCTCGTAGTGGTTATAATTCTGAGTTACTTTCCCCCTTAGTAATGTTCTATAATTCTTCCCTATCCTATGCCTATCTCATGTAGTTTAAAAACTTTAATTTTTATGTTTTATACGTTTTTTCTTTTTAGTTTATATTTATACATTTCCTTCTTACAACAAAAAAGTTTACATCTTATTGACTAATAAAATGAAGAAAAGATAAATGGTGAAAAGTTGTTTATTGATATTAGCTTGGATATTTATACAAGATGAATGGCATGAAGGTAAATAAGCTAGGAAGCTTCAACTAACTACAAACTAATTTGCAACTACTTTTTACAAGCTTTGTAGATACCGTATTTTGTCGAGGCCAAATTTATTAATTTTTATTTTTAAAATAAAGAAAATTGAAATAAAAAATAAAATTTGATTGTTTTAAAAATAAAGATAATTTTATTCTTAAAAATAAAATTGATCTTTATATTTTAAAAATAATTAGATTTTAATTTTGTTTTAAGTTTAAATGATAAAGACAATTTTTATTTCAAAAATAAAATTGGCTTTTAATTTTAAATATAAAATAATTTTCGATTTTATTTATTTTAAAAGTTGTTATTTTAAATTTTTTTTTTTTAAATTATTGTAGAGATAAGGTAGTTAATTTTAAATTAATTTGAAATGGTCAAAGATAAATATGACTTGGGATAGATTTAAATAAATTTGTAGAGATATTATTTGATTTAGATTGGGTTAATCTCTAAGCATTATCTGTTATTATCACAAGTTTATCTCTATCTATTTTAAATGTCTCTAATTTTGGCTATAAATAGGACCCCTTACTCGAAAGACCGTAGAAAGACAGTAGAAAAACAAGAAAAGAGAGAAAAAATTAGAGAAAATGTAGACATCATATCTCAAAGTTTTGGGGAGAGAAAACCTATCAAATTTCTCCATCTCATTCTCTCCCAAACCAATGCATCCAAAGGTAAATTCTTTTCTCTTCTTTAGATTATTTCTTAGTCATATGAGTCTTTCGTGTTTCCATTAAATTCGTGATTTTTAGGTTCTGATTTTTGTTACTTGATTAATTTTATTTGAAAATAGACTGATAGACGAAGATATAGGAAAAAGAATCAATCAATTTTGATTTTTGGTTTGAGAGTTATGATTTTTTGAAGTTTAAGGATTTAACAGAAATTACTGTTTAGGGAAAAACTGCAGCATCTTTGATTATGAATATTTTCGGTGATGTTTCTCTGATTTTTATCTTAAAACTTTATTTTTCCTTGAAATTAGACTGATAAAGGAAACTTTAGGAACAAGAATCACCTCGTTTGGATTAGTATATAAAAAGATATGATTTTTTAAAGATGATACATATGCTGCAGATTTTTTGTATTTAGAAAACGGGATTGAGATTTCTTTTTCATAAATTCTGATTTTTATTGATAAAATTAATTCATTTTAACATTATAGGTCAATGATAGATTAATAAGGTGTATTTAGGAGAAAGAATCAAGTCAAAACACATTTAGATTAACGAGATATAAAATTTTCAAGTTTAGACTTTGATTTGAAATAATTGGTACTTTTAATTGGCTTGTGATATTAATACATTAAACTTCTTTTATTTTTTATAACAAAAATATCTTCTTAAAATTATATTTTGGGGAAAGAGTAATATGTTTATTGCGAGTTTGATAAATGTGTGGAAATCGTCACAATTGTGTTACTTAGTAAGTGTTTATCAAAGTCTCAATAAGTGTACAAAAACCCTAGAAATAACTATAGTTTTATTTAAATAATAAATAGTAGATTTGTTGTTTTAAAATAAAAAGGAGTATTTTGAATAAAAGGTAATAATAAATGTTTTAAAATATAAATACAAACCCGATGATGGGATTTTGAGAAGTAACAATCCTCAATTTCTCTAGGTAGGAGATTTTTCAATTCTGATACTTGTTCAATTAATGGTCATAACCCCGCTCAATTAATCTTTGAACTTACATCATTCTTGATGTTAAGAGAAGATTTAAATGAGACATTTTTTTTCATAAATTAAAATCAATCTTTCACCAATTAGTTTAATTATGGACCAATAATTTAAAATTAGATAGTATAAGATAAGATTAAGGTAACCGTTTTTTAAATGGATGTCGTAGGGTGCTAGTACCTTCCCTATGCATAAATGACTCTCGAACCTAATCTGGTTTTCGTAGACAATTTTTAGTAATTAAGTGACCAATCACACCCGAATTTGGTTGGTGGCGACTCCAAATTTTTTTCTTTTTTACGAAGAGGCCCATAAATTGGACGTTGGCGCTCCGCGTCGCAATTACGTTGTGACAAGCTTTACATAGTCTAATACTCCCCCCTCAAGATGGATTGTAGATATTATCAATTTTCATCTTGCTAAGTAAAGTAAAAAGTGTAGAATGAGGTAGTGGTTTGGTGAATAAGTTTGAAAGTTGAAGTATACTCCGGATTGGTAGTAGTTTGATAACGCCTTCATGTAGTTTATCCCAGACAAAATGGCAATCTATTTCAATTTGTTTTGTCCGCTCATGGAAGATTGAGTTTGATGCTATTTGTATTGCGTCTACATTGTCACAAAAAATGGCAGCTGGTTGTTGAAATAGAACTTGGAAATCAGTCAACAAATGTATGAGCCAAACAAGTTCACTAGTAATTAAAGCCAATGCACGATATTCAGCCTCTGCAGATGATCTGGAAGCTGTCATTTGCTTCCTTGATTTCCAAGAAACAATAAAATCTCCCACAAATATACAAAAGCTTGTTACTGATCTTCTAGTGTCAAGGCAACCACACCAATCAGCATCCACAAAAGCTCGAATTTGGAGAGCAGTTGCAGGTGATTGTTTAAATGTGATTCCCTGTCCAGGAGCTCTCTTGAGATATCGGAGGAGATGATGGGCAGCAGCAAGATGAATAGTAGTTGGTGCAGAAATAAATTGACTTAACTTGTGGACACAAAATGTAATGTCTGGGCGTGAGATGGTTAGATATAAAAGGTGACCAATGAGACGTGTATAAGAGCTTGCATCCTCTGTGGATAAAGGTGAACCATCATGGGATGACAATTTGTTCTTCGCATCCATTGGAAATTGTGAAGGCTTTGAGGCTAAAAATCCAGAATCCTCTAAAAGCTGTAAGCAGTATTTTCGTTGGGAAAGAAAAATACCTCTAGATGAACATGCAATTTCAAGGCTAAGGAAGTATTTAAGGCCTCCCAAGTCTTTAAGGAGAAATTGGCCATGAAGATATGATTTTACTGTATCAATAACAGGTGTAGATGGCCCAATGATAAAAATATCATCCACATAAACCAGGAGTGCAACAAATTGATTTACAGATCCTTTAATGAATAATGAACTATCTGAATTGGATTGGATAGCCAAATAGGTGAAGGGAATAGGAAAATTTTTCAAACCATTGCCTAGAGGCTTGTTTTAAACCATAAAGGGATTTGTTCAACTTACATATAAGTGTCTCCCCCTTAGTAGCAACAACATTTTGTTTATAGCCAAGAGGTAGTTGTATATACACCTCTTCAAAAAGATCACCATTAAGAAAGGCATTGTTTAGATCTATTTGTGCAATATTTCCATGAAAATTGATCTGTAAGAGATAAAAGAAACTATAGTGACTAACTTTGCAACTAGTGAGAATGTTTCTAAAAAATTCAACCCATTTTGTTGATTGTATCCCTTTGCTACCAGTCTGGCTTTGTGTTTCTCAATAGCTCCATCTACTTTATACTTAATTATGTATACCCATTTACTACAACCTATAGCATGTTGTTTTGGAGGAAGGGTAACTATAGACCAAGTCTTTGTTCTCTCAAGGGCTTCAAGTTCAGATTGCATTGCATGTCTCCAATGATGAAAGGGAACTGCTTGATGGTAAAATTGTGGCTCATAGTCCAGAGAGACATTAAGAAAAAAAGACTTATGAGTAGGTGACAATTTGGAA
Source organism: Gynostemma pentaphyllum (assembly GCA_028015215.1). NCBI lineage: Eukaryota > Viridiplantae > Streptophyta > Magnoliopsida > Cucurbitales > Cucurbitaceae > Gynostemma > Gynostemma pentaphyllum. The sequence continues at coordinate 7,165,823 of CM051346.1, read as the reverse complement.
TATGAAAGAACGGATTTTAAAGGGTATTTTGAAGTTGATAATGAAAGGATGATTTACTAAAATAGCGGAAATTTATTTAGTAAATTTATTAACATTTAATAACGGATCTATTAACATCATGCAAATTGTGATAAAAACACGAAGAACATGTAGATTCATGCTTAATTTTCGAAAATTAAAATCAAACTGAAACTTACATTGAGTAAAATTGGAGTATTGGTTGGAGGTTTCTTTACCGCATGAATCCTCAGCAACACCGGATCTTCTATGTTATATCCCGATCGATCAAACGAAACCCGATTGTGGGATCGAACTTAAGAACAAATTGGGAAGAAGAAAATATTTTCTTCCCAATAAAACTATAGGGAAATTCGGCCAAAAGGGGGAGAAGGGAAGAAGAGAGAGTTCCAATTTTCTATGGAATTGAATTCTATGATTTATGAATGACCCAACCCTCCTATTTATAGGAAAATAGGAATCCTAATCACATTAGGATTAATCTATAGAGATAAATACAAAAAGAAAAAAGATTATCTCTTTCCTTTATCTTGCAATTTCGAAAATGCCATATATAAATAGGAGAATATTTTATTTTATTTATCTTGGGTAAATAAATCTATGTAATTATTTTAGGATATAATTCAAACAATTATCTCCTCCTAAAATACATGTATGGCCGAAATTATGTGTAAATAATTAATAAATAACTCAAATTTATTTAATAAATTATTTTGGGCCAATCTCAATTGGGTTCATTAATCCAATTGGGCTTGAAACTCTCTCTTAAATTAATAAGTCCAACTTAATTAATTAATTAATTAATTACCATTTAAATAAAATATTTTATTTAAACAATTAATAATATTAATATTTTCTCCCGACTAAATATTATCAAATTTATATTTAATTATTAATTTCCATTTAAATAATTTTCATTATTTAAATAATTAATAATAAATATTATAATTATTAATTTCCATTAAATAAACTCATTATTTAATTAATAATTTTATTGACAATATTTTATTATTAATTAATTAATTAATTTTAATTATTAATTTCCGTTCAAATAAAATTAATTATTTAAACAATTGATAATTGTTAATTAATTTCAAATTATTAATTACCATTTAAATATACTCAATATTCAAATAATTAATAATATTTCATTATTAATTTTATGTTTAAATAAACTTATTATTTAGACTATTAATAATGTTTATATTAATTACCGTTTGAATATATTAAATATTTAAACAATTAATATTGCCTATTTTAAGTAATTCGCTTTACTTAAACTTTCCATTTCTTTTACTTGATTTCGCGACTACGATATTTGGGCTAACATAGGGACCCTGTAACGTCCCGTTATTTTGTGATAAAAAAAAATTTATTTATTTTATTTTAATTTAAGTAATTAAAGTTTAATTATTTATCGGTAAATTAGAATTTAGTAGTTTATTTCGGTTTAAGTCCTTTTAATTACCATTTTAGTTTAATTTCATTTTAATGGTATTAATAATTATTAACGGGCCAATTAATAATTATTAATCACCATTGGGATAGTTTAAGATCATCGGGTTTCGTTTTAGAAGTCAAAAGTCATAAAAGGACGTAACCGTCATTTCCAAAATTCCTAAATATCTAAACACTATTCACTCATCTTCTTTAAAATCACCATTGACTCAAATTTGACCAAAACACTCCAATTTTTCTTCCTCCCACCCGTGAGCATCAAAGAGAGAAAAGAGAAATTCGATTTTCGTTCATTTCTCGACGGATCAACTCGATCTTGGATACATCGAAAAGCCCTCGAGTCTAGGATCCTTTTCCAACCAACCATTGTACTTGCCACTCGTGTTATACGGAGTTCTCGGTAAGTAAAGTTTCAAACCCTAAGCTCCAAATAGTATTTTAATGGAGTTTTCTTTGATTTCCTTCGATTTTGTGTTGTGGAACTCGGTGTTTGTTACTACGGGAGTCATTTTAAGTGTTTTTGAAAACTTGCCCTTAACCCTAAAACCGAGTTTCAGTCGAAACCCTTCCCGTTTGAAATTTACCTTTTTGGGTTTAATTATGGGTTATAAATTAGTGAAATATTGTTTATTGAAATTCGATTCGGGAAAGGGCATAATGTTCAAAAACCCTAATTATCGATACCCATTGAAATCGGGAATATCGAATTTTCTTAAAACCAACTCGAAACACTTTTAAATTGCCTAAAAGCCGGAAAACCAAACCCGAAACCCATTTTACTTAAGAGGGCCGAGAGCCTCTTTGGGGGGGTTTGTTGGGTTTTCCGTCGTTTTGTATGTTTAGTTGTTGTTTGATCGATAGTTGGTAATTTATTGATTGTGTGATATAATTCAATTGTAGGTGTTTTTGAACCGCTCGTTTGATCGCTCTTTCGGACTTAGGAGCGAAGTCAACTTTTTTTAAGGTGAGAATAGTTAGGATTTAAAGTAACTATAGAAAGCAAATAAGTATAATGGTTTGTAGAATTGGGAACTAAGACTAGAATTCGAATCTAAGATAGAGGGAAGTGAGTTAGTGCCCTTAGGATTAGAAGTTTATCTTTTAAGTGAGAACTTAGGAGTTCTCGAGAAAAGTATTGAATCTCAGAAGATTCTAAGTTAGATTCGTTTCGAAGCTTAGGTTGGATCATTGGAAGTTAAAAGATCCAAACCTTTAGATAGAACGATTAATAGAACCTCGGATTATATTGGAAGTTTAGAATCCTTAAAGATATAGGTTAATCGTTTAAGTTATGTTTTTACTTTTATTATTGGTAGCGGAGTTCAATCGACATATCGTTCATCCGAGATTCCTATCTATTTTACTGTATGTCTTTACTTTATGCCTCTTTACTTTATGTTTGTCTCGGATACTTTAATAATCGTAATTTACTTTATTACTTTTACAAGCATATGCATAACATCTTGCACCATTATTTATTGTACCATAACATCTCGCATCATTGAAAGAAAGTGAAAAAGAAAAGAAAGTGAAAGAGAAAAGAAAGTGAAAAAGGAAAGAAAGTGGGAAAGAGAATGAAAGGTTAATGGTGGATACTACGGGAAAAGTCCACATTACCTTCATGCATAAGGTTGAATGGTGGATACTACGGGAAAAGTCCACATTACCTTCATTTCATGCATAAAGGGCGAATGCATATTCTACGGGATGTACTCATTACCTTCATGCATATGATCGATGAAATTATATATCCTGGATAGAGGATTGAGATGTTATATTTATGCAAAGTTTTATTTATTTTTCTTAACTTTTTCATAACAAGTAATTGGATGAGGATTGACTACGAGAGTTAGTAATATCATCCTTTAGAGAGTATAAAATGAAATTACCTAGAGTTTGGAGATTAATTGGACACAAATCGAAATGCGAGTTTGAGGTCTATTTTTACTTTTTATTCTTGTTATTCTCACTGGGCTTAAGTTGTTACCTCATGATATTACAACCAATTTTAGGTAATGCCCTGGCTAGAGATCGAGGGAGAGGAGGTGGTGCTGCGTGATTGAGGGATGATGACCTCGAGATGGACTCAGTTGTTGTAAAGTTTATGTATTACTTTTGTGAACTTTAAAGTATTTTGTAAATTGTACATTGTATTTAGCTCATAAGAGCTTATAGATGTTGTTTTATGATATTACATCTTTGAACTCCTGAATTGGGACTTAATGTTCCATGTGATTTTATTAGATTTGAAAATTTGGATGTAAACAGGTTTTGGCTAGCCAACTTTCAAACATAACCACGCCAATTTTTCTTAAAATAAAAGACTTCCGCTGTGTTTTTCTAAATTAAATTTATTTAAAAGTGTCGGGTCGTCACAGACCCGATGGACCTATAGATCATGGGCTTAATAATTAGTCAATTAAGTGATTAACACATAATCAGTTAATTACTTATTATCTAACTATGAATAATTCCACTATAGATTCATAGCTGAACTCCCCTCACTATAGATGAGTTATTGTCCATTTAGTTTATCTTTATTTATATCTGTGATATTATCCTTCACATGGAACCCTCATACTTACAGGCGGATAAATTTACCGTTTTGCCCCTATAATTACCGCTTTATTCTTGTGTTTCCGCTGATTCTCCAATGAACTTTATCTTTAGTTGAACTAGAGATAAGATACTTCTGTAATCAATAGAAGTCGTGAAGTCACTTGTTCATGTCTTGAATCAGTACATCAAGGGAGTTTCCTAAAGTTCCTAAAATGTTTAGGTATCGCACTGATACCGTTAATTTATTGGAAAGTTATGAATTCCATCTCGTGAAAATGAGTTCCCATCTACTTATCTAGTCATGTTCCCAAAACAGGAGTGTATTGAGCGTTCTTACATATCGCTTTCAACTATGTGAATCAAAGAACATAACTCCACAAATAGGAGTCCGCATTTCACTCAGGATTGAGATTTATCACGGTTGATAAACTTAGTTTGATATTCGATTATTTCTAGTAAACGGTACTAATGAGAAATTTGATTGAACATCGTGGTCCTGTCTTATACAATTAACATTGCATATGATACTTCCATTTCATGTCTCCCACATGAATGATCAGGATTCGATCATTTGTCTATAAACAAAATGCGAAGCTATCAACAGTGTTACTAGGATAAGGTTTCCAAACGTTATCCGTTTACTGTAGACACGTTTAAGTTACTCATCTTGACTTTAATCCTCTTGTATGACTCACATACTAAGTCGTGATTTCATAAGAGGAACTTAGGGTTTACTATTTGAATGTTTGATATTTATATATTTCCATATATTCCTAATATCATTAATTGAATCAATCTAGATAATATAAAGAACTTATGTTTATTTATTTAATTTATTCTTAATAAATTATTATTATTAAATAATTACATGTTCTAGGACACCATTCCTAACAGATAAAACATGAGTTACATTGTTTCTTAGAAGGTTACAATGGAAATCAGACAAATAGGTAGGTGTTTTTGTGATTCTGGTAGACCTTCTTGGAGGATTGGATGGAGGTGAGGATGAGATTGATGATGGAAGGGATTGATCAGTAATGGCAGGTGATATTTCAGTTTGTTCAGCAGAAGTAAGATTGGTATTTGAAGTATGAGAAATTGATTCAAAACTCAAAGGTTTTGGAAGTACACTGTATCTGTAAATAGGTCAGGAGAAGAAGTAGAGGTGAGGGTGTGAAATGGAAAGATTGTTTCATGGAAAATGATATCTCTTGAGAATGAAAATTGTTTGGTTAGATGATTATAGACTTTATAACCTTTCACACTGGGCTGATAACCCAAGAAGACACATCTTTTAGCTCGGGGGTCAAATTTTCTTATATGGCCTGGTAATGTGGATACAAAACATTGACATCCAAAGACTTTTAAAAAGGAATAGTCTATTGGAGTTGAATATAGTAAGTCATAAGAGGCCTTGTTGTCTAGAAGAGGAGATGGAGTTCTGTTGATAAGTTAGGTAGCTGTTAGGGATGCAATCTCCCCAAAATCTTATGGGTATTTTGGACTGAAAATAGAGAGCCCTGGCCACATTGAGCAGATGTTGGTGTTTCCTTTCAACAACAAAATTTTGTTGTGGTGAATCAGTACATGAAAATTGATAAAGCACACTAAGGCTGTGGAAAAGGTTGGTAAATTGTAACTCAGGGGCATTATCTGATCTAAAGCATTTAATATGCTTATCAAACTGTTTGTGAATAATCTTGAAAAATCTGGGAATTATGGCTAAAGCATCAGACTTATGTTGCATAAGAAAAATCCATGTAAAACGAGTGCAATCATCCACAAGAGTCAGAAAATAAGAGTAACCATTATAAGTGGGAGTATGAAATGGTTCCCATGTGTCACAATGTATCAATTGGAAAGAAGTTGCAGACATATTATTTCTTGAAGGAAAGGATAGTCTCTTTTGCTTAGCCAAAGGGAAAATATAACAAATATCAGTAAGTGAATGTCGAGAAGGTAAAGTTACACTCAGCTTATTTTATAAAGAATATAAAATCTTGTGTACCCAAGTCTAGCATGTCATGTTGAAAGAGATGATGGTTGTGTGACAGATGCCCAGTGAACAGTAATAGCAGCATGGGTAGTGTGGAGAATATAGAGTCTTTGTTGGAGATCAGCCTTGCCAATCATCCTCAAAGTTGACATGTCCTGGATTTCACAAACAGTGGCACTGAAATGGAGATGAAATAATGATGCTCTTGCAAAGTACTAACTGAAATGAGGTTGTATTTGAAATCAGGTATATAGAAAACCCCAGTTAATAAAATGGCATCATTGAGCAAAATGTCTCCTACTGCAAAAACAGTAACCCTTTGATCATTTGCTAGAGAAACAAATGTATTGCTTACATGTATTAAAGTCTGAAATGATGACTTTGAGAAACAAATATGATGGGTTGCACCAGAATCCAAAATCCACATGTCTTTATTAACATCATCTATTTCATGAATGAAAAGACACTTACCTACAATGTTAGCAGATGGTGTAGGAGTTGTGGAACTGGATGCTGCATCAATCTTTGGCATTAGTGAGTTGAGGTTGGTGATTTATTAATAGAGATAATAGTTGTTGAACCTGATTTGAACTCAAATTTGTTGGATTGTTAGACAGACCAGAATTGCAAGAAGTGCTGGAATCTGTTGAAAAAGTATTTGCAACTCTTGGAGTCATTTGGCTAGGATTTCCAGATAGGCTAGACTTGTTTGTAAACTTGAATCCTGGAGGAAAGCCATGCAATCTATAACATTTGTCTATTGTGTGGCCTGATTTACCACAATGAGCACAAATTGGATGATCTTTCTTGCGTGTATTAGCAAAATAGGTATTGGTTTTAGCTTGCATTGCAGCAAACACCAAAGGTTCAGACACTGTTGATGGAATATCAAGATTCTTGATGCTTCTTTTTTGTTCTTCTTGAACAACAAGAGCAAAAGCTTTGTTTATAGGAGACAGACGGTCCATTAGAAGGATCTGCGAGATTGTTTGTGCATAAGACTCATTTAATCCCATTAGAAAACTCAGAATGTAGTCCCTTTGAAAATATGCATTCAACTCCTTGATACCTCTGCAATTAAGTATAAACTAATTTGGGCCTATATTCCATCATTTCTTGCCATATAGTTTTGAGTTTTGTAAAGTAACCTACTTACAGAGAGATCTCCTTGAGTTATATTCATCAAATCACGCCTCAATTGAAAGATCCTAGAGCCATTATCCTCTTGAAATCTGTCTTTCAAATCTTCCCAAAAATTCTTGTGCAGAATATGTGTATAGCAAACTGGCAGAAATGTCTTTGGTAGTGGAATTGAGAATCCAAGATACTACGACATCATTGATGCGAAGCCAGAGTTGAATTGAATTTTCTTGTTCAGGACAAGGCAGGGAGTCATCGATGAAGCCAATTTTATTCTTCATGGATAAGGCTAATCGCATGGAGCGGCTCCAAGAATGATAGTTGTCACCATTTAAGATTGGTAAAACAAGAACAGTTGAAGAACTGTCTGAATGATGCAAATAGTAAGGACTATCTTGATTTGATTCTGTAGTTGAAATTGCTAGTGTAGACGAAGCTTTAGCAGTAGCCATTAATGGCGATTTGAATGAGAAATCTCTAGAAAATGAGTGAAAATCCAGAAATTGAATCAAAGATTCAAGGATGATGAAAAATAAATCTCAAAAATTGTATGAATGAAATTGATTTGGATGAATGATTTCAAAAGATGAAATCAAGAGAAAAAGAAATTTTGATTTTGGCGGGAGAATGATGAAGAACAGTTTTGTGCGTGTGTGAAGTCTCTTGATACCATATTGACTAATAAAATGAAGAAAAGATAAATAGTGAAAATTTGTTTATTGATAATTAACTTTGTTATACAAGATGAATGGCATGAAGGTAAATCAGCTAGGAAGCTTCAACTAACTACAAACTAATTTGCAACTACTTTTTACAAGCTTTACATAGTCTAATTCATCTAAAAAAAAGCAATGAGGGAGAAGATTCAGCTTTTGGTTCAAAAAAGAAATCAGAAAATTAGATCTAAAAATGACATAGTTGGAAGCTTGAAGAAAATCTCACATAATCAAATTTGAGTTCTTAATTTTTGAAGGGGTCTGTTGTTTGATTGAAGGCAAATCTATTTTGATAAACCAAGAAAAGAGATGAAGATGTAAGTAGAAAAAAAAGAGAGCAGAAACAAATAAAATGAAAATGAAAGGGAAAAAAAATAGTATGCATGTGAGATTTGAGAGGAGAAAAAAGAAATTAAATGAAAGTGTAAGAGAAGGAGAAACTGACACGTGTCCTTTATTGATATAAGAATTTACTGCTCTTTAATCCAACCGGCTACACAAACGGAAGTAAACGGAAATTGGCTGAAGCGATTTCTTTTCTCTTTCCTTTGAACAGGCAAAACGAAATAATACAAAACAGAACATATTTCTTCCTTTATTTTTGATAACTCATTAAGTGAAAACATTTACAATTTTTTCATGATTACAAAAATACTTCATTTACAATAATTATTTCTAGGAGTGGGGAGAAAGGGAAAAATCATTTTAAACTGAAAATAGTAAAATATAATAATAATTAATTTGAACAAAGTCATTTGGTTTTTACAATTTCAAATAAAACCAAATCAATATTTGAAAAAAATAAAATAAATTCGAAATATAAAATTAAGAATCTCATTTTCAAAATCCATTATATCGAACATCACATACAAATTTCACCATATATTAATTTGAAACTTTAAAATTTTAAATTAATTTTTTAAGTATACAAATTCTACATGCTCCATAAATAAAATTAATATTTTTTACGTAGAAAAAAAAAATTACAAATGAAACTTTGGATAAAATAGCATTTTGGTCCCTGAACTTTTACTCGAGTTTCATTTTCGTCCCTAAACTTTCAAAAGTTACATTTTTCATCCCTGAACTTTCCGATTCGTTCTGTTTTGGTTCTCCATATTTTGTTTTTCCGTCTAGGACACTAATGGATGGCTTATGTGGCATATAATTGATGATGTGACATTATAGAAATATACTGTGAGGTTAAATACCATAGAAAAACGATTTAAAAGAAGGTTAATCTCATTTTTCTCTCCTTAATTTCAGACTTAAATTTCACTGTACATTCGTTTTTCCACGTCGTTTAACCTCATTGTATATTTATATAATGTCAGATCATCAATTATATGTCACATAAGCCCTCCGGTAATGTCCTAGATGGAAAAACATAGACTGGAGCACTAAAATGAAACGAATTGTAAAGTTTAGGGATGAAAAATGTAACTTTTGAAAGTTTAGGGACGAAAATGAAACCTGAGTGAAAGTTCATGGACCAAAATGGTATTTTACCCTGAAACGTTTCTTTCCAAATTTAAATTAATTATTTATTGATTAATTTAAATTGAAAAAAAAACTATATAAAACTTTTGTTTTTGGCAATGAATTTCTATAATTATAAAAATAAAAAAATCACACTTTTTTAAAATAATCAATAATGTGAAACAAAATATTTGAAATTTAAGTGAAATCATGTCAAAATTTTAATCTGTAACCTAACCTCAATTAGATTATACATGTATTTTTAATAATAAAAGTTATTTGATTAAGTAAAAAATTATATAGTTTCTTAATGAAATTAAATATATGTTGTAAAAGAATTAACACACTTCTATTATTTTATAACTATAGTAGTAAGATAAACTATTTATTTATTAAAGATCTTGGAAAAAAATTATATTGAAATCATATTTAATTATTTAAACACAAGTTTCCCATAGTAATTAATAATTCTGCCAGTTTGGTAGGGGTGAAAGAAAAAACAAAAAAACGGAAAACCGAAAAATTAAACCGGACCAAAACCGTAAAAAATGAACTGTTCCGGTTTCATTCTTCAAAAACCGAACCGAATTGGCTAAAACAGGTTAAAACTGGAACCGAACCGGCTTCTAAAAAACAAGTAAAAATCTCATTCCCCTTCCCTATTTCCCCCTAATTTTTATTTATTTATATATTTTATTTTATATATTTATTTACCACTTTATTTTAATTTATATTATATACATTTATTAATATAACTTTTTTTCAACTAAGTTTTTGTTTTTGTTTCATCCTTCCATGTTGGAGGATTTTTTTAAAAAATTAAATGCAAATGTCCTTTATTAGAAAAACCAGAAAAAACCGAAAACGAACCGGCAAAAACCGTTCAAAATCGGACCGGTTTCTATTATAAACCAAACCGGTCTGGTTTTTAAAATTAATTGAAAAACCAAACCGAACTGGTTTCACCCATACAGTTTGGGATAAAAAAAAGGAAAAAGAAAAGCTCTGCCATGTTACCAGTTTAGAATTAGAAGGGAAAAGAATGCCTTTATGAGACATGTTCACTTCCGTTAGTGTTGCAGATGGGACTAAAAGGGAGAGATTCTTATATTAGTAATGGATACATGGCAGCCTCCTCGAAAAATTCTTCTAGGAAAGAGAATAGTGTTGGGCTCGAGGGCAGAGAAGAACAAATACCTAGGGTCTAGTTTTTTGTTTTAGTGGTAAAATCGGTTCGATTTCTACGGTTTACACGGTAGCATGAATTGACTAAAAATAAAAAAATTTGGCTTTATATATTCTTAAACTGTAAAAGTGATAAATGATAGCTATAAAAAAAAACTGATAAATGATAATGAACCGGACCGAACCGAACCGGATGATTCGATTCAAGTTGGTCCGGTTTTTCAATTCATTGGTTATTTTATACATCTCTGATTCATTCGAACATGTACTAAAATATGTACATATGTTAACTATATATTTAAAACCAAGCTATAAAAAAATAGTTTAGAAGATTTTGATTATGGGTTTTTGTGATGTTTGGATCAACTGGATCATGGAGTGTATTTCAATAGCTTCTTTTAGTCTAAACTTGAACGAATCCTCTTATGGCTTTTTCAAACCAAGCAGGGGTATCAGGCAGGGATACCCACTTTCTCCCTACATCTTTGTCCTTTTCTTTGAGGGTCTCACTAGTCTTCTCAACTCTGCAACTCAGGCCAACAGACTTCATGGATTTAATATCTCAAGATTTGGCCCTTGTATTTCTAACCTTTTATTTGCATATGACTCTCTTCTTTTTTGCAAGGCAACTGTTTCAGAAGTTCAAGAACTTAAATCTATTCTCTCTCTTTATGTTGAGAACTTTGGTCAAATGTCAATGTGATTAAAAGCAGTCTGATTTATAGCAAGAATACTCCAAGCCAAATCCGTAAAGACATTTCCTCTCTCCTTAACATAAAAGACTGCTCTTCCATCGAAAAATACTTAGGTCTTGATGTGAACTTTGGTAATTCAAAGATGAAAATCTTCTGAGATATCAATAATAGTATCGAAAAGAAATCTTTGGGATGGACTGAGCAATTCCTATCTTCAGCTGTTAAAGAAGTTCTAATTAAAGCAGTGGCTATGGGCTCTCCCCATTTATACCATGAATTTCTTTAAATTACCTGTCAAAATGTGAAAAAAAAGGAGTTCATTAGGGTACTTGGCATTCTCTCAGCAGGGGTTCTGAACTTCAAGGATCTTTAAAGTTTCAATTTGAGTTTATTAGCAAAGCAATGTTGGAATTTACTGCAAAATGAGAATTCTCTTCTCTTTAAGGCGCTGAAAGAAAAATATTTCAAATCCACAGATTTCCTATCCGCTACTATTCCCAATATTTTTTCTTAGGGTTGGAGAAGCTTAATCACAAGGAAATGTATTCTTATTTCCGGCTTACGATGGAGGGTTGGTAATGGCGATCCCATCAACATTTGGGAAGACCCCTGGCTTCCTCGTTCGAACTCTTATCTACTTATAACTTTTAAGAATGGTTCAAGCATCTTTGTGTCTGATTTCTTTTCTGAGGATAAGAAGCGATGGAAATTTTTCCCGTGTTCATCAAATTTTCAATCATCTAGATGTACCTTTAATCCTAGCCACTCCTTTAAGCCAATCTAATCAACCTGATCGTCTCATTTGGCACCATACTTCCTCAGGTATTTTCACAGTCAAATCCAGATATCATTCTGCCTTCAAATTGCTAAATTCTTCCTCTCTCACTTCGAATGTTTGAGGTGAAGGCAGCAACCATCTTCTAGACAAAAGAAGCTGTGATTTGATTTGGAAAACCAATGTTCCAATGAAACTCAAACATTTTATCTGGAAAGCCTGTAATGGGTATCTAGCTTCCAAAGACAACCTTCTTAAATGAGGTATACCTACCAATTCTCAATGTGATTTCTATCTCTACTCTGAAGGATCAATTTATCACATCCTTTTCAACTGTGATTTGGCAAAAAGATTCTGGTTTGCTTATTCTTTAAATTTAGACACTTCTCATTTTGTGCATCTTTCTTTTCGTGATTGTTGGGTTTTTTTTTCTGCTCTTCCTTATGTGTCAAAGGCTCTATTTCTCCTTCCTTAGATCTTCTTATCTTTGGTGTTTGGAGATTATGGAAGATGTGTTACTCTAGGCATTTTCAGGGTTCCTCTTATGATATTACCGAGAATTTTTCTAAGGAATACTCAGATTACTCTGAATTCTCCTCCCTTTCATTGTTGCTTTCTACTCTATGTTGTTCATCTGTTTCGTCATCTTCTCCCTTTGCTTTTGATGGACTGTCTTTATTTTGTGATGCTGCCTGGGACTCCAATTCCTTTCTCTCGGGTTTTGGTTCGTTTTTTCAACAAAATGATATCACTATCCTTTCTTCTGAAAATTCCTTAGGCCCTCTTTGCCTTAGTGCTTTCCATGCTGAACGAAGATGTATTTTGGAAGCTTTGAAGCAGGCTGTTGCTAATGGGTTCAAACGAGTTCATGTCTTCTCAGATGCTAAACTTGTTATCGACATCATCAATGAAGTTTCTTGCTGTCCTTTTGATTTTTTTTGTGTTTTTTTATGATATTAAGCTACTTTGCTCTAGTTTTGATTCTATTTCTTTTTCTTTTTTAAGTAGAGAGCTTAACTATGTAGCTCATTCCCTTGCTCAAAGGGCTTTCAACTCTTGTATTTTTTTTAATCTTTTATAAAGTCTACCTTTCGGAAAAAAAAAAAATAATAAATAAAGAGGAAAGCGATAAATTGGCGGTCAAATTTTTCTACCAAAAGTTATTTAATTATTTGAAAAGTGGACCTCTGGCTCATCATTTTTATCCTTTCGAGAAGGGGATTTAAATTTTAGGAAAAATAAAATAAAATGGCACTTTCTAGACCTCCATTTTAAAGAATAGCCCCTTTTTTAATATTTTAATATTATAGCCATAGTGGAAGTAAGAAATTACCAAACCCACCCCCCTCACATCAAATCAAACCTCTCAAATCAATTTTTTTAAAAATATTTTCTCTCTCCCTTCTCTTCCTTGCCGTGCATCCTTTTCCTTTTTTTTTCTTTTTTTTTCTTTTCTTTTAAATATTGTCATCTCTCATTCTCACTCTCACTTTCACTCTCATTCTCTCTCATCTTTCCCTCTCAAATATTCTTTTTCAAAATTTCCCCCCATTTTCCCCCTTTTTCATCTATTTATCAGATTCTCTCTCCCTCCCCCCCTTTTTTTTTCATTTTCTCTCACTTATTCTCACATCCATGGCTTCTTCTCCTTTTTTTTTTCTTTTAAAAATCCATCATTTTCATCTTCTACAAATTATCCATCAGATATTTTTCAGATTTTATATATTCACTATCTCATCTTTCTCATTTTTTCATGAACAATGTTCACTATTTTTTTGGTTTTTCTTTCTCCTCTATTTTCTCTTTCCAAAATCTTAGATAATCTTAAAGATCTAAGCCCTAAAGATCTGATTAGTTTTTGTTCTTAGATAGTTATTGTAATATGCGTAAATTTTTTTGAAGTTTACTGTAATATACGTTATATACGTATGTCTGTTTTGTTAAAGTATGTCATAATGTAATATACATAACATTCGCAATATGCATATTTTTTGTTCCGTATTTGTTGTCAATTTGATAAATGTATATTATGTATATAAGACCATAATAGTCATCCTTGTCTGTTCGCAGTTTACTATTATGTGTCCATATCAAGTTTTTGTTTTGTTTGTAATGTTATGTGTTCATATTAAGTATATTATGTATATTATGCATATTATGTATATTATGCATATGAGGCCTAATAACCATAATATGACATGATTTGCAGTGTACTGATTAGATGACATGTATATTATGCCTAATAACCATAATATGTATATTATTATCTTCTAAATTTCAAGATTTACATTGTTTGTTATATGTTTTAATATTCCAAAGTATTATCTACAATCACTACAAAAAAACTCTGGTATTCGCCACGCACCATCGCGTCACTAATAGTATACCTCCGTGTCTCCAATAATCTTTGGTGACGCGAGCCACGCGTCGACAGGCACGTCGTCAATACCCCGTCGTGAATGCCTATTTTAAGAATTAGTGACGCGCGTCACTGATGGGGTCAAGCATCAACCACGCTTGACCTGTGTGGCTGATGCTAGACAATTAGCCACGCAGATCAGGCGTGGCTAATGTCCGGCATCTACCATGCTTGGCATGCGTGATGAATGGCCTATGGTTATTTGCCACGCCAACCAAACGTGGCTATCCTGGGTTTTTTTTTTTTTGAAATTTTAATCATTAGTGATGCCACTGCGTGGACATCTGGGTTTTTTTTAGAAGGCTAGTCATTAGTGACACCATAGCGTGGCTAATAGCCTCTAAAAATTTTAAAAAAAAACTATTTGTTTAGAGACTCCCCAAATACATAACTGTAACAAACATATATATATATATATATATTCATATTTCTAAACACCAGACAAGCTAAACCATTATATATTTCATAAAAATACGCGATTTAACAGTGAAATACAAGTTTACAACATTAAAACACGGTTTTACTTGAGTCAAAAAAGAGTTTGCAACATAAATAACCCAGTTCTTATAAATGACAAACTAAAAAGTCTCTAATTCTTTCTCCCTACTCAAGGTCTCCTGAAAAATCCACCCACTCGTGCAGCTTCCTCGATAATTTACATCTCGATCCAACGAGCATTGATTTATTCCACCTAGGTGTACTGATCAAAATCACTTCGCCTAGTTAATCTCTCTGCTCTTGCAGGCATGTTCGCTCCTAAT
This sequence comes from Gynostemma pentaphyllum, assembly GCA_028015215.1. Taxonomy (NCBI): domain Eukaryota; kingdom Viridiplantae; phylum Streptophyta; class Magnoliopsida; order Cucurbitales; family Cucurbitaceae; genus Gynostemma; species Gynostemma pentaphyllum. The sequence goes on along the minus strand of CM051346.1, from coordinate 7,150,622 downwards.
CTGATCAATGACTTTCTAATAATGAAAATGACAAGTAAAAAGAATATCAAATTATGAATATGGTTTGCTATCACCAATATAGTCAAGGCAAGTATGCAAAAAAGTAGATTAGAGAATTATCAAGCAACAATGTCATAATTTTCCTCAACTATAAAATTATAATTGGATTGAGCAAATTAAATTAAATTAAATATATGCACTTAAATTTCCCAAGTCAAGATGTTCCAAATAGGATGTGAATTCAACGATTTGGAATAGTACTACCATTTTCAGTCAAAAGACTCACATGCAGCAAAATAAAAGGTTCATTTATGTAAATAAATGCATGTAAAAACACTAAACCATATGAGATTGAACATATATACTATAATTAAAAACTTACTTTGACATGTATAGATTTCTAAAGAATCCTAGTCATTTGAGCAAGAATGTTTAGTATTGCAATAAATTCTGTTCAAAATTTGCAAAACCAATATAATTAAAACAAATTAAAAAACCAAATTACTCACAAATCCATCTTCAGAGTTCTCTAAATCCAGCTTCTCGACATACAAACACTAATATCATAAATTTTCAGAAAAAAAAGTTACCTATAAGTGGTTGAATGCCATATGCGAACCGTTCCATCCTCGGAACCCGTAATAATAATAGGAAGGTCAGGATGAAAACATACTGCAGAGACATTGTGAGTATGACCATCCAATGTCTAAACACAACTCTTGATTTGGTAGTCCCATACCTGTGTTAACAAGATGACACTCATAACTATTCCATACATCGTAAACTCATTAAAACACTTCAATACTAAGAAAACTAGTTAGTTGAAAAGACCTTAGCAGTGTGATCTTCAGAACCAGTTATGAGGTAAGGTTTGTCACCTCCTGTGAAGTAATCAACACAATTCACTCCTTTCTGATGGGCATCTGACATAAAGTTAGGATCGGGGGATCCAAGATTCCAAATCTAAGAATAAAAACTTTTATCTTGTTCATTGTATTATAGTTGTAAACGCGAATCAACATGTCATCGGCTCCAGCAACAACCCATTGTTTCCGTGATATAAATTTGGTCGATCTAACTGAAAACAAAACATGTCTATTTACCTGGTAATTCGGTGACCTCAAAAGATTTAACCATGGTCTGAAACATCATTAAAAAAAACTATAATTAACTTTAAATTTCTAAACATAGATGACTAGGGAGAAAATCTAAATACATGAACAAAACAACTATGCTATAAATGACATTATTCTGTCCAGTTTTCCATACCTGAGACTGGTAGTTCCAGATACATTTAACTTGAAAATTGTCAGCTCCACAGCAATTTTACAACATTACATATACCCGAACATCTTGCATCATTAAAATTCTAATCCAACCCAATTATTGTTTCCAATAAACTATTTAAACTTTTTTATCCCAACAAAAGCAGATTCCTTGCCAGACTAGACCCTATTTTAGTAGTCCTTCCAAGTAGTTACTACACTATTACAGACTTTTAAAAGTGCATAACACACACTAGGCACAGGCGGAAAGATATAAATGCATATCAAAAAGTTAGACTTACCATGGCTCTGTCGGGTGCAAGTCCACGGATTTTACTCTTTCCGACCTTTGAGCAAGTTTCCTCTATTAAAAAAAAACCCCATAGAAGACTTAATTCATAATAGCATACTTACCTAATGAGAAATTGGATTAATTATAAACGAATCGATATAGTACCTTGATTGCAAGTCTAAGAGGTTGTGGACACGCAAGAAAACAAAACAAACCAGTTAATCTTCATAGTAGATCACATGTAAATATACGAAATCTTCAACTCAGTCATCTAAGATTCGAAAACACTAAAAAAGAAATCGTATACAATGAATAATGATTAGGTATTTCAAATAAAACTCTAAATCCTTCGCTCAACCAAATCAAGGATAAAAACTACTCCTCAGCTTATACGAATCAAGCAGTTCAAGTAAAGAATTCGGCATTCTGAAGCAATTGAAAGAGCAAAAGAAAATTGTGGAATTCAAATTAAAGATAGAAAACTACAAATTACAAAAACAATACAACAAGGAAAACAAAAGCGTAGTAGATAACGATCAGATCTAAAGCTTCGTAATACAAATAAGAAAATGATCAAAGATTCACCATTTCTGCTCAGAATTAGCTAAGCTTTGATAGAGATTCGAATCCTGCAACGGTTTAACAATCGAGATGATTCGTGAGCGGAGATGAAGAACGAAAGAAAGAAAAATTGGGGATGGATGGGATTCGATTTTGAACCTTTTTTGGTGTATTGTCTGAGAGATCTTTTTTTCGCTATTATGAAAAATCAAGATCGATCGACGATTGAGAAAGATGAGATTTTTAGGAAATTAGGGCTTTCGAAGCGTGAGCCGAAGGTTCTGCTATTGATTCCACTCCATCATCTTCGTACGATTGAGAGAGATGAGGTGAGATGAGAATGATTGAAAGAATGAGAAAGAGACTGAGAATCGATTAAGAACATACGAAACAGCTTGAGCATTTAAAACGACCTCAAATCGCTAAAACTAGAAGGAAAACAAGGATGGGGCGATGGTGAGGACTGCTCTCGGCTGAGGGAAGGAAAAAACGAATTTGGGGAAGAAGATCAGTATCAGCCAGCGCACTGAAAGAAAATTAAAAGGGAAACACATTAGCCACGCACGCGCCACGTCACGAATAAGGCCCAAACGAGCGTTTTGAATTAAAAGGGATAATTGTTCGCTACCATTCGCCATACATGCGCATGTTTCAAATGAGACTATCATGAGTGAATCCATTTGCCACGCACAAGCCATGTCACTGTTAAGTCCAACACACACGTTTCGATTTAAAGGGCAATTTTATTTCGGATTATTGAACAATTAGTGACGTGGCGTCACCAATGGTTAAGCCCATTGGTGACGCCGCGTCATCACTAGTATTTTGTCTTCCTACCCAACTCACATCACTGACATTGCGTCAGTGATGGAGAAACCATTGGTGACGCCCGTGTTTGGCGTCACCAATAATTACCATTAGCCACTCAATTGCAGTGCGTGGCTAATTCCTGCGTCACTAGTACTACAGATTCTTGTAGTGAATATTGATAATATACGCTCTTTCATCATAGCTCTTTTTTTAATGTATAGTTCTGTAATATACGTAATATACATAACTGTCTATTTTTTTCCAGGCCACTATGTTGGTTACTAAAATGTACATTCTTTAATATACACAATATATGAAAAAATGACGAGGGATTGATGTACACACCCCCCCTTTCTTTTATGTTCTGTTTTTTTTGTTAGTCGTACATTATGTAATATACGTAATATATATTTTCCCTCTTCTTTTATGTTATATTTTTTTATTAGTCGTACATTATGTAATATACGTACTATACATAATTTATAGTTCTTTTTGTCTGTTTGCATATTACGTATTTTTTTGTATATTAAGTATTGTGTAATTAATAATATTTCGCTTTTCATTTGCAGATTAAATAACATATATATTATGTACATTACGTACATCTTCACTTTTACTCAAATGGATTTATGAGTCGGAGGACGATATACACAATATACCAGATGTGTATAACAATTTATATAAGAGGGAAAACTATAAATAATATACTAAAATGAATCTACAAAATTGAATTAAAATTGAAATATGTAGAATAAAATCAAAAATAATAAATCATAAAAATGTATAAAATATACTGAATATACTAAACAACTATGAACAATATACCAAATATATCATAAACTGGGAAGAAAGAATGCATCGGGAAAGAAAATTTGCATTAGAAAACACAAAATGTCAGAAGTGTCAGAATATACGTAATATACAGACGTGTCAGATTGTCAGTGGTGTCAGACTATACCTGACATACGGAAAGAGACAGTTTTGGTATATTAAAAAAAATTAAATAGTAAAAATTAGTTAGTTTTTTAAATTTTCTCTTTCACTGGCCATCTTGTTAAATGTGAGGTGTCAGGAGACTACTTTGGTTTTTCCCCCTAAATTTAATCCAAAAAGCTTTGCATTTTTTTTTCTTTCACGGTTAAAATTGATTTTTTTAATATTATAATAAATTAAGGGGGTGAGATTTGAGAAAATTGGTGGTGATTAATATTTTAATTTCTTTTTAATAATATTTATTGAAGTTAAGAAAAGTGATAGTGATTAATATTTTAATTTCTTTTTTTTTAGGGAAATTAAATATTATTGCTTTTTAAATAATTGGAGATAAAAAAATAAAAAATAAATAAATAAGCCAAAAACGTAAAAGGGGAGGAAGGGAAAAAAAGGGTTTGGTCTTCATCAATTCTTTTACGTTAAGGAGGCTACAGAGACAAAAGGTAGGGTCTTCTTCATCCTTCTTCTTCTTCTTCCTTTTTGCCTTCGATTCAAGAGATCATCGAGTTTTATCGATTTGTCTTCCATTTGGATTTAGGTGTAGTTGGTGGTGAACTTCTCGATTGGAGAAAATTGGTGGAGTTTGGAACCAAGATTCATACTTAAGGTAATGATTTTTTCTTCCTTTAAATTTCTGATTTTCGATTTAATTGTCTACAAAACCCACCAATTCCTTAAAACATCAATCTTCCCCTTCAATTTTTCAATCCTTCAAACCCTAGAAACCCTAACTTTTCTATCTCTTAAAAAAAACCTTTTACCCTTTCATTCTTGTGTAAACCAAAAAGGTTATCGGAACCCCAAAATTCTTCCCCCATCATAACCGTCCTACGTCAGTCCTACATCCTTCCTACACCCGTAGCCCTCTGTCATAACTGTCCTATGTCTGTCCTACGTCTGTCCTACATCCGTGTTAAATCCGTAGCCCTTTGTCATAACCGTCCTAACACGAAACCAAACTCGTAGCCCTCTGTCATAACCGTCCTAACTCGAAGTCGAACCCGTCACTCTCCATCCTAATACTGTCCTAATTGTCCTACCCCGCAATCCCTCCGTGTCGGGTTGCCGCGTGTGTCCGTTGTTGTCTTCTCTTATTTGTGTGGTATTTTTAGTGTAGATATTAAGTAGTTATAGGTTCGTTTCAGGTTCTTGAAGTTCTTGGAACAAAGGCTATAGTTTAGAACTTTGGAAGTTAGAGGTGAGTAGAAATTTGTTAAACTTTAAATTATGAATGTTTGTATTTTTCTATTTTTTAATAGTTAAACCTCTGAATTGTTATGCATGACATTGGGTGATTTAAAGTAAGATAAAGAGGTTTTGGGGCTGTTCTTAATGGAATTAAAGTGTGGGTTAAAGTAAGTTATAAAATTGGACTAAGCATGCTTAAAAATGACTATTTATATCAGGTGTTGTCTAAGTTACTTCCTTATGATTATTGACTTTGATATTGGGTGTTTAAACTTGTTTTTGGATGTTTTAAAGTTTTCTAAAGCTGCTGGTTATGATTTTTCCCATTGATGAATTAGTGCCCACTAAGCCAATAATTAAGCCTAGGTGGCTAGTTAGTTATTATTACATTGCTCTGGACTTTTGGAATCTTTTTCCCTATGTTTTAGGACTGTTTTGGGAGTCGTTTTATAGGCGTTACTCCGCCGAATTTTAGTTAGAATTTTAGTAGTTTTAGATTGCCCAAAAAAGGAGCGAAACTACACTAGTTTAGACTAGTTTCAATTCTAGACTTGTAAACCGTTGGGAGTTGTTGGAAGTGACCCAAGAGTGTTATGTTGGGTGATTTTGGGTTAATTTGGAGTGATTAAAAGGAGAATTTTCTAGAATTTAAGATTAGGGAATTTTCGGCCTAGAACGAGGGTATTTCTAGAAGTTTGAGTTTAGACTCGTTTGAACATCATAGTAGTGATATGTAGGATCATATTACTTAAATACCTCGAGTAATATGGTAGTAGATTCGCTTTAAGCAAAGGCCTTGCTTAAAGAAGAATATTTGCTGTTAAGGGAGATTATACGGCTGTGCACAACTCTATAGCACTTAACGAGGCAGGTTCATTCCATATGTACAATGGAAAAGAATATTTAACTCTTAAGGATTTAAAATGTGAAAATAGTTTTTAAATGCCTTGTTGAGTATAGTCTTTCTTTGTTTGCGGACAAAGAGGAGATTAGAGGTATTAGAAAAATTAAAGATCAAAAAGTTTTAAAATGAGAAAGAGAGTTTAAAACTGTTTCGAAAGTTCTTTTTCTTTTAATTTGAGGATTAAGAGATAGTGTGGAGGAATGTATTAACTAAGAGAGTTTTGGGTGAAAGAGTATTTTCGGAAGTCGATGAGGCCGATTAAGGACTTAAAGTCTTAGAAAAATCTCTCATGGCGTGATTTTTATTTTAATATTTTTCCACTCATTGGGCGTAGCCTCATGATACTACATGTATTTTTTTTTTCAGGTAAGGGAAAGAAGAAGCTTGGTGGCTGATGTGGTTCGATGTGATGACCGGTTGGCATGGATTTGCATGCCTGCGAGATTATCTTTCTTTTATTGTTTAGGGATGTTATTTGGATCATAATTTTTGCTTGGTTTTAAATAAGTATGTTGAACATACTTTGTTTGTTAATTTTCTAAATACTGGTTTGAGGTTGTTTTATTTCGATGTTTTAAGTTTTGAATTAAAAACCGATCGGCATGGTTTATGTCGAATTTGATTTTTGAATAAAAGACTGAATGTCATTTGATTAAAATGCTTCCGCTGTTGAGTATTGGTCTATTTGTATTTTGGGGATTTCGGGTTGTCACATCATAGTTTCTAAATTTTACCATAAAACTATTTTAATTTTTATCTTTAATTTTTATTTTATAAATGACGTGAAATATCTTTCTTTCATATGTGTGTACCTATCAAGTCGATGTGTTGGTTTTAAAAGAAATCTAAACTTTTAATAAATGATTTACGAAAAAGTAATAGTGAAAACTTTAACAACTTTTTAATAAAGAAAAATATATTTTAAAATTTTAAGACTGAAATAGATTATATAGGAAAGTTCTTTACTAGGTAAATAAGATCCTGTACATTTAGTCAAATGTAAGAATACTATGATAGTTAAAAAAATACTAAATTATACCCTCGTAATTTAAAATTATGCAAATGAAACATTTACTCTCCAACACTCCTAACTTTTTTAGTCATATCTTTTTTTTTCATTTGAACTTCAATTAGAATGATTCAATATGTTTTATAATCCTTGTTTTGAGCTTTATTTTATAAGCATTTCAAAACTTTGAAATCAACAATAAATAAAAGAGTTTAATGTACAAATGACCCTTGCACTTTTAGACTTCTTTAATTTACACCCTTGAACTATCAATTTGATTTTTTTTTTCACCCCTACACTTCCTTCTTTCCAATTTCTGTCCAAAAAAAATGTTAAATCTAATAGACGTATTATTATTATTATTTTTTTTTTATAGAAACAGGGGTATGTGAAAATACCTTTATACCCCATCATTTACCCCTTAGTTAACCCTTAGTCAAATTAACACATTAACACTTAACCATAAGTTATTTTTTAACCTAAGTTAGTATCTTTTTCCCTCTCCATCACAACCTTCGCTCGCCTCTAAAAGTCACCCCAAGGTTTTTCGTCTGCCCCAACGTCTTTGTTTAGCTTCTTTTCTCCCGTAGATCTGCAAGAATAACGTCTTTGGTCTTTGGTTAGCTCCTATTTTTAAATTTTACACGATTTGATGAAAGAGAGTCGAAGCTTTGTGTGATTATGACATGGAATCTGTTGGATGGAAGATCAATGACGGAGGGGCTTTTTTTGGTGTTTTATGTCATGAAATTGTTATTCGATTTAAAAAGAATTTTTAATGTAATAAATTTTGTACGGGATGTTTCTGTAAACTTTTGTGGGATTCATGTTATAGTGATATTTAGCAGAAATTTTTTAATTTGATACCAGTTTGTAAAACTTTTGTGGGATTTAGAAGAATTTTTTTAATATGAGCTTTGCTGTGATGTTCCATTTTGTAATCAAGGATTCAAAAAATTTCTATTCAAAGTTTTTTTTTTAATCTCACTACAGTGCGTGAGTTACAAATTAATAAACACAAACCATTCAAAATATCCCATTAATAATTTCTTATCTCAGTACACTGCACATTCAAAAATTCCAGACTATTGAGAATGGCTCGATGTTTGCTTTTGTTCAATAAAACGGAAAACCCTTAAGGGATGGATGGTTGGGGTTTTGGGAATGAGTTTGTTGATGGGAATAGGTTTCCAAAACACATTCTCATGCTTGTTTCACACCATATTTTTTATTGGTATTGACATCTCATTCCAACACATTCACATTATTTCTACTATTCATTCTCATTCTCATACAATTCAAACATAGGTTTCACAAACCCGGGCATCACAAACTCATCATTCAATATCCCAGGCATCACAAACCCAGACTTCCATTTCCCAAACCCCCAACCAAAAATCTGCCATTTTTGCCTCTGTTTAGAAACACAAAAACCCTTGCTCAAATAAAATGACAGAGCAGAAACCAGAAAATCCTAAATTGAAAATGCATGAGAAACAAGAAGTAACAGATTTGTATTTTCGATTTCATTTTACGACAGAACCGAAGGAACGAGCTTGAAGAAAGCTTTGGAGGAGATGAGGTCCACGACAGGAATTGGGGAAAAATAAGAGGATGTGGACTATGGTTATGTCAATGAATAAATTAGGACAAAATGGTATTTTCAAAAACCCCAATTTATAAAATAAATTTAACACTTTTTGGACAGAAATTGGAAAGAAGAAAGTGTAGGGGTGAAAAAAACCAAATTGATAGACCAAGGGTGTAAATTAAAAAAGATTGAAAGTGCAGGGTTGATCAATGCATTTAACCCTAAATAAAATGGTTTATTTTTCTCATAACATTAAGTATGATTGAAGTCATAAACCCTTTTATTTATTGAAAGCCATAAACCATTTTATTTATTGATGATTTCAAAAGTAGAGCTCAAAATGAGCATTCCAAAACATCTTGAACCATCCAAATCAAACTTTAAGCGAAAAAATTATGGTTAAAAGAAAGTTAACGATGTTAGAGAGGAGAGATCTTATTAGCATAATTTTGAACTATATGGATGTAGTTTATCATTTTTTTAACTACATACGGTGTTAATGCATCATATCAAAACCACATATGTCTTATTTATATTTTACCCCTACTAAAATGGAATTAAAAAAAAGTTATCAATGCAAAAGAAGGGTTAGAGTGTTTTCTTTTTGAATTAATAACATATATAACTACTTTAATCCACTCAATTTTAAAATTAATGGCAAATTACAATCAATAAAAAAAATACTCAATAAACACCATTTATGATGGTGATATGGTGGTTTCCGATTTTATAATTTACCATCTCACCCTTTTATCTCTCTTAATAACTATATCTTATTAGTTACATATCATTTAATTTATAATTTAGTTTTGAATTCAAGTCAATCTTCCTAGTACATAAGATTTTCTTCCCTCAAATTATGAAATTATGTCCATTTTAAAAACAAAAAAGAATTACTTTCTGAATATGAAAATCCCCTTTAGTTTTGTTTTTGTTTTTTTTTCTCCCGTCCATAAGTTATCCAAATACTTTCACAAATTTTTCCTAAACCTTTCAAAACATGACGATCACTCACTATTCTTGATATCATGAATTCCAAATTCTTGAATTCTCTGCTTCCTTTACCTTTTCCCTCTCTCCCTTTTTTGTTTCCATTTCCTCCCATTTATGTTCCCAGTTTTCTCCATTTCAAATCTTTTACATTCCCACCTCTGACGCCCCAGCTATCTCTTCGACTCGCGTTTCTCAAAGTGAGCCTTCATATCTTTTAGCCGTCTTAGCTAGGGGTGAACATGGACCCCGCTACCCTACCAGCCCACCCCACCCCATTTAAGGGTGTAATCGGGGTCAGGTTGGGGGGGGGATTTTTATCCTGTTTAATAAACAGGGCGGGGTCGGGTTGATGCGGTTTGGCCCCATCGGGGCCCTAACCCCGATTACTACTTGTTAATTTTTATTTTTTTAGTTTTCCTTTTCCTTTTTTTTCCCCTCCAAACCCATTTACACCCACCCCATTAACTACTCATTTTTACCCCATTTACAACCCAACCCCATTTATACCCTATTTACAACGTAACCTCATTTACATCACAATCTCATATACACTCCAATCCTGCCCTATTTTGGTTCACCTCGACCCCGCCCCAAACCAGATAATTAAATGGGGTCGGGTCGGGGTAGATTTTAAATGGGGCGGGGTCGAGGTGTCCTCTTTTTCATTAAATGGGGTTGGGGTGTAAATGGGGTACCCCAATTCACTATAAGAAAAATAGGAATAGGACACACTAAATATTTTAATGGGTGACACAATTAAAAAAAAATCGGATGAACAGTAAAAGTAAAAAAAAAGACGTCACCTGTTCCCTTGCTAATCTTGCTCTCTCACTTATACGATTATAAAAAAATCTCTCGCTCTCAAATTTCCTTTCCGTCTCAACTCCCCTCTCTCACTTTCCGTTCTCGCTCTCTCGCTAATCACCTAAACCCTAATCAAAGTGGAAATTGTTGAAGGCAGCTCTCAAACCCTGCTTTCAAATCGTGCTTCAGCCCTAATCTTTGCTCTCAATTCGTGCATCAGCCTAATCTTTGCTCTCATTTTTGCTCTCGATCTCAAACCCTTTTGCTCTCAAGTCTTTGATGTTTATAGACTTTGGATCCATCGAAAATCGAAGCCACAAACCCCTGTCTCAGATCTGATCGCCTTGTCGTTTCATTTCCTGTCCGTTCGAATAAGCTTGTTCAGATCTAGAGTAGATCTTATTCTTGTCGTTCGTTCGAGGCATCGTACGAAGACGAAGAAGTAGAATCAGTAGTAGAACATTCGGCTCACGCTCCAGGCTGTGTGGTTTGAGGTTATGAGGTTTAAGGTTATGAGATCCAAAAATCCCTAATTTCAGAGTTGGAAAAGTACGGCTCCAGGCTATGGGGTTTGAGGTTATGTGAGAGCCAACAAGCACTAATTTCAGAGCCGAAGTTATGAGGTTTGTTCCTTATACTTTTCGATTTCTTATGAGGTTTTAATTGATTCTTGAGCTTTGAACTTAGCTGCTTTGTTTCGATGATAACATATATTTTGAAATTGATCAGGTTCAGTTGTCAAATTTCTGTAAACTTAAAATTGTTTCGTAATCGGCGTTGATCGAGAATATACTTTCGTATTATCGTTTACTTTTCAATTTTTCATGAGATTCTGATTGATTCTTAAGTTGTGGGCTCAGTTGTTTTGCTTCGATGATAACATAATCGGCTTCCATTATCAACTTAAAATCGTTTCGTAATCGGTGTTGATCAATAAATTGCTATCGTTTTACTGTTTACTTCTCAATTTTTAGTGAAACTCTAGTTCATTTTTTATAGTTTGAACTTAGTTGCTTCGAATATTACATGCAGAAGAACATTTTATGGGAAAATTTTGGAATAAGTTTGACTAATCGCAATGGTTTAAATTGGAAACAATTGAAAATTAGCATAACAACAATGACTAAACTTAAATTGTTGATTCACACAAGTTCAATGGAACTAATCTTTTCTTGGAATTTACATGAATTGAAAGCAATTATATTTCTTGCAAAACTTTTTCGCTATAAAGTGGATAAATTGTCCATTACTTGTTCTTTTGACACTCGGTGTGATGCATAATATTATTGGCATCTTAAGTTATGGTACATGTTATTCTAGTTGTTCGGATTTCGGGATGCGATTGGATTTAGTTTAGTATTTATAGGTGTTGAACAAGCCTATCATCCGTGTTTATGCCATTACCAGTTCACATGTTATTGTATTTTGATTCCCGACTTTGCTTTTAGATTTTTAATTGTGTTTTCTTAGGGAAGTTTTTTATATTACAATTTTTCGATCTTGATGGGCATCTTGTTTTAGTTACCATTTGAGAATTAATGTGTGTTAGCACAATCAGCCTTCTTATCACATACTTTTTAAATTTAGAAGTTTCCAAATATCATGGTCATTGATCAAGTTTTTGTGTCAGATCCTTTTAATTCTAAGTTGTTTTTGTCTTTTACTTTTTTGTCAAAGCCATTGATATGAATTCTAACTTCACTCTTGATGCTATAATATTCCGTTTTTCTTCATTCATGCTTCAGTTTTCCGCCTCGGCATCTTCATTTGTCTTGCTGAGGGTGAAACGAACAAATCTACGGACTTTTATGTTCTCTCCTAGAGAAGCAACAATTTGCTTTCCAAATCCTTGACCAATATACTGAGACATGGTGGCAGGTTTAAGCACAATAAGACATTGTGGTTCCTAGTATGAAGTTAAATTGATAAGCTTTTTTTTTTGTATAAGTAAATTATTGAATATGCTTGCTTAATATATTTATATAAATGTTCTTACCTAATGGACTGCTCAGAAGATGGCATTCTTCAATGATTCGTTTATTGAATTTCAGTAACCTGAGTAGTTGTTAATTTATTTTGCATCTTATTTAAGGTACTATGTGATGGCTTTTTTTTACTTGACTATATTGTGTCATTTGTTAGTGTAACTTGACATGAAGAAATGGAATTAATACATTGTTGAGCTAACTCTTGAAAACTTAGTTATTCCAGTTTTCTAAATACTACAATGTGAGACTTCACTTTGTCAGGAAAAATAGTTGTTCTAGTCTTATTTGTAAATATTGTGATGTGAGATTTCATTGTTTTTCCTTCTCTTCTTCTTTGAGGATGGATGTTATTCTCGAAATATTATCACATTAGATGATATCGTGTGAATTGTCCTTACTAATGATACTTCTAAATATCTTTTGAACAGCTCGGTGTTTTCTCCTCCTAGGTGTTCCAAGAATCTCCACAGGATAAAATGTGGAGAAGAAAGTACTGTAATTTTAGTTTATCTAATGTTTTGCTCAATCTATTATGGAATGCTCTCTATGTGTTTGATGAAATTTTTGAATTGAATATTTGATTGGATTTTTCTATAACAAAGTTAGGAATGGAAGGCAAAGATTGGGCTTCAGCTTCTGGTTCTGTTTGTGCCAAGTATTTGTGAGCGATTGCTTCTCAGGTTAATTTCAAGTTCAACACTTTCTTGTTTTTCTTTAATTGTTATACTATCTTTTGTTGAATTGAGGTTAATAGATCTCTTTCTTCTTTACCGTTGTTATCAAGTAATGTAAAATGATCTTCGGGTAACAACCTATTTGGAGCTGGCTGACATCTTTAAAGTGTTGGTCTTCCTCCTGATATCCTAACTGGTTTGGGCCATAAAGCTGGTACTCCTTTGGCGTCACCTCGTATTCACAAGGTATATTTGTCCTTATTATATGTCATTGTATTCTTTAAGTTAATATTCTGGTCAACTGATTCAAAAGTATATAATAGATTGCATTTATTGGAAGTGGTGCTACTGGGAGCAAGATTATGACAGTTGCTGCTCAACTTCTCAAGGTTGATTTTCTGTTTAACTTAATGATAATATTTAATGGGTTAAAAGTTAAGATCATCATTTGATTTATTTCATTTTATATCAATGTTATTGTTTTTAGAACGACTTAATTTTCACTATGTTCGCCCAATTGTCCTTTCTAGTCATCGCTTATGTATCTGTTCTAAAGTTGGTCATAGTGTGATATGAGAAGTCTATGCACCATTAAAATATTTTTTTTGAAAATAGCAAAACTACTTTTGAACTTTAAGATTAACTTATTCTTGGTCACCTAATTCATTTTGAGAAAGTAATGAAGTTTGTCTCCTGAGAATGAAAGAGCAAAGATTATATTTCATGGAGTTCTCCCTAAAGTATAATACTTTATTTATGCATCATTTTTCTTGTTTGTTTATATTATCTAGAACAAGAAAAACTCAATATACTCTTTTGACTCTGCTTTGAAAATTTCAGCAAACTTTTTAGTTACATTTTCCCCTTAACTTTGCTATCTCTTGTCCTTTACTCATAAGGTTCATCATTATCTATTTTGTTTTGGGTGAATTTCACTAATAATCAAAAAAATTATGGATATATCAAATATACCGGATGGTTTTATTAAATATCAATAGTACCCAAAACCGCCACCGGCCAAATTAAATTACATTGTGAAACGACAAACATACCCCTGATTTAATTTCTCCTTAATTTGTGTAAAATTTAAGGAAATTTATAAAACCCTTTAAATTTTACAAAATTAATGGAAAAATCAAATCTAAACAAAAATAAAAACTTTAACAAAAAATAAAGTAAAAAATCTTCAAACTTCTAACTTGTTCTTCAATCTTCTGACTTCTTTTTCAAGGAAAAATCAAATGTCTTTCTTGTTCGTCATCCTAGAAAATACAGAGATAAAAAGTAAACAGTTTATTAATGTGCACTTAAAATTGATACCGGACACAAAAATTGATGAAACAGTTTTGAAAACATATGTAAATAGGCTTTTAAAATAAAGATTGAGTAAAAATAAACATTGTACTAAAAGTAACTTATCTACAAAATACATAGAAAGCGAGTTCATCGAGAATTGAAAGGTAATTTTTTTTTATAAACAGTTTACTTTTAGTAAACATTTATTTAGGAAAATTCGAATACACGAAAATTGATGAAACGGTTTTGAAAACATATGTAAATAGGCTTATAAAATAAACATTGAGTAAAAATAAACATTGTACTAAAAGTAACTTATCTACAAAATACATAGAAAGCGAGTTCACCGAGAATTGAAAGGTAATTTTTTTTTATAAACAGTTTAATTTTAGTAAACATTTATTTAATAAAATTCGAATGTCCTTGCTGTTCGTCCTCCTACAAAATACAGAGATAAAAGTAGCAAAAATGAAAGAGAAAAACAATTGGAGATGAAAAAGAGATCAAAGTTTCTAAGATATGTAAATAGAAAATAAAAATAAATGTTGAACAAAAATAAACAGTTTTAAAAATTCATTCAGATCTGGATAAAAAAAATCAAAGAAACCATCAAATCTGGAAAAAACCTTGAAATCCATTTCCATGGCAGACGGAACAAAAATAAACATTTTTAAAAATTCATTCAGATCTGGATAAACAAAATAAAGAAATCATCAAATCTGGAAAAAAAAACCTTGAAGTCCATTTCCATGGCAGACGGAAAAGAAAATCCCATATATTCAACTGTTGTAGCTCCTTGAAGGCCGGTGAACGGTACGAAAACGAAAACGATACCGTGACCGGGAAGGCGTTGAAGGGTAAAGAGCTCGGCTCTCAGCGAAAGGAGTCTCGTTTGTGAGTGTGAGAATGTCAGAGAGAATCGTGGCGTTTCCGTAGAGTAAGAGATTACAGGAATTGAATCCATTGAAGATGAATTCTAGTGTGGATGTTTGTTGGAGAAGTGGGGAAATGGAGAGTATAAATATAAGGAAATGGAAAAATGAGTTTAGATTTTCCATTGGTGGCTGACGGCAGGTGGACAAATAAGGAGGATGGAGAAGAAGAATATGATGGGAGATATTTGAGGTTAAAGATCTTTTTTCAATAAATAGGAATTCAAATTTAATTAAATTCTAAATAAATAATTAAATAAATAATAAATTTAAAAGATTTGCAATTATTAAGATATTGTTTTGAGGAGAGATAAAAGGGTAAGATGGTAAAAGATGAAATCGGAAACCACCAGATCACCACCATAAATGGTGTTTTTTGGGTAAAAATGAAATAAAATCATAACAACCGGTAATATTGAAATTGAGTGAATTAATCAGGATACTAGTGATATTAATCTCTTTTGTTTTATTCCCTTACTAATGTTAACACGAAATTAGTTGTTTCTAATTTATACAACAATATCATTTGGTTGTCCTTTAAGAAATTTGTCTTCAGCCAACAATAAATATCTTAAAGTCTGTATATCTATTAAATACCCTCACCTAGCCATGTTAAAGTCGGTATATTTATTACTTCAATCTTAAACTTTTATAATGTCTTACTCTTATTTACTCCCATATTACAATCTTGTGTTATAGAAATCTACCATGACAAGAAAACACAATAGTAGAACCAGTGTTGCTAAGGTGACCTCAGGCGAGCGCCTTTCTTCGCTCAGGCCTCACTTTTTTTCACCTCTCGCCACTAAGGCGATCAGGGATTTGTCGTTTTGATGTGCGCATGGCGCTTTGAAAACCCTGAGTAGAACTTAATAGTAATCTTTTAATCCACACTTGAATTAGGAATGAAATGAGACATTATGGTAATTTCTCAGCTTCCAATTCTTTATAATTATGAAGAATAATTGTATTAATATATGCCTTTTCTTACTTTTGTATTTATATTCTGTTTAGGTTTCTTCCTAATATGAGAGAGAGAATTCCTAAGCACCACAACTTTGTGAGAGGGCAACTTGGGATCATGTTCAAGTAAGAAATCCATTTTTTTTCTTTAGTTTCTAGTTTAGGTGGTGCTAATTGATACTTCAGATTATGTAGATATGAATTTTTCCTTTGGAGTCCAAACAAGTATGGTCAATATGATATCTAGCCTTCAAAGATGGGGGGCAAAAACTATTGTAAAATAAAGATCCTTTCAAAATATTGCATCTTATGTGGGTTCCTAACGAGTTAGATGTTTGTTAAGTTAATAACGGTGAAATATATATAGAATTATTTTTACTTTCATGAGAGTTTGTGTAGCTTTGACCACATCTCCTTTATTAGTATATCCACAAGTTTTTTTCCATATGCATATTGATATAATTATAGGTATTCTAATTATAATTGATTAGATTTATTAGTTACTACTTGTTGGATGTACTTTATCCCTATTTATGTCATTTGTGCTTTATCTATAAAAGGTGGATGGTATTGCATTGTATCAAGAAGTCATTACTCTGATGGTATTGTGAGGTTTATTTTGTTAACTGATTATCTTTTCAAACCTAAGGTATAAATTTTAAAACTTTAGCTTTTTGCTTCATCATTTTTTATTTGAATTATATTTGGTTATCTATATTGATTTATGCTTATTGGTAAAATCATGATCCAGGTTTTAGTATTATTATTAGAGGATCTTCCCGGGCTTATTTTCTCTCCACTTACACACTTCTTATGCTTTTATGGGCAGAAGTATACACAAGGTGATTTTTTTTAATGTTTATTTTCTCTATATTCTTGTTTTTACAGTAATCGAGATTGTCATCAAGTTTTGGGTCTGTAGAAAAAGGAAATGAAAATGAAAATTAGTGTAAGTGGTAAATGAGTGAAAATTAGCTATTGTTTATGAACATGTTTTTTTTCATGAATAGTCACTATAATAAAAATGACTATTATACATCTTGGGACAATCGGAACCCTCCAAATGTATGTGACTATATGTGTAAAAAAAATTGAATTATCAATTCATTTAGGACTGCTTATCCACATCATGTCTACTACTTTATTATCAAACTTTATTCTTTAAATTCTCCATCATTAATCCCTTTTCCTGTATTGGCAACCTCCACGAAGAAAACATTGCCATGATTGTGATCGATGTGTGCTTCAGTTTGATCATCATTGTGTTTGGCTTGGGACATGTATTGATCAGGGAAATCATTGTCGATTTTGGTAAGTTTTGGATTTTTTTTTTAGATGTCACGAAAATTAATCAACTTTTTATGAATCAGTTTTAGTGTGAAGTATTACAGTCTTTTTATGAATCAGGGAAATCAGTTTTTGATTTTTTTTGTTCTTAAATTAATGCCTTATAAGTATCAAGTATTACAGTCTTTGAACACAAATGAATTGCTTTTATCCTGGCACTAAGCACCGAGTTTACAAGTAAAAAATAAACTGCTGAAGTATGCTAATATATATTAATTTAGTGGCTAGACAAAGTGGTATTTGACTTGGTCAAGTTGTATCATCTTAATTGATAACAAATATGATCATAATTTACAAGGAAAAAACATGAACAATGAGAGAATATAGACTAATTTGGCTGGACTTAAATTTTGATTCACTTGATGAGTCTAATCTTCTTTATAATTTTGCATGCTATAATTTTCTTGTTAATAACGTTTGTGTGTAATTCTAATGAATTAATTTTTTATCTTACGTTCATTTGTAATTCTAATAAAATTATTGCATTGTGAGTGACTTCTTTTCTTAGGAACATTAATAAGGTTGCAATTGTTATTTGACTGAAATTAACAACAAATGTACAAGTCTAAGCTCTTATTTTTATACTAATATTGTTTAATTTTCGCACTCTACTTGTTTTTTATTCAAATTATGGTTGGCATCTAGTGAGCTTCTTTTAAGAGCTGATTGATTTCAATCCTAGATGTGCAACACCCTGCTGGTTGGAAGTCATAGCCCACTCTCTAGCCGAATTACAGAAAGCAGTCACTGCCGCAACAAATTACAACAAAAGAGTCGTTGAATGTCGACTTGTTGTTGTAAGCTTTCTTTTATTTCAAGCACGATCTATATTTTTTTATCTCGTGTTAATGTAGTGATTAACTGTAAGCTTTCTTTTCAAGATCATACTTGTGGTACTAGTGCCATATTTTCTACTTTTATCCATACTTCCTATTTTTTTTTTAAGCTTTATGTTTTAGTGTTGTCTCTACTACCTGATAAATCTAGTATGCTTTAGGTTCTTGTAGACTTGATTATGCTTATCATTCAGATTGAAAGTAATTTTAAAAGATGAGAAATGATCGGAATAATGATGTAATAGAAGATAACTCACCTCCTAAGGATCGCCGATTCTAAATTTAGCAAGTTTGGAGATTGTTGATTCATTTTCTTGTTTGGGCTTCACAAGTTTATTTTTAGAATTTTTGTTGTTCCTCGTTCATTTATATATTTTCACTTCTAGCTTTTCCTTTCAAATATGCTAATTTATCTTTGAATATTAGCTTGGGAACCGTGGCTCAAACCTGACTGAGGAGGAACTAGAAACACACTATATCTGCTTGGAAAGATGGTTAAAGCATATTTGAACGGTAGAGTTGATGGGAAAGGTAACAAATTGGCAAGAAGTTCATAATTCATTATACTTACGGGATGTGATTACAATATGAAGGTAACAAATGTTTCATTGTGTTACTATAATTTTTTCTTAGTCGTTATATATTCCTTTCTCAGCCTTTTGGCTAGAAACAAATGTAGTTTCTGTTCTTATCAGTTTGATATTTTATACATTATATCTAGCATTGCTTACCATTTTCTTTGCATTACAGGGAGAGTCAACTTATGGGAAAATTGGAGAATGGAGATTTGACAAGAGATCTTATGATATTATTGCACCCCCAAGAAACCTTCCCCTGCCACCTCCCGGTGTCCTGGAAAGTGTGGTACGTTGTCTCTCAATTCATAGTTCCCGTATTCCTTGTGTACAGATGATGTGAACAATTGTTTTCCTTAGTTGACAAATGTTAAAGTATAATGTTACATTGTTAAATTGGTGCAAAAAATGTATGTTAGCAAAACAGTTGTAATAAAACTGTTCTCAATTAATTTGAATAACTTTTAATACATTCTAAAAGTTCTAGGGATGACTTTGAGAAATATTCCATTAATGCAATGCAGGTGACACTCGTGAAAATGGTCAATGAAGCCACCGCTAACATTCCTAACTGGGGATCTTAAAGATTTCTATATTTACTCTATTTGTTTCATAATGCCTAGTGGCCCGAGTTCTCCATCTTTCTTTGATTGGGTTGGGTGGATAATTTGCCTTTTTTAACCTATGATTACCATCAATGGAGTTTGTGTTTCCTATATTAAAAAATAAAATTAGCATGTTGGATCTTCATTATGTTTTCCTGAATTTTGTGTTAATGTGAATATTTGTCCTTACCTTGCAGCTTTGGAAGCAGTGGAGCAATGGTTTTGTTGGTCATCCCTTTTCCATTTCACGCCAAAGCCCACTTTCAAGCTCAGCCCTTTTCTCCTTTTTGCTTAAGATGAAAGAAGAAAGGTTTTTTTTTTCTTCAAAAATTTCTGTAGCTTTTGTATGGCAGTGAGCTTATTTTGGCATGAAATTTGTGATCTTTGTCTCAACAAGCCTGGGTTAATGTTGTTAAAATGGTTTTTTGTGGAGGTTTAGAAGTAATTCTTTTGTGTGTATAATATTCTAGTTTTTGAGAAGCATCATTTGTAAATATTGTACTTTAAATTTGTGACGTATTCTTGTTATTGTATATAAAGTTTGTGGCTCTATTTCTTGTAATGACCATGTATATTTACCTTTTATTATGTTAGATTGATCAATATAAGGTTAATGGGTATCAAAAAGTCACTAAACGGTGGTATTATTAAATTATAATTTTTTTCCTCTAATTTGTTACTTTTGATGACGGGGAAAAATTGTCACCTTTTTAACAGGAAAGCGTATTTTTTTTTTTTTAAAAAAATATTTTTTTACAAAAGGTGACGGGTAAAACAGGTCACCTTTACGAATAGGTGACGGGTAAAACGGGTCACCCATTTGAATAGGTGACGCCAAAAGGATGTCACCCATTTGAATAGGTGACGCCAAAAGGATGTCACCCATTGGAATAGGTGACGCCAAAAGGATGTCACCCATTGGAATAGGTGACGCCAAAAGGATGTCACCCATTGGAATAGGTGCCACCAAAGGATGTCACCCATTGAAATAGGTGACGCTAAAAGGATGTCACCCATTGAATAGGTGACGCCAAAAGGATGTCACCCATTCGAATAGGTGACGCCAAAAGGATGTCACCTATTCGAATAGGTGACCTGTTTTACCCGTCACCTATTTGAATAGGTGACCTGTTTTACCCGTCACCTATTCGAATAGGTGACGGTTTTTTTTGGACGTCACCTATTTAAATAGGTGACGCTGCCATAGGTGACGGTCAAAAAACCGTCACCTATTCGAATAGGTGACGCCAAAAGGATGTCACCTATTCCCGAAATTCTTATAGTGATTCCACCCCACCCTGCCCCATGTTCACCTGTAGTCTAAACTGGTTCTAAAAAAAAAACCACATTTTCTTCCACTACAAGAAAAGCTGCATTTTGAGACCTGGGTATAGAGACGCAATTCGTCTCTAATTAACAATAACGACGAAATTAGAGACGAAACAATCCATCTCTGAAAATAGTGTCGCTTCTTCATATTAGCGACGAAATGTATAGCTATTAGAGACAAAACAAATATTGGGACGCTAATAAATGTTGACCATTTAGAGACGAAATACATATCTGAAATAGGGACACAATATAATATTACGTCTCAATATTAGAGACTCAATGTGTCGCTATAATTAGGGTGAGAATTTGTCTCTAATATTGGAGACACATTACATCTCTAAAACAGAGACGTATTGAGTCTCTAATAAAGTCACTTTAAAGACGAACGTTATCGCTAAACAAAGTTAATAAAACTGTATTTGAAATATTCAGAGACACATTGTGTCGCTATTTCCGCATGTAAATTTTAAAAAAATAATATTTAAGAAATAATTTTAAATATTTAATATTTAAAATTAATTTTTAAATATTATTTTTTTAAAATTAAAACAAAATGAAATAAATATTTCCATCCAAAATAAAATATCCAAAACAAATTAAATGTTTCCATCCAAAAACAAAATCCAAAAGCAATTTAAATTATCCCAAAAAACAAAGAACTAAGGAGCGCTCGTATTATCGTCATCTAGACGATGAGAAGTAGACCCGGAACCGGGAGCCCTATGCTGAAGCATAAATGCTTGCATTTGAGCCACTATATTATTACATTGAGCCTGGAGATCGTCTGTACGGGCCTGAAAGCGGATCTCGTTAGCTTGAATCTGCAGACGCAATGATTCGTTCTCTTTCTTCAAAGCCTCCGTCTCAGCACGTACAGAAGTCGAAGAACGCGGCTGGTCTGCATAAAGCTCCCTCCCATAAGCGCCAAGACCCGGGACTGAACCATCAAGCTTCACACCACCAATGGCCAGAAGGAAAGCAGCACGATGGTTCTCCTGAGTAGGCTGAGACTCAGGAGTGGGCAATAACGACTCGAGCTTATCGTTAACTTTTCCCTACAAAAAATAACAATAAACATATGAGTAATTAAAAAAAGAAATATTTTAAATAAATTAAAAAGCACGAAAAAGACGAAACTAACATGTATGTCTCGAGCTCGATCATCTACATAAGTAACCTCATCGTGGCCCTTCGTATGCAGATAGAGAAACAACTCAATCGGAGGTACCTCACGTCCATCCCGAGTATGTTAAGATGAAAAGAAGAAAAATAAGAGATTAGTTAAACATGAATTGAGAATATTAAAGATATTAACGAAATAGTACAATGACTTACCAAGATCTCGTAATGCTCGTCGTGACTACGAGTCCCACCTATGTGCAAAGCCAGGTTGGCCAGTCGATTGGCCGAGTTGATTTTAGAAATGCGCAACTCTTCCTCAGTCTGATTATCCGCCAGTAGCTTCAGACGAGCCTCCTCTGTCATCCACAAAAGCTTTTCATCTGGTTTACCCTTTGCTTTATAGATGGTGTCCCGATAACGTTTCCTTGCCATTCTGCTCCTGGGTTTGCAAATAATCTCATCAGTGAGCTCTAGAGGGATCGTAAAGTGTGTCTGGAAAAATAAGAAAGTCTTAAATTTGTTAGAAATTAAAAAAATTATAAAAAATACAAGTTTTACCTTCCATGTTTGAAACCACCGTATTTTGGCAATTTCAGAAATCTCTTTCCATTTCTCAAACTCGGGACTCTTCTTGAAAACGCCTGTGAAAACTCGGGAAACCTTACCCGATAAATGTAATCTATAAAAAAGGAACAAAACTTTATTTATAAGTTAAAAAATTAATAATTTAAATAAAAAATGTAAATTGTACTCATTTTTTTCTGGTCAGCCGCAAAAGAACCCCGGTGATCGGTATTTGCTCAATGGCCTGGGTGTCTGATGCCGCTGATGACGTGGTCGGGACGATGGGGACATGTGTATTAGATACCTGTGTATCCCCTAACGCTTCTGCATTATCACAGGAGTATCAAACTCCTGTGAACGATGTGGATGGCGCCGCGACGTAGACATCTACAAAATATTTAACATACAATGAATTAAATAAATTAATGTTTAATATAATTATTAATTAAACTAAATTTTACTTAAGTAATTAACATTAAACTAATGAATTCTATTAACAATTAACATACTAATGATTTAAAAATGAATATACAACTTACAAATTAATTAATTAACTCTAAATAACACAACATTTTAAAAATGTACATTATAATGAAATAAAAGTTTAATTAAGTAATATGGATTCAATTAACAGTAGAATTTGAAATTGAATCTAAGTAATTAATTAAACTTAATTAATAACATATAATATAAGTAATTACCTAATTTAATTAAATTGATACTAGATTATGAAAATTAACCTAACTAATCAATTACAAAGTGAATTAATAACACCTAATTGAATTAAGTAAGTAACATTATTCAATTAACACTAGAAGTATACTTTTTTTTTTAGTTCTAGAATTTGAAATTGAACCTAATTAATTAATTAAACTTAATTAATAACATATAATTTAAGTAATTACCTAATTTAATTAAATTGACACTAGATTATGAAAATTAACCTAACTAATCAATTACAAAGTGAATTAATAACACCTAATTGAATTAAGTAAGTAACATTATTCAATTAACACTAGAAGTATACTTTTTTTTTTAGTTCTAGAATTTGAAATTGAACCTAATTAATTAATTAAACTTAATTAATAACATATAATTTAAGTAATTACCTAATTTTATTAAATTGACACTAGATTATGAAAATTAACCTAACTAATCAATTACAAAGTGAATTAATAACACCTAATTGAATTAAGTAAGTAACATTATTCAATTAACACTAGAAGTATACATTTTTTTTTAGTTCTAGAATTTGAAATTGAACCTAATTAATTAAATAAACTTAATTAATAACATATAATTTAAGTAATTACCTAATTTTATTAAATTGACACTAGATTATGAAAATTAACCTAACTTATCAATTACAAAGTGAATTAATAATATGTAATTTAATTAAATTGACCCTATAATTTTAAATTGAACATACTAATGATATAATAAAAAGTGAATTAATAATATGTAATTGAATTAATTATAATTAAATTTGAACAATTAACATATATACCAATGAAATTAAAGAAAAATATATTTAGCAATTTAATCCCTAAACACATAACCAATAGCAATTGAACAATTAGCAATTTAATCCCTAAATTTCAACAATAAACACACTAAATCAAATTAGCAATTTCTTAAGCTAATCCTTAATCCCTAAACATGGATTCAATCAAAGAATCATATATTTAGCAATTTAATTATAACCATCAGCAATTTAACATATGAACTCTCACAATGGGAAGAGAAAACACATTCTAAAAACACATTAGCAATTTCTAATAGCTTGTTAAAAAAATTTGGTTCTTGGATTTAACTTCTATAATATGAATAATATTTATAATTTAGATGCTAATAACACTAATTTGAAAAACATAGTGAAATCAGAGGGAGAATGTCAGCAATTAGAAGCAAAAAATAAACCCTATTTCAGCAGATTATAAAGGGAATTCCCAA
This sequence comes from Gynostemma pentaphyllum, assembly GCA_028015215.1. Classification (NCBI taxonomy): domain Eukaryota; kingdom Viridiplantae; phylum Streptophyta; class Magnoliopsida; order Cucurbitales; family Cucurbitaceae; genus Gynostemma; species Gynostemma pentaphyllum. The sequence continues at coordinate 7,126,025 of CM051346.1, read as the reverse complement.
TTAGAATAAAAAAAGAAACCACATTCAGCATATTACAAAGGGAACAAAAAAAAATGTCAGCAATTCAATAGAAAAGAAAGATAAATAAATGGAGAGAGAATTGAAGTTTTACTCAGAGATGATTGAGAAATCAGAGGAGAAATAAATGGAGAAATCAGAGGAAGTGGTGGCTGCGTGAGATGGTGGTGGTGGACTCCCGCCGCTTCTTCTTTTCCACGAGGTAGTGGTGGCTGTGTGAGGCGGTGGTGATGGTGGTGGTGGCTGGGTGAGGGGGTGGTGGTGGCTGGGGTGAAGGGGTCTGGTGATCGGTGGAGGGGAAGAGGGAGGAGAAAAAGAAAAACAGAGAGAAAGGAAAGGAAGAAGAAATATCGGGGGAGGGGAAGGGGAAGGGGTCTTTTAATCCCTTTTAATTTTCTTTTGGCGACCAAATTGATCGCTAACGGGAAACGAAAAGTCGTGGGATGTTTAAAGCGATTGCCACGTCATACACCATTAATAACTTAGAGACGAACTATGTCTCTGAAAATTCTGAATATTTTAATGAACCGCCAAAATTTTCACTATTAGAGATACATTTCGTCGCTAAGTAAAGTGAAAATTTTAACATACGCGACTTCTTATTTCGGTTAGAGACGGAATGTATCTCTATTTATTTTAAATATCTGGTGAATTATTTGATTTCCCAATAGAGACGAAACGTGTCTCTATGGGGAAAAATATCTGTTGAGGTCATGATTAGCCCATTAGAGACGAATTGTGTCTCTGTTTATTGAATGTTCTGGAATCCTATCTCTAGTAGCGACACATTGTGTCTTTGCTTATCTCAATTAGAGACAAATTGAGTCTCTGTTTATTGAATGTTCTGGAATCCTATCTCCATTAGAGACGAATTGTGTCTCTGTGTCCAATACATATTTCATTTTAAAAATGTAATTAATTAGTATTAAAAAGGAATCCTTTTTCTTTTAGAGACGAATTGTGTCTCTGTTTATCTAATTAGAGACAAATGGGGTCTCTTTTTATTGAATGTTCTGGAATCCTATATCCGTTAGAGACGAATTGTGTCTCTGTTTCCATTAGATATTTCATTTTAAAAATGTAAATAGTTTTCTATGTGTAATTTCTCTTTTATTTCTTATATGTCTTATTTTTTTATAATATAATAAAAATAAGATAAATAAAATATAAAAACGAGCTTATCTTAACGAAGGTTTGAATTTGTCGTATGTTCAATGATTAGATAAATGTCAAACTTCCCGTTACATTTAAGATTTGAGTTTGACCTCTCTTAATTTAATTTAATTAAAAACACAGAGAAGGAATAATGATCAAGAAAAAGTATTGAAATTTATGACAGAGCATTAACAACTAAGAAGTTGTTGATTTTTTAAATCTGTTTCCTTCTGTTTAACAATACACCATCTTCACTATCATCGTTGTTTGATGTAGAACTGTTGTCCTCAGTATCTTCTTCTTCCTCCTCTGAAGGTTTAGGGGATGAATCATCAATGAAATGAAGTTCAATATATAAGCCATCGAGATCAAACAATGTTTCTGTTTCATCATTCAACGATCGAGCAGTTTCAGAGTTTATTCCTTCATCTATTTGACAACTCGGAACCTCTTCTTCTTGGAAAGCTACAAATTCCTCGCTATCTTTATCTGGGAGACTTTCTTCAATGTGACACGGTCTGACTTTTGCAAACCACTAACCAATCATTCAATGGTCTACAAGATGGATAAGGCAGGAAATATGATTGAATCGCTTGTTGTGCCAATACAAATCGATCATTTGTGCGCATGTGCTTTTTCTTATTCACCTCTAAAATCTGCAAATGTGGTATCTTCCGCATCCCACCTCGCCGCATTGTCTCAAACCACATACAGTTAAATAATACGGTACGTTTTACACTCCCTCCTGCATATTCAAGCTCAATAATTTCATCAATGACTCCAAAGAAATCCTCTTCAGTGTTTCCAAACACTTGACCCTTGATGCAAACGCCGCTGCTATCAGTTGCTCTACTTTGTGAATGAGATTTTGTTTGAAATTTGTAGCCCTTCCCTAGATAACAAGAGTATGATTTGGCAATTCTAGCAGGGCCTTTTGCTAACATTACTATGTGATTGTTTGTAATTGGTGCAGTGGGTGAATCAACCTGCACAACCGTGAACTTAGGTTGAGAAATTACACTATTGCAGATCATATGAACAATAATAACATATAATCATACTCACGAAAGCATAAAACCATGAACGAAAGTCTCTGTCAATTATGATCCCCTCCCCGGCTGCTTTTAGTCTAGGATTAGCCTGACGTACAAATAACTCAACGAATAACCTATTATTCAATTTAATATATTATGAACATGAAAATAAATTAATAATATAAATATTTCACTGATTAATTTAGTTCATCCTTACTCGATATACGGCTCCACCTCCGGACAATTACACAACACGTACATCTGTGCGATGTGAAACTCTTCCTCATTTAAAGGTCTCCGCACGGGCTTTCCAATAGGTCTCCCAAATACTGTAAAAATAGACAAATCATTTCGATCGACTCCAACTGGAAGTGAATCTTGCACAAAATTCCGCTTCACGGTTCGGTATTGCTCTGCAATTCGTTGATCAAAGTAATATGAACAGAACGTGGTCGTCTCATGTATTAGGTATGCATTGCATATAGATCCTTCCACTCTAGACTTATTTCCTACCGTTCTTTTTAGCCTATGCAAGTATCTGACATAAAAATATATCAATTACAAACAATACTTTTAAGAAACATTTAAAATACAACAATCAAAATATGTACCTTTCAAACGGGTACATCCATCGATATTGAACTGGACCTCCTATATATGCCTCATAAGGTAGATGCACTGGTAGATGCTCCATAGAGTTGAAGAAAGATGGTGGAAACATTCTCTCTAACTTGCAAATGATGATAGCAATCTCACTGCTCAATGACTCGATAGTGGCTTGGGACAGCTCTGCACATGTTAACTCTCTGAAGAAAACACTCAATTGTGCCAACGGTTCCCAATGTTTCTGCTCAAGAAATGGTCTGAATGCAGCAGGCATGAGTCGTTGCATGAATACATGACAATCATGACTTTTCATTCCAAACACAGTATGACTGTGCACGTCAATGCACCTGCTCATATTTGATACATATCCGTCCAGAAATTTAATCGATCGCATCCACTCGAACAACGTTTTCTTCTGGTCCGCTGTTAGCATGTACTTTGCCTTCGCATACTTTTTTCCACTTTCATCCGGCTCTAACTCTGGTCGATGACAGATTTCTCTAATGTCGTAACGTGATCTTAGATTGTCTTTCGTTTTTTTCAGAATATTTAGAACCGTGTTGAAGACATTATCGAAAATGTTTTTCTCTATATGCATGACATCAAAGTTATGTCTAATCATTAAGTCTCCCCAATATGGTAGCTCCTAAAAAATAATTCTTTTCTTCCAACCTGTATTTTTTCCCGCCGTCTTATTCCAAGCCTCACCACCAATCTCTGGTAACACTTTGCATCTCAAGCGCATCTAACCGTTGCAGAATTTGGTATCCATTTATAATTTCAGGAGGGCCTTCGTTCCGTACACTCCTCCCTTTATGCCAATCAGTTCTATTCGATCGAAATGAATGATTGAGCGGTAAGAACCTTCTATGGCAGTCAAACCAACACGTTTTGCGACCATGCACCAACGAGAATGCACCGGTATCGTCCATGCAATGAGGGCATGCAAAGTCTCCTGAAGTGCTCCACCCTAACGAATTTAGTTAGGGTAGTATATTCCTTACGTTTTGTGCGCAAAAACATAAATTTTAATCTAATCTAAACAATGATAAAATTATTTTACAAACGTACCTAATAACATTGAATATGCAGGAAAGTCACTTAAGACATCCAACTTCTGCTTTGGACTTTTTGGCCCAGGTACAGTGACCGTTAAGAAAATCACAGGATATTTCATGCACATCGATGGAGGCAAGTTATACGGCGTCACCATAACTGGCCACACTGAATATTGAGCTGCCGAAGCCCCAAAAGGGTTAAACCCGTCAGTACATAAACCCAATCGAATGTTTTGGATTTCCCGTGCAAATTATGGATGACAACGATTTAAATGTTTCCACGCCTCAGCATCAAAAGGGTATCTTATTACTCTTTCATCTTGCGAGTGCTCATGATGCCACCTCATGTGAGAGGCAGTGACTTCCAACGCGTATAACCGTTGCAGTCGTTGCGTGATCGGTAGTAAAACATGCGAGTATGTGGAATAAGATTTTTTTTTACCTTGTTTGTATCTCGTATGATTGCACATTTTACACATATGAAGATTTGCATCTACACCCCAATATATCATACATCCGCTTGGGCAACAATCGATCTTCTCCACGGGTAAACCGAGACCCTCCACTAATTTCTTTGTATCGTATAGACTCTGTGGCAACGTGTTGTTCGCTGGAGCACAACGATGAAACCATTGTGAAATTGAGTTGTATCCTCTTTCGAGAATGTGAAATTCTGTCTTTATATTCAATAACGCGGTAGCAGCTACAAGTTGCGTGACATCACAACCTTCGTACAACGGCCTGCTCGCTGATTCTATCATCTTAAATATTCTTTGCGCATCCTGATTTAAATCTTCATTTAATAAATTTTGAGAACCATCACCTTGATAATCGCATCCATCATAAATCATCTGTTCTAGATGATCGTAGTGATGTTCAACATTTTCAGAACTTTCATTCACATTCAAATTGCACTGTGAGCTGCTTCCTTCATTTCGACATGACTCCCCCCTCGCTGCATTGAACATTTCTTCAGATTCTCCTTGATAAACCCATTGATAATAATTATCAACGAAACCCCGACTATACAAGTGTAACTTCACATCATCTGTCGGTAATATCCTTTTATTCTTACACTTTTACATGGATATCGTATCTTCTGTCCGTTGTTATGAAAAATCACAGTAGATTGACAGAACTCAAAAAACTCTTCGACCCCGGCTACAAATTGGTAGTTGAGAAACCCTTCAAGCAAACGGACATACATCCACTCACACATTTTCTCTCACTGGATAAAATGTTTTAACGTAATTTCTTTATATTCAAAGTCATTCTCAACATACCTATTTATAATATTTCTTCTGTCTCTTTTAAAGACAAAATATGTCTCTAATTAGGCAGGAACCCTTCCCTTCAAAAAAATTTGGAGGGAAAATTTCCCGCCACTATTAGCGATAAAATTGGTCTATAAATCAAGAGATGCTTCTTCCCTGAAACGGACTACGTCTCTAAATAAGGAGGTAATTATTTTGGACTAAACTTTCACTTTTTTAGGAGCATTTCGTCTCTATTTTAGAGTCCAAATGAGTCTCTGTCCTTATTAAAATGGAGGGAAAAATTCCCGCAATTTTTTAGCGACGACTTGTGTCTCTACGGAAGGAGATAGTTTTACTTTTCATATTAGAGGCCAACTTTGTCTCTATTTTAGAGTCCAAATGAGTCTCTGTTCTTATTAAAATGGAGAGAAAAATTCCCGCAATTTTTTAGCGACGACATGTGTCTCTACGGAAGGAGATAGTTTTATACATATTAGAGGCCAACTTCGTCTCTAATTTACAGTCAAAATACATCTCTAATATTAAAAATGTAATTTAGAGACGAACGTTATCGCTGAAAGTCAAACGTCTAACTTAGAGACAAATTACGTCGCTAAATTAGCGTCCCAAAGTGTTCATCGCTAATATTGGGCCGCTAATAGACGTTTTTCTTGTAGTGTTCTCCAATTTCTTTTTCGAATTTAATGTTTTTTATATTACACTTTTAAATATTTTGCATAATTATAAGGATTTGATTTTATTCAATTTTTTAATTTTATTAATCTTATATACAGTTCCTTATATTAGGGTTTATATTTATCATAAAAAATATATTAAATTTCTGAAACAATATTTAAAATCCGTCATTGTAATCAAAATTTGAAGCTCTAAATATTTGTTCATGGGTAAGTCTCTAATGAGGTGCTACTATTGCGAGGAGCCCTGAGGAACCGCAATAAAATTATGTTTTCTGAATGTGTGACCAATATATCAGGTGGATTATTTAGCTATACATACGTCTATAACAAGATGCTACCTATTACGATTAGTCTTGGGGAATCACAATAATAGATGTCGCATGTACTGATATTTTTTTATGTGTAAAATTTAGTTCGTGAAGGGTTATTGTGGACTAATTTGATGCTTGTTAGTTATGAAAATCCTTTATGAAAGAAATGGGTAACATAAATAGGATCGGTCTTGAACTCAAATAAAGTTTTATGGAGTATTTTAAGTCTTGTATTACTTCTAAGTTGTATGATCATAGAGTTTATTCTCATAGTACTACACCATTGTTTTTCAGGTAAGAAGGAAGAATAGCTGGCAATTGATGATCCCTCGGTGGCGATTGCTATAGATTGTAGTTGTTGCGCCGGTATTTATTTGTTTAAACAATTCCGTGTTATCGTTTTGAGTAACTTCATGGTGTTTTCGAGATGTTAAAAACTCAGAAACTTATTTTTGGATTTGATGTTTATTTGGTATTTGTTTTTCATGGTTTTGTTGAAATGACTAAAATGAGTTATGGAACTCAACCTTGATTTTCAAGGACATATTATAGATGTTTTGTCTCAAAATTTTACTTCTACTGCTTTTATTGAGTTTTTTATAATACAAGTCACATGTTACGTGCGTTGCACGTGAAATACCAATTATCAATTAAAAATTCATTGAACAAGATATCTAAATTAAAATTATTCTTATGAATAAATTTGAATTAAAATATTTTCTTTATAAATATAATGTTAAGACATACCCATTTAAAAAGTCACAAATTTTCATTTTTAGTCAATAGACACATTTACAATATGTCCCTCCACCAATAACTAATAGAATTAATTAATTAATCATTAAACCGCTAATAATTATTAACTAGGGCACAATAATTTTTTACACACCGACAAAAAGTAATCATTTTTACAAATTAATTTAAGATATAATTAAGTCAATTTTAATGTTAAAAAATGTAGGATGAAATTAAAAAAATTAATAAAAATAAATGAAATATAAAAAAAATAAGGGTAAAATATAAATATCATATGGGTCAAGTGGAAGGATGTAAAAAATTATTATGACCCAATTGATATATTATTATTTTTTTAATAATTTATTAATTAAATCTGGTTAGTTATTGGTGAAGAGACACATTATAGAGATGTGTTTATTTACTCAAAACTAAAAGTTATGACTCTTTATATTGTTATGTCTTTTGATGGAAAAGACACAACTATATTTATAATTAAGTATATTTAATGGTTATATACATGATGTCCATTGTCATTTTATAATTAAATTAATTTAATTTTAAATAAAATGATACAAATGGAATATATTTAAAAAATAGGGGTAAAATGGGAACTCAATGTTTCTCCTCACTTTCCCACTTTTGTATATTTTTTTTTTTTTTTTTGAGAATACCACTTTTATATATATTAAAGATTATAGATTATAGATAATGGGTCAAGTCTTTACACAAGGCACAAAAGCAAGAAAACCGAACTAAAAGCAAGCAAGTCTAGACCAAATATAAGGCAAAAAAGATCGAGAAAACCAAAACAACGACTAAACAAAATGTTACTATTGAAAATATCTTATGCAGAGCAATTTATAGAGTCAAAAACAATATGATTACTACCTTACCAAGAAACAGCTTTGGAAAAATATCACACTGAACCAGTTGAAAAACCATGTGAGGAGAAAAAACAGATTCATCATGAAAATGGTTTAATTAAAATAAATCCATTATCTCTTTTATTTAAAGCAAATCCCTTAGGGCTTGTTCGGTAGTTTTCCTAATTTCCGTGTCTTGTTTCTATTTCTCATTTTTTTTTAGAAATGAAACTGTTTGGTAACTCATCTTGTTTCTTTGTAAATTAGCCCGATGATTCCGAGAGATTATTCGAGATGGCGGGCATAATAGGGCTGTTTTCCCTTTGCCCGCCACGTGTCCTTTATTAATTTTAATTGTAACATATACACATTCGGTTCTCTCTTTTGAGCCAGGTGCTAGACCGGTTTTTTTTTAATTGCACGAGCACGACTCCTCCACCACCATCATGCACCTTTATTTTCAAGTTTTTAATGTAAGTGCAAGTGTAAGTGGTTGGAAAAAAATTGTGCAGTTTTTAAAACGATGAAGTGTTTTTTAACCTTAATTTTAATTATAGTAAATTATTTATTTATTTATGTAGTTATTTATTATAATAATATTTATTTATTTTATTACATTAATAGATTTACTTTCATTAATGTTGTTGCGTAAAAATGGAGAGCTTCCACGAAGGCAACGAACTTAATATATGGGATGAGTCAGAGGTAGTGTGCTGCTTCGACGACGTGCTACGTAGGTACCTGCACAGGAAAGGAAAAGAGCACCGGTGTGGTGTCGGCCTAACATCCTCTGATGCTAAAGTCAGAGCAAGCAGAGCTAGTGTGCTAGAGAGAATAGTAATCGAAATTAGTTACCTAATGAATGAATTTCTTCTCCTATTTATAGAAGAATAGGTTGATGACATCATCGTGTCACGTGTCATGTCGGGATCGCTTCTCAATTACATGTCACTTGCGGGTTGCACCACATGTCGTTTCCTAAGTGGATACTTGTATTCAATCTTAAGTATGCAGGTCTATGATGAAGACTGCGTAGCCAGGTCTTTTCAGGTGCGTTGACTTTATGACCAGGTACTGCGGCCAGACTAGGTGCCCTGGTACCGAGGTCTGACCAGGTGCCCAAGTACCACGGTCAGACTAGGTGCCAGAGTACCGCGGTCAGACTAGGTGCCAGAGTACTGTGGTCAGACGATGTGCCCCTGTACCGCAGTCAGACAAGGTACCCAAGTACCTGGTTAGACGAGGTGCCCTGGTACTGCGGTCAGACGAGGTGCGTAGACAAATCTTGTCAAGTTGTAAAATTTCATGTGTTATCTCATTTCACCCCATAATAGAGGCCCCCTACTCCCGAGCTGAGTTAATATATGAGTTCAATGCTGCTTGGGTGTATTCTTTCAAAGTGGAAGTTTTCCTTGGTGATATTTCTGAAAATATTCTAAGTGCTGAATTTTGTAGCTTGAATTTTCTGCCATTGCAGTTATCAAACTTTTGAGAGTTTGTAACTTGAATTTTCTCTCTTGGTAACACCAATTTTTGTCATTAAAAAATTGGAGAAAATACTAACTGTTGGAGCTTGGTAGGTTGAGTTTTCTGTCCCTGATAGTTTTGGAGTTGGGTTGTATGTTCAAATTGCCACGCTTAATCATCACATATTTCGCCCCCTTTGATTTTAAGAGTAATAATTCTCTTGAAATCAAATATAATAGATTCTTCCATCTATTATTGGAAAAATAATCACAAAAATTCAAAAACAAATTGAATTGATAAAGAGTCTAGGGAGGAAGGAGTATGAGAAAAATAAAAAGTAAAAAATAAAAGGGAGGGGGTTTCCTAAACCTGTGGGTCAGGAATTGACCCGTGGGCGAGGGTCAAGCAATGACCTGCACTCCACTTCAATTTTTTTTTTTTGAACATGCTGGTTCTTTTACCCGCGGGTGAAAGCCTGACCCGTGGGCATGGGCTCGGGTCACGTTTTGACCCGCGCTCCACTTACTTTTTTTTTCTTCAAGAGTAAAAACCCTTGGATTTTATACCGACCCTCATATTAACCCACAGGTAAAAGCCAGACCCGCTGACGTGGTTCAGTGTTTGACCCATGGGTCTTTTACTGACCCGTGTTGATCGGTCAACTGGTTGAATTTTTTTTTCCCAACCAAACTCAACTTTGTTTCTATGAGTTAATTTCTCGTTGAGCCTTGATAGGGTTTGATTTTTCTTTAAATTTTCTAAGTATTGCTTTGTAGTAAACTTAGAATTTTCCTTAATTCCTCTACGAGCCCTGCACTCTTTAGTATACTTCGAATTTTTTTTTTAGTCGTTTTAACTAAGTCTACCAGGTGCGGCTCGTGTGAACCTATACTTCTTAGTAGACTTAGAACTTTTTAATCGTATTAAATTCTTCTACCAGGTGCGACTTGTTCGAGCACTGCACTCCCTAATTGACTTAGAATTTTTTTTTGTTTTAAATTCCTCTATTACGTGCAGCTCGTACGAGCCTTACACTCCCTAGTAGAGTTAGAATCTTTTAGTCATTTTAAATTATTCTACCAGGTGCGGCTCGTGCGAGCCCTGCACTCCTTAATAGACTTAGAATTTTTGTCGTTTTAAATTATTCAATCAGGTGCTGCTCGTGCGAGCCCTGCACTCCCTAGTAGACTTAGAAATTTTTGTCGTTTTAAATTCTTTTACCAGGTGCTGCTCGTGCGAGCCCTGCACTCCCTAATAGACTTAGAATTTTGTCTTTTTAAATTCTTCTACCAGGTGCGGCTTGTGCGAGCCCTGGTCTGCCTAGTAGACTTAGAATTTTTTAGTCGTTTTAAATTCTTCTACCAGGTGTGGCTTGTGCGAGCCCTACATTGCCTAGTAAACTTAGAATTTTTTAGTCGTTTTAAATTCTTCTACTAGAGGTGACTCCTACGAGCCTTGCACTCCCTAGTAGACTTAGATTTTTTTATTCGTTTTAAATTCTTCTTCGAGGTGCAACTTGTGCGAGCCCTGCATTCCCTAGTAGACTTAGAATTTTTTAGTTGTTTTAAATTCTTCTACCAGGTGCGGCTCATGCGAGCCCTGCACTCCCTAGTAGAATTAGAATTTTTTATTCGTTTTAAATTCTTCTACGAGGTGCGGCTCCTGCGAGCCATGCACTCCTTAGTAGACTTAGAATTTTTTGATCGTTTTAAATTCTTCTACCAGGTGCGGCTCCTGCGAGCCCTGCACTCCCTAGTAGACTTCGAATTTTTTATGTAGAGCTCTCCCAGCTTGATGGACTAAGAACTTTTTCATGTTGTTCTTCCACCTTGGTGGACTTAGAACATTTTCATTTTGTTGTAGTAGATTCACATAGTTGGCCCCACTCGAGTAGAATTTTATGTCTTGAAGTCTATCTCGAATCTAACTGTTCTAAAATGATTTAACTCTCATAAATACCATAAGTAGAAAAAGTGCGATCTTATTCATTTTATTTTCAAACTTCTTACAATAAAAAAACTTTATTGGAAATGAAAACTGCAATAAATAAAATTTAAGTTGTTTGACATCCTCATGGGTGTAGTTGAGCCTTTCAGATGAGATAAATCAAAGTGCTGATGCCTTGACCAATACCTCAATGACCTAGCATGGTCTTTTTTAGGGCTTGGGTACTTTTTCAATAGTCGGGCCTCCAAAGATGGTTTTTATTTCTCCATATGAATTTTTTTTTATCAAGGTCCTGGTCTTTCTTATCTCCTTTACTTCTCACGAATTCTTTCAAGTACCCTTTTTGAATAAGGGTCTCAATTTCTTCCTTGAGATCGAAGCAATCAGAGGTGGTATAACTATGGTCTTTGTGGAAGTGGCAATACTTGTCTTTGTTCCTCTTGTTTGACCCTCCTTTCATCCTAGGCGGCCACCTAACCAAGTCTTTATCTTTGATCTCCAAGAGTAGTTGTTTAATCGGGACCGTGGTGGGAGTGTATTTTTTAAACTTACTAGGAAGAAAACTCAGCTTCTCAAGTTGATCTCCCGACTTATGTCTTTTGTCATCCTCGTGACGGTCACTCCCCCAGACAAATTCTTCTGTTTGATCTCTCTCCTTGTGTTCTGATCATTTACTACTACCTCCTTTATCTGAAGTCCTTCTTGCATTAAGCAACTCTCCAGCGCTCATATATTTTTGTGCTCTAGCGAGAAGCTCGGTGTATGTAGCAGGCATCTTCTTGCCTAGTGACCACAAGAACTTTTCATCTTTCAAGCCAGCCATCATAGCAGTCAGAGCAATGTCATAACTGTAACCTTCCACCTTCAGTGCCTCATTGTTAAATCTCACTACATAGTCGCAGAGGCTCTCCTCTGACTTTTGACGCACAGTCAAAAGGTGTGTGGCTTTTTTTTATGGTCTCTTCCACCAAGGAACTGAGTTACAAAAGACCGTGTAAGATCTTTAAATGAAGATATGGACCTCGGCTTGAGCTGCCTATACCACCCGCGAGCAGGGCCTCCTAATGTAAGAGGGAATGCCCTACACTTAATAGCATCTCGGACTCCCTGGAGCTCCATCCAGGTCCGAAACGTAGCAACATTCTCGAGTGGATCCTTTGAACAGTCATACGTGGTCATAGTTAGCATTTTGAATTTGGTGGGAAGCTCCACCTCCATTATATCATCGGTGAATGGTGGCTCAGTTTGCTCAAGTAGATCTTATAGTGCAAAAGGAGTCTTTCCTCAATACTCTTTCTTCATATGACCAAGTTGATCTTGGAGTTTTTTCAACTCTGGTGCCCAAGGCTGGGCCTTTTCTGCAGTAGACTTCACAACATCTGAATGTTCTTTTCTCTTTTGATTGAGAACTTCTCTGAGGTCGGACCTTCATTTCTGACTAGGTTGCTTGTTGCGAGAAGAGTTATGAGAGGAAGAGGAAATGTCTTGAATATTTAGCCTCGACTTCCTTTTCGAGCCACCCTTCTCATGATTTCGTGATTCACCTATACGCTCTATAGGTTTTTTGTCTTTCTTGGATTGTACTTCCTGGTTGTGATCAGGGGCTTGATGATCACTTTCTGTGTAAAAATTTTGAGTACTTTAGCAAGATCTCGATTCACACCTCGAACTTGCTCTTCTAGAGCATCTACCCTTCCGTCTGGCATTGGCACAACTCTAACTACTTCTTGATTTTCATCAGCTTGTTATTGTTGTTGTCATTATCTAGTGCTACGAGTTTGATATCTCGTATTACGAGGGTTACAGTTTTCACCGTCATCTATATCATCACCGTGTTGCTGACTTCTACAACTCATCCTTAATGGTAGAGCACTTAGTTATATACTTTTCCCACAGATGGGGCCAAATGTTGTTGCGTAAAAATGGAGAGCTTCCGCGTAGGCAACAAACTTAATATATGGGATGAGTCGGAGGTAGTGCGCTGCTTCGACGACGTGCTATGTAGGTACCTGCACAGGAAAGGAAAAGAGCATCGGTGTAGTACCGGCCTAATACCCTGCGATGCTAAAGTCAGAGCAAGCAGAGCTAGTGTGCCAGAGAGAATAGTAGTCGAAATTAGTTACCTAATGAATGAATTTCTTCTCCTATTTATAGGAGATGAGGTTGATGACATCATCATGCCACGTATCCCATTGGGATTGGGCCATATGTTGCTTCTCAATTACGTGTTGCTTGCAGGTTGCGCCACGTGTCATTTCCCAAGTGGATACTTGTATTCAATCTTAAGTATGTAGGTCTATGATGGAGACTACGTAGCGAGGTCTTTTCAGGTGCGTTGACTTTATGACTAGGTACTGCGGGCATACCAGGTGCCCAAGTACTGATAACTCGTAATTTATGCATGTGTATAAGTGGTTTTATCTCTAAAATAATTAAAATATGAATTTTAATTGATTCAAATGTCAATAATATTATTAATCATTGAATTTCATGAACGTAGGCGAAAACGGCGCTCAATTCGGACTTAAAACGAAGAAGTTATGTCCATTTTAGTGTTGAAAAAGACCCATCCACGCCGCGACTGAGAACAAAAATCAAAATCAGGGCCAAAAACCAGAGGGTGGCAGCTGCGGCGACGAGAAAATAGAAAATAATGAAAAATCGTCTGTGCTGACGTCATCGGTGTGAAGGGAAAAGAGAATGCTGACGTCACGATGACGTCAGCGAAGCAATGGGCAGCAAAAGAGACAAGCGCGCGTGTCGCTCATTCATTGGTGACATGTTGCTCAGCACTTCAAGGACCAGACGCATGCGGCTTCAGGTTCTGGCTCGGCTTCCTTAAAGGCTCCCGCGCATGGCTTCTCTCACAGACGAACGATACGGCTTCGACTCGTGCGGCTCAACTCGACTTCTTACGCGGCTTTAGCAGATTTTCTTAAGATTTTATCCGACTTTATGACTTTTTAGCCTATATAAAGACCCATTTGAACCCTAATTCAAACCCCCTTGCCCCCTATTTTGTGAGGTTTTGCTTTTAATTTAATTCTTATTTTCTCTTTATTCATGCTTTCTCTTTACATATTTTATTGTTGATTAATTCTTGTGCATAGTGGCCATATGTTCAATTGTTAATTTTTCATATTGCTAGTTAGAACTTTAAATGCGTAATTGTTTAATTGTTCTAATACAAGTAGCATATTAGCATAAATTGATTAAGGACACTTTTTAATTTATGTTATGGGAATTTATGATCTAACTTAAATGAATCGGTCGTACCGTGTTTGTTAGTTAGAATTGGGTTCTTCTCATCTTAATGTTGTTAATGGGTTAAATCTTACTATCGTATTCTAGGGTTATCCGTTAATTAGGGAAGTAGTTATTAGATCGTATCTTGGCTATCAAGAAATTAAGGAAGAGCACTTATAAGTTGTTGATTGGTTTTGACGACTTCCAACCAATTTAGAGAAGAATTCAGGAATGCATGTTTAGTAATCGATGATCAAATCCGTGAACCATAACCGAGATTAACCTTTAGTTGGAAGCTTTCTTTATTGATTTTCTTTATTTTTAATTTATTTTCCGTTTTATTTACAAAACTCAAAACCCCCCTTTTTGTTAACTTTACTTTAATTCCCTTTTCCCTGTGGAGAACGACCTTACTCACCACTACTACAGATTTTTAAATTCCAAGAGTAAGTTTATTATTTTTGGTGGTTTCGACACTCATCAAGTACCGCGGTCAGACTAGGGGCCAGAGTACTCTGGTCAGACGAGGTGCCCATGTACCGCGGTCAGACGAGGTGCGTAGACAAATCTTGTCAAGTTGGAAAATTCCATGTGTTATCTCATTTCACCCCACAACACCTAATAACAAATCCTATTATTATTTTTTAGGATAGAAATTAAGATATTTTGAATTTTTTCTTTTGAAATTTTGTAATTGTTTACTACTTTGATCATTTTGTTATTTATTTATTAAAGTAATGAAGGTTATAAAATGTTGTTTTGTAAATTCTAAAAGTTTTTGTTAGAAATTTACTATTAACAAAGTTTATTTTTTAAATGCCCTAAAAATAGTTGTTTCTATTTTTTCAATTTATAACTTTAATTGGAGAATTATTACAAATTTAAAATTTTCTTTTTTAATTAGAATTAAGACATCATTCATTGAAATGTATAGTTTTTTTTTTTTTTTAACAAAGTATAGTTTTGTTAGAAAGAAAAATAAAATATTGCCTTCGATTTTTGTTCATGGGTTCTAAAAAAATTAAATTGCTTTAAAAATTATCTGCACATTTTTTTTCCTATTTCACCTATAATATTATTAAAAAAAACTTAGAAAAAAGGGTGCATGGTGACATGACAGTGGTGAATAGCGGTGCCTCGCAATCTGACAAAAAAAAAAAGAGCACGCATTAAAAATAAAACATGTTCTGCGCCTTCTTTGTTTAAAAGAGAAAACCGAAGGTATATATGTGACCATTAAAATAAAGGACACGTGATGGGTAAAGGGAAGATGTAAGGACCCGGAAAATATTTATAGGATATTTAAGAATTTTCTTTATTTTGACTTGTTTTAATTGATTTTTTATAATTATTTTTGGTTAATTAGTATTTAACCATGGTTAGATTAACTATGGGTGGAAGTTTAATTGAAAGATAAAAATTAACCATAGTTAGTTTTTGAGTAAGGTCTAGTTAGCAAAAAGGAAGAGGTGGAGGGACTTGGCTTTAATTTGAATTTAGTTGTTTTAATTAATTAAGAAAACATGAGTATAAAAGGAAAACTAAGGAAAAAAATGACAAAAAAATTAGAAAATCCCTTCATCTTTCTCATCTCCTAGCCGTGACCCCCCCCCCCCTCTCTCTCCCAACTTTTTCTCTTCTCAATTCTCATCCAATTCCAAGAATCCTTGTCTTTCTCTTTGGGTTTTTGTTGGATTGTGGAGGAATCATCAACCTAGGAGGATTCAAGCAAGAATTAGAAGTGGAATTGATCAAGAACTCAAGGTATTAACTAACCTAGAATTCCATTTTTGGTTAGTTTCCATGGTAATGTTTGGGTGTTCTTGAGGGTGTTTGCATGAGGGTTCTAGCTTGTTTTAAATTCTGAAAATGATGTTTTAAATGCATATTGAATCCCAAGTATCACCTCCTAAGTGTTCTTTAGAGAATCAAAGACATGGGAGGATTCAAGCTTTTACAAAACTCCATTAATGGAGGTTTTGAAGCTTTATTGGTGACTTTTGACTTTTGGAAATTCTTTGACCAACACTTTGAACTTCTCAATTCTGGAACCTAAGTTGATATATGATTGTAAGATGCATGGTAATCAAAGTTAGGAAGAACCAAAGGCCATGGATAGATTCATGTTGAAATACACCTTAAAATGGCAATGTTTTGAAATTTCTAGCCTCTTTAAAGTAAGGTTTTCCATAGTTTTACTTTGAGATTATGAATTCTGGAAAGTATGTGTGTTTATATGGATATATGTAACATGAAAAACAACTTGGGAAGGTAAGAGGGTGATTTTTGAGAAATTGACAAATTTGGCCTAAAACTAGTTTTTTATACTTAGCTAGTTTTGGGTGTTTCTTTGTTGCATCTTCAAGGTTGTTAATTCTGGAAGGTTTGGGTGTTTATATGAATATTTTATACATGGAAAATACTTAGAAGATCAAAGTAATGGATTTTTGGGTAAATTCTCAAGTTGACAAAAATTGCACTTTTGTTGAACTAGTTTCCTTGTTTTTTGGTATTCCTTGACTTTGATTGAAAGATTACCATTTCTGGAGCATTTGAGTATTTAAATATATGTATTTAACAAGGGAACCACCTTAGAGCATCAATCTAATGAATATGTCGTACTTACACTTTGTTTGGCCGAAAATTGCATCCCGAATCAACTAGTTTTGGTGTTTGTGTCACTAACCAGGTTCGGGGCTGTTTGTGGTTGTTAGGGCTGTTTTGTAATGTTAATAATAGCCTAAAAATTTATGGATTAACTTGTTGTAGGCCAAAGACGAGTGGAGATACGTGGAAACCAGTTTGAAAGTGAGAACAAAAAGAATCGGAAGGGTGATTGGAGTGGCGTCTCCATTCCTTTTGGAACTAATTCGTAAATGGAACTTGTGGATTATGAGACACATGAATTGTGATGTGGGTGGTGGAGTTGGAAGCAAGTGAATTCACGGGAAAAGATAACGGTTCCGACATTGGGTTTAGGAGACGAAATGCTTGATAGCCTAAACCAAAATCATAATTTTTCTTTTACTAGTTGATCATTGAAGCATGCCTAAATTGCTTTGTTATTATGTTCATAGTCCATGAACGAGTCATATGTTGGATTTGGGACTACGTTTATGCATATGTGATACTTTTCTTGATTATGCTCGGGAACTAGCTGTGATTATGAACCATGTGAACATGTGAGACTTGAACATTGCATAAATAAAGATTGATGTCATATGCCGATTGTGAAAAGTAGAGCTATTTGGCCTTGTTGATCCTAAGTCTCGTATTATAACATTATTGTGAGAAGCATGTTTAATCCATATTCAAGAGATTATATGTCTGTCTGAAGTGTTGTAAGGACAGTTTTAACCACTGTAGGCCTCTTATTGCACTGGATGCCTGCCATTTAATTGGGCCTTCTCGAGGTCAATTAATAGTTGCCATGGGAATAAATGGCAATGATGGTATTTGTCCTATTGCGTGGGCAATGGTTGAAGCTGAAACGAAGGACTCCTGGACTTGGTTTTTGAATTTGTTGGAGGAAGATTTGGGCTGTTTCAAAAATAGTGGTGTAACATTCATCTCTGACAGGTAAAAGGTGCCTTCTTCTTTTCTGCCTATTTTTTTTTTTCTCATTTAGTCCCTCAAAAGGACCAAATGTGAAACTTTGCATGCTCGCAAAAGTTTCACATTTAGTCCCTCAAAAGGACCAAATGTGGAACTGTGCATAGTTCGCAAAAGTCTCACATCTCACTCATCTAAACGCTCATGTACAGGGACTTGTACCTACTTTTGAAGATGAGTACCCTGACATTTACCATAGATATTGTGGAAGACATCTCTATGCCAACTTCCAAAAAAAATTCAAGGGTTTGCAGCTGAAAAATTGCTTCTGGAATTCTGCGATGGCAACTACAAGGGTTGAATTTGATCATTGGATGGAAAAAATCGCAAAGTTGGATGTCAACGCCTTTCAATACCTGAACAATATCCCTACAAGGTGTTGGTCTAAGCACGCGTTTAAGACAGAGCAACGTTGTGATATACTGTTGAATAACCATTCTGAGAGTTTTAATGCCATTATAACGGAAGCCAGAGATAAGCCTATCATTCAGTGTTTGGAAATTGTTCGGAAGCTCGTAAACAGTAGGATCACAAGGAAGATTGCACTATATTCTTCTATGAAAAGACCTATCGGGCCTAGGATCAGACAAAAGTTTGCAGAGATCACCAAGTTGTCTAGGTATTCAGTGGCTACATGGTATGGAGACTAGAGGTTCGAGGTTGAGAAGTTTAGAGAACAATATGCAGTGGATGTGGCAAAAGCAACATGTTCATGTAGGTCATGGGACTTGACTGGGATCCCATGTGATCATGCCATACCTTGTGTCCTGTTTCTGAAACTCCTTCCAGAGGACTTCATTGCTAGCTGCTATCATAAACAGACATTAAAAAACACTTATTCCTGCTTTATGTTTCCTATAAGTGGCCCAAATGCGTGGCCTAAATCCCCATATGAACCTGTGCTACCCCCATCTATTAGGCGTCCAACTAGTAGACCGAAAAGAAAGAGGAGAAAGGCTGCAGAGGAGGCCCCATCTTCAAGCAATAAGAAGAGTAAGATGTTTGGCTCAATCTCATGTCAAAGATGCAATGAGACTGGACATAATATAAGAATGTGCAAAGGGCCAGTAAATATAAGACCTACAACATCAAAGCCTCGCATTTTCATGGGGTTCAGCATCCCAGATGTAAGTTCATATCTATTGACCATAATATCATTAAGTAAAGTTACTCTATCATATGTTTATTCTCTGTTATGTGTTTGTGCAGGATGTACCTAGCAATTCTGCAGCTGAACCTTCTGCTCATGTTGGATCTGGATCTGCTTGGGCTGAATCTGCAGGGGCTGCATCTTCTACTCCTGGATCTGGAAGAGGTAGGGGAGCTGGAAGAGGTAGGGGAGAACCAAGATCCAGTGGATCTATAATAGGCAGTGGAGCTGGAAAAGGAAGGGGATCTACTGCTGCTGCTGCTCATAGAGATGAGGAGGCTGCAGCTGCTGTTCATGGAGCTCATGGGGCTATCTGCTGGAAGAGGAGTTGGCCGCACATATCTAACAAGGAGAAGAAGGCATGTTACTTCTGGATCTGGACCAAGTCAAGAGGATGTCAGTTGATTTTCTGATTGTTTAGATTTTCTGTTTGTTGTTTTAGGGTTTGTAGACTATTTTTGTGCACTTATGTGCATCTATATTAGGTGGACTTGGTAGGTGAATGGGGATGCTTTTTGTGAACCTATGGTTTTTTTTTATTGATGTACATCATGGAACCACATGTCCTTATTTTGTGTAAGAGATTCTCACAATTTACAATTTCAAAATATTCTCTTTTGTTTCCATTGTCTTCCTCAAGCTTTACAATTTCAATAAAAAATAAACAAAAATTTCATTCACATCAGAAGTTAAACACAAACTGATAACTATGAATTCATTTCATTTTATTAATCCAACTAAGACAATACAGAGAACAAGAGACTGTTGTTCATAAGGGGTGTAACACAAACAGTCCTTTTGAGGGACTAAAATTGAAAACCTTAACCATTGCTACTGAAAATACTGTTCATACTACCTATTGACCGACATTTCCAGTTATTTGCAGCTTCTTAAGTACATGTACATAATCAAACCTATAACTAAAACCATTGATAAGTAACAAGGCCTCTTCCACTTTAGCAGCTTCCTATTCTTCTTCTTCAGCTTCTTAACATCATCTTTCAGTCTATTTATGACCATCATTTCGTGATCTGTGAACTCTGCATCATACCAGAGAAAAAACCCACATCCTGACGAACCTCGTTATGAAGACAAATGAGTAAAATAACATATCAGATTAAATTCATAAAATAATTTCAAATATAGAAAATAACAACTTGTATAAATCTAACCTTGTAATACGCACAACCAACGAATCTACGCCCTGGGTTTGCATTTGTCCATGATGTCTGTAACTTACCACGAACTACACAGTAGCACGACGCCACAGTCTGATTTTGGTAACTTCTCCTCGATTCCGATCCATTGTTAATACTCAGATTTGAGTTACCTAAACTGGTTTCCGTCGACATCTGCTACGAGTTACGATCTTGCTTCTCCTCTCATTCTCAAGGAGAAGTTACCAAAATCGGAACAGGGCTTCGCAAATGGCTTCGCTTCTCCTTCACGTCGTTCACCTTCGTTCTTCTTCGCTTCTCCTCGCTTACCCTTCGATTCTCATTCGTCTTCGTCTCAAGCAAGATTTCTGAAACAACAATCGAATGTTAAGGCAGTTAATTTAGGGATGGAAGTTAAAGTTCTTCACCATTCGAAGTTTGAATTTAGAAGTGAGATATTAATTTGTTTCTGGAAATGGATGGTTCAGATTCATTAGGTGTGCTTACAGGTCCACATGATGCCACATCATTTCTAAAATACCACATCAGCTTATTTTTTCCACGTCATTATTAACAATTGCCCACATACTTAATGCCACATCAATTAATGAATGCCACGTAGGCCATCGTTACACACCCAGACGGAAAAACTGACGGAAGGACGAAAGTGAATCGATTTGGAAAGTTCAGGGACGAAATCGGTCATTTTTTAAAGTTCAGGGACGAAAACGAAACCAGAGTGAAAGTTCAGGGACCAAAATGGTATTTTACCCAAAAAATATTAGGAGGTAAGTGGAAAAAAAGGATAGATTTTCCCCCTTTTTTTAATGGTCAGCACTCATTATATAGAAGCTTTGAATTCATTCTTTCTTTCTTTTGGTTTTCCGTTTGTCTTTTTCTTTTTGTCTTGTTTATTTTCTAAGTCGTTGTAAAACAATGATCAACTCATTAAAGAGTACCAATCATATCATTCTTCTCTCTAGTTTCTCACTCCTAGTTTCTCTCTTTTTGTTTTTACCTTTTTTGTTTATTTTATGAAGTTGTTGTAAAACAATGATCAACTCATTAAGGGGTCGTTTGTAAGACAGGTTAACGTTGGGTGATGTGGGGTGTTTGGATGTGTAGGGGTATGAGTTATATAAGTCTAAGTTTGTGTAACTTGTGTTCGGATATGTAATTTATATAGTTATATAAGTCTAAGGGAGGCACACTACTACTCGTGCTACCCATTTTAAAATTCTCTCCATGGTATGTCCAACGGGTATATCCTCGTGATATTCCATAAATATGCAAATGCTCTCTAATTTCTTGAATTGTGGCAAAACCAACATTCACACACTTTAAACAAGGACATCGGGTTTTTCCATTATCATTCAAAACCGTCACCGCAACCACTAAAAATGAACTCACCCCATCAATATACTCTTTACAAAACCTATCATTTAGATTCCAACTCCTATCGACATTCGACCTATTTTAAATAAAAAAATCCCAAGTAAATTCCATGGTAAAGTTCTACTCCTCAATGTAAAAACCCCTTAAACATACAAACTATATAAAAAAGAAATATATACATATTTTGAGACGACTAACTTTGCTGCAGGTTAGCCGTCTCCCAAAACATAACGACGTTAAAATATAAAAGGTCAGAAAATTAACTTGGATCCTGACATTTGTATATAAGCTCACGAAATATCCGAAAATATTATCTGTTTCAATTTACAATTGCATTATTCAGTCATTTTAATAGGCACCTTTCATATTTAATCACATAATTAAATAAAAAAAAACAGTGAGTTTATATGCTAAAAAGTTTGAAATTTCCCTAAACTTTAAAAACAATTCAAGTTTTGTTCAATCAATTATTTAATTAATTATTTGAATCATTTTTTAAAACAAATTAGAATAAAAACATGTTAACAAAACCTAAAAACTGAAAAACATCAAATTGAAAAAACCCACTAAATATGCAAAGTTTAAAATTAATCACATAATTAAATACAAAAAACAATAAAATTTAAATTAAATAAATTGTTCATTCATATTAACAATAATTGATAAAAAAAATGATAAAATTCATCCCAAATCTATAATCAATCATGTATAAAGTAACTAATTTACTTCATAATAACCAAATATTAACAATTTAACACTAAAAATAAATAACACACACAATTGTTTTAAAAAAAAAACCTAAAAACTCAAAATAGTCAATTTGAACAAAATCCATGTTGATAAAAAAAAAAATTATCTCAAATCTCCATTCAATCATGTATTGTGTGTGCCCAATCTAATTCATAACAACTAATTATTAAGAATTAAACAATAAAACAACAAAAAACTCAATTTTTCAAAAACTAACCTAAAACTAAAAACTATGAAATCTAACCAAATAATAATTATTTTAGTAAAATAGAGTATAGAAACATACCTAAAACGATGAATAATGTAAATTTTGGCTTTTGAACGGAGGAAATCGGTGAAGAATCGATGGAAAAAGAGAAAGGAAGGCAAGGGGGCGGCGGCGGAGTCTTCGCTGGACCAGGGGGGTGGGAGAAACCAGAAATGAAAAGGGAGGAAGAAGGGGGGGGGGAATAGAAAATGAGAAGTTGTATCGCCGGCGCACGATAGCGCCAACGATACTTAAAACACTTAGGCGCTGGCATTGGGCCAACCCAATGCCGGGAGCATGGAAGCCCAACGGAGGTATTGGGCCCAAGACAGGCCGGCTAGTCCAATACCACGACAAGATAAGGGTTGCACCGGTATTGGTCAACCATTTCCGGCGCCGTGAACGTGCGCCGACATTTCTGACATCGGTAGAACTTGTTATTCTTTGTAGTGATAAGAGATGGAGTTTTTGGTATAGTACATTATAGAATTTAATATCTTTGATGAGGGTATAGTACATTATCGGGTGTTATTAAAAGTGGAGAAGAAAAATAATTGATTTTGCTAATGAAGGTTTAGTACTTATCAAATGTTATTTGAATTGTGAACTAAAAATATTTGGTTTTTAGCAAATCAGAAAGACATTATACAAGACAATACATGATGTTCGTATACTATGTTGATGAACAAAATGTATGCAATGTTCCGATTCGCCATTTTTTGGGTATAGTATAGCACGATTAAGAAGGTTTTTGAAGAACTTCGTTTGTACATCACGTATGTTGGAAAAATGTACGAGTAATATTCCTATTTTGGTGGAAGCTTCAATCGAGTTTGAGAAAAACGAAAAGTGGTGGAAGTTTCATCTTTTTTTTTTTCCGTAAGTTTTTTTTGTATGGTATCTATTAAGATTTTATTTTATTGTTTTTGTATTTTCAATTGTTAATTATTATTTTGTACCGTACAATATGACGATGAAGATGATTGTAGAGTACAATACAATAATGGAGAGGAAGCTTCAGTACGACGATGGTGAGGAATGTACAGTACATTACGACTATATTATATTATGTACATTTTTATCACATCTTTTTCGTATTGTACAGAAATATTTGATATTATGTACGGTATATTGTACTCTATTGCCGTACATTATAATATTTGATGTGCGTACAGTGAATTTTTAGAAGATTTGCCGAAAAAAATGATTATCAGTTTTGAAAAGGTAAATTTTTTTTGTTTAGTTTTGATTTTTAAAATATTTTATTTTTCTCTCTTATTTTTTATTTTTATGATTTTTTTTAATGTTTAATGTTTCCTTGATTTTAGGATTTTCAAATCTTAATTCTCTTTCTTATTTCCTTCTTAATTAAGTTTAGTAAGGGTGATTTGGGTATTTTACATATCAAATAGGCTATTTTGTTTTATTTTTTTGAGGCGGGCCTCTTTGTCTTATTTTGTAGATTTTCAGGCTATATACCCAGATAACCCATTTTTAGATCCAAACATTCTTCGGCCTTAGGCATGAGTCTCTATGCCATGTGCTTCGCCTGGAAATTCAGCCCATTTGAAAGAGCCTGCTGGTTTGCTTCTAGCTAGTGGGCTGTGTCAGAAGGTTGGGGGTTTTGGGATATTTCATGATGCTCCTAGTCCCGCCGCCCTCAACATCCTTGCTCCCCCCTCCCCCCCGTTCCCCCCAAAAAGCAGGGTTCCCGCTTTTAGATGATATGGTTTCGCACTACAAGAAAAACTGAAAATAGCAACCTAAATTTAGCGACAAAAAGGGTGGATGCTATTTGGCGACGAAATGTATCGCTAATGGCAAGTTTGACTTTTAGTGACGAAATCCATCTCTATTTAGCGTCTTAAGGAAAGTCCATCATTAATGTTTTGTCTCAAGAATTGGCATGAAGCTTCTCGCCATAATAGCGACTCATTTTATCCCTATAATAGTGACGAAATGTGTCTCTATTTTTCCATGATTATTTTTTGAAATTTTAGAGACACATTTCGTCGCTAATTAGCATGGTGCTAATCTTCCTGCCAGAATAGGACTCAATTTGTCCCTATATTAGCGAAAAAATATGTCTCTATTTTACATTATTTTTTAATTAATTTTAGAGACACATATCGCCGCTAATTAGCATGGTGCTAATCTTCCTTCCGAATAGGACGCAATTTGTCCCTATATTAGCGACAAAATATGTCTCTATTTTTACATGATTTTTTTAAAATGAATTTTGAGACACATTTCGCCGCTAATTAGCATGGTGCTAATCTTCCCCCCGAATGAGACGCATTTGTCCCTATATTGGAGACAAACTATGTCTCCATTTTACATGATTTTTTTATTAATTATGAGACACATTCGCCGCTAATTAGCATGGTGCTAATCTCCGCTGCCGAATAGGGACTCAATTTGTCCCTATATTAGCGACAAAATATGTCTCTATTTTACATGATTTTTTATTATTTTTTAGAGACACATTTCGCCGCTAATTAGCTTTCATTAAAGACACATTTCATCGCTTAAATTTGAGAGGGAAATTTTCCCCCAATATTTTCCCGACAAGAATATTTCCCGCTATATTAGAGACACATTGCGTCACTAAAAGAGCAACAGAAAAATTATAAATAGACGTGCAGAAAAATTGTACAGTCGTGGTTTCGTTGATAATTATCATCATTGGGTATATCAGGGAGAATCTACAAAAATGTTTGATGCAACAAGGGGCGAGTCATGTCGAAATGAAGGAAGCAGCTCGCAGATAAATTTGAATGTGAATGATAGTTTTGAAAACATTGAACATCAGTACGGGCAGTTCGAACAGATGGTAGTTAATGGATGCGGTTATCAGGGAGATGATCCTCATAATTTAGTAAACAAAGATTTAAATCCAGATGCGCAAAGAATGTTTCAGATGATAGAATCAGCGAGTAAGTCATTGTACCCAGGTTGTGATGTAACGCAACTCGCTACTGCGACCGAACTATTGAATATCAATGTAGAGTTTCATATCCCAGAAAGAGGATTTAACTCGATTTCACAATGGTTTCATCCGTGCGTTCCTGCAAACAACATGTTGCCGCACAGTTTGTACGATACGAAAAAATTAGTGGAGGGTCTCGGTTTACCGGTGGAGAAGATCAATTGTTGCCAGAAAGGATGTATGATATATTGGGGTGATAATGCAAGTCTTTATATGTGTAAAATGTGCAATCATTCGAGATACAAACAAGTTAAAAAAAAGTCTTATTCCGCATACTCGCATGTTTTACTTACCGATCACACAACGTCTCCAACGGCTGTACGCATCAGAAGTCACTGCTTCGCACATGAGGTGGAATCACGAGCACTCTCAAGATGATAGAGTAATGAGACATCCTTCCGATGCGGAGGTGTGGAAGCATTTAAATTGTTGTCATCCTGAATTTGCGAGCAGTAGTTATTTGGATGATAAGTGACTTCCCGGCATATTCTATGTTATCAGGTACGTGCGTAATATAATTTATGTGTCATTTACTTCATTCATTATTTTAGAATTTTTCACTATTTAGATTAGATTAAATTTATGGTTTACACCCAACGTAACGAATCTATACTACCCTAACTAAATTTGTTATGGTGGAGCACTTCGGGAAAGTTTGCATGCCCTCATTGTATGGACGATACTGGTGCATTCTCATTGGTGCATGGTAGAAAAACGTGTTGGTTTGACTATCATAGAAGGTTCTTACCTCTCAATCATTCATTTCGATCGAACAAAACTGACTGGTATAAAAGACGTACGGTAAGAAATGATGGCCCTCCTGAAGTTATCAATGGATACCAAATACTGCAACTGTTAGATGCGCTTGACATGCGAATGGTTACAGAGATTGGGGGTGAGACTTGGAATAAGGTAGTCGGGAAAAATACAAGTTGGAAAAAAAAGAGTATTTTCTGGGAGCTGCCGTATTGGGGAGATTTAATGATCAGACATAATTTAGATGTCATGCATATCGAGAAGAACGTTTTCGACAATGTCTTCAACATAGTTCTGAATATACCAAACAAAACGAAAGATAATCTGAGATCACTTTACGACATTCGAGAAATCTGTCATCGACCTGAATTAGAGCAGGAAGAAACTGGAAAAAAATACGCGAAGGCAAAGTACATGCTAACAGCAGATAAAAAAAACATTGTTTGAGTGAATGAGATTGTTTAAATTTCCAGATGGATACGTATCGAATCTGTGCAGGTGCATTGACGTGCATAGTCATACTGTGTTTGGGATGAAAAGTCATGATTGTCACGTATTCATGCAACGACTCATGCCAGCTGCATTCGGACCATTTATTGAGCAGAAACATTGGGAACCATTGGCACAATTGAACGTTTTCTTCAGAGAGTTAACATCTGCAGAACTGTCACAAGCCACTATGGAGTCATTGAGCAGTTCGATTGCTGTCATCATTTGCAAGTTAGAGAGAATGTTTCCACCATCTTTTTTCGACTCAATGGAGCATCTACCAATACATCTACCATACAAGGCGTCTCTAGGAGGCCCAGTTCAATACCGATGGATGTATTCGTTTGAGAGGTTAATAATTTAACTGTTTATGTTAGCGTCTCGTATATAAATTACTAGTTTGAACTGTTTGCTTTTTATTTCAGGTATTTGCGTAGGCTAAAAAGAAGTGTAGGAAACAAGGCTAGACTGGAAGGATCTATATGCAATGCATACCAAATACATGAGATGACCACGTTCTATTCATATTACTTTGAGCAAAGAATTGCAGAACAATACAGAACAGTGAAGCGGAATTTTGTTCAAGATTCACTTTTTCCTGGAGTCGATCCAAATGATTTCTCTATTTTTATAGTATTAGGCAGAACTATTGGGAAGCCCGTGCGGAGACCCAAGAACAAGGAAGAGTATCACATCGCACAAACGTATATGTTGTGTAATTATCTGGAGGTGGAACCTTATAACGAGTAAGCATGAACTAAAATAATAAGGTTTAGAGTTATATTACTTCATTTTCAAGTTTATAATATATTATTTTCAAGAATAGGTTATTTGTTGAGTTTTTCGTACGACCGAGAAATCCTGGATTGAACGCAACTGGGGAGGGGATTATAATTGACAGAGACTTCCGTTCATTGTGTTATGCTTACGTGAGTATGATTACGTGTTATATTTGTTCATCTTAAATGCAATTATGTTATTCCTCAACCAAAGTTATTTGTTGTGCAGGTTGATTCGCCCACGACACCAGTTACAAATAATCACATAGTAATGTTGGCAAAAGGACCTGCTAGAATTGCCAACTCATACTCTGGTTATCTAGGGAAGGGCTACAAATTTCAAACAAAATCTCATTCACAGAACAGAGCCACAGATAGCAGCGGCGTATGCATCAAGGGTCAAGTGTTCGGAAACAATGAAGAGGATTTATTTGGACTCATTGATGAAATTATTGAGCTTGAGTATGCAAGAGGGAGTGTAAAGCGTACCGTACTATTTAACTGTACGTGGTTTGAGATAATTTGACGAGGTGGAATGCGAAAAATACCACATTTACATATTTTAGAGGTGAATAAGAAAAAGGAAATGCACACAAATGATCGATTTGTATTGGCACAACAAGCGATTCAAACGTTTTTTTTGCCTTATCCGTCTTCTAGACAATTCAATGATTGGTTAGTTGTTTGCAAAGTGCGGCTGTGTCACATTGACAAAAGTCTTCCAGATAAAGACAGTGAGGAATTTGTAGCTTTCCAAGAAGAAGAAGTGCAGAGTCGTGAAATAGATGAAGGAATAAACTCTGAAACTGCTCGACCGTTAAATGACGTAACAGAAACATTGTTTGATCCCGACGGCTTATATATTCATCTCCCTTTTATTGATGATTCATCTCCTAAACCTTCGAGGACGAAGAAGAAGATACTGAGGACAACAGCTCTAAATCCAAGACCGATGAATTTGAAGATGATGTTTAAATTGTTAATGAATTGTTAAACTTGTAAGGGAACAAAAAAAAATCATATATAATAGCAATGTATTTCGTCTCTAACTGTGTACATAGCGACGAAATACATCGCTAACAGGGAAGAAAAATTCCATAATGTTCAGCGAATAGAGACACATTTCGTCGCTAAACAGATTTCACATTCTATAATATTCAACGCATAGAGACACATTTCGTCGTTAAACGAATTTCACATTCTAGAATATTCAACGAATAGAGACACCTTTCGTCGCTAAACGGATTTCACATTCTAGAATATTCAAAAAATAGAGACACATTTCGTCGCTGGATGGATTTCACATTCTAGAATATTCAACAAATAGAGACACATTTCATCGCTAATGGGCTAATTATGACCTTTAACGAATAGTTTACCTACTAGTGACGAAATGTGTCTTTATTGAAGATATCATATGTATCAACGAAAATTTTCAAATATAGAGACACATTTTATCGCTAATCGAAATATAAAGGCGCGTTTTTTAAAATTTTCACCAAATTTAGCGACGAATTACATAGCTAAATCTGAAATTATGGCGGTTGGTGAAAAGTTTCAAGTTTTTTTAGCGTCAAAATTCATCGCTAAATTAAAATTAATGACGCCTGCGTTTATAATCAATGTTCCAACTGGTGTCTTTTCATATTTTTCAGCGACATAATTCGTCGCTAAAAAAAATTAAAAAGGGTCAAAAGACCCTTTCCCCGTCGGTTTCTTTTCTTCCCTTTTTTCCTTCTCTTCTCTCCTTCCCCAAAACTTCATCTGCTCACTCCGCCTCACCCCGCCGCACGCCACCCTAAAGCCGCCCACTCGTTGCCCTTACCACGCCCTAGCGCCGCCCTTACCCCTCCCTAACGCCACCCCTACTTCTCCTCCCCAAAACTCCCTCCCTTCGGCCATACTGCCCTCCGTCCCCACTGCCGTCACAACGCCTCCCCACCGTCACCATAACCTCCGGCCATACTGCCCTCCCTCGCTGGCTTCATAAAGGTAATTACTATGAAATTTTTTTATTCAAATTAATATGAAATTTAATTGTATATGTAAATTGTATGTCATTAGTTTGATTAATGATTTTTTAACTTGGATTGAGTCTTCACCTAGAGGTAGGGTAGTTTATTTTGCCTGTTTTTTTCTCTTTGCGTTTTTTTTTTCATGTTTTCCTGTTTTTATGTGATGCTTTGGGCATCCATTATAAAAAAAAAAAAAAAGTTTAATTAGAATGAAATTTTATGTAAATTGTTATGTTAGTGTATATATGTTAATTAATTGTTAATTATATATAAATAGTATATGTAAATTGTATGTTATTAGTTTGATTAATTTGTATGTTAATTTGTAAAATTAATTAGTTTAATGTTTTTGTTAATGTTAATGTTAATTAGCTTAATTGAATTGGTAAAATTAGTTTACTTAATGTTATTGTTAATTAGTTTAATGTTAATTGGTAATTGGTAAAATTTGTGTACTTATTGTTAATTAGTATGTTTATTTTTTTATTAGTATGTTCATTGTTCATATTTAGATTTAATTAAATTAATGTTTAATTAAATAAGTAATATATTTATTTTATATATGTTAAATGTTAATTTGTAAAAATTAGGGTTAATTCTTATGTTTTTAATGTATTTAGATAAAAAAAAAGTATGTAAATTTATATGTTTAATTAATTTACTAATTTGTATGTTAATTGATTGATTTTTATGTTAATTTGTAAAATTAATGAGTTTAATGTTATTATTATTAATTATTTTAATTGAATTGGTAAAATTAGTGTAGTATTGTTAATTAATTTAATTGAATTGGTAAAATTAGTTTAATTGAATTGTATGTTATTGTTAATTAGTATGTTCATTTTTTTATTAGTATGTTTATTGTTCATATATAGATTTAATTAAATTAATATTTAATTAATTGAGTAATTTGTTTATTTTATATAGGTTAATTGTTAATTTGTACAAATTAGGGTTAATTGTTATGTTTTTTTTGTGTATTTAGTTAAAAAAAATGTAAATTTATATGTTTAATTAATTGATTAATTAATTTGTAAAATTAATGAGTTTAATGTTATTATTAATATTAATTAGTTTAATTGAATTGGTAAACTTAGTGTAATATTGTTTAATTAATTAAGTAATTTCTATGTTATTTCTTAATTTTTAATTCAATAGTATGTCACTTTTTTTAATTCAATGTTTGTTATTTATTTATTTTAATTTGTATGTCAATTTTTCGTAGATGTCAACATCGAGGCGACATGCACCCCATTCTCAGGAGTTCGATACTCCTGCCACATCTGATAGTGCAGCTGCACTAGGGGATACACAGGTGGCAATCACACCTACCCCCTTGTCCCGACCACATCAGCGGCATCGGCTGACACCCCTGCCATCGAGCAGTTACCTATTTAATTATTATTTTTAACTTTTATATGTTTCTGTGTATTTTTTATAGATTGTATTCATCAGGTAGGGTTTCCCGAATTTTCACCGATGTTTACAAGAAGAGCCCTGAGTTTGGAAAATGGAAGGACATTTCTGCTCTCGCCAAACTGCGTTGGTTTGAGACATGGAAGGTAAATTATATAAATTTTTAACTTAATTTTTTTATAGTGTTTTAAAATTCTAACAAATTTATACTTTTTTTTTCTTTTCAGAAACACTTTACGATCCCCGCCAATCTCACTGATGATATCATCTACAAACCATGGCACAAAATGGTGGGGAAACGTTATAGGGACACCATCAGTAAGGCGAAGAATAAACCAGCTGAAAAACTATGTAGATGACTGAGGAGGCTGGTCCAAGCTGTTAGCGGATTGTCGACTCTCGAAGAGTTGCGCATCTCTCAAATCAATTCAGCCAATCGACTGGCGAACCTGGCTATGTACACTGGTGGGACTCGCAGCCATGACGAGTATTACGAGATCATGGCAAGTACTTGTAGTATTTCGTTTATATCTTTAATGTTTTCATGATATTTTATTTTTATTTTTCTCATTTTCACAGACTCAGGATGGAAATGAGGTAGCCCCGGTTGAGTTGTTTCTCCATCTGCATACGAAGGGTCACGATGGGGTCACTTATGTAGATGACCGGGCGCGAGAATTACATGTTAGTTTTTTTTCTTTCGTGATTTCTAATTTATTTATTAATATATATATTTTTAATTACTCACAAATATTTTTGTTTGCTTCTTTTTGTAGGGAAAAGTAAAAGATAAGCTCACTTCCTTATTGCCCACTCCAGAGTCCCAGCCTACTCAGGAAAACCATCGCGATGCTTTCCTTCTTGCGGTCGTTGGTGTTCGTCCAGATGGTTCGGTCCCTGGTCTTGGCGCTTACGGGAGGGAGCTTTATGCTGACCAGCCGCGTGCTACGAGTTCGTCACGTTCTGAGACGGAGGCTTTGAGGAGAGAGAATGAATCCTTGCGCCTACAGATGGAAGCCAATGAGATCCGCAGTAAAAAACGCCACGATCAACTTCAGGCTCAGCAAGATGCTTTAGAACAATGTATGCGGGTATGGATGAACCTAAATGCGGATGCCGGCTCCGGGTCTACTTCTATGCGTCCTGATTCCAATTCCACTCATACAAGCCCTCCTTAGTTTTTTCTCTAAACATTTGATTAAAAATTGTTTTGGAATACTTTTTTTGATAAACAATATTTGTTTGGATGTTTTATAGTTTATTAACTATTATTATCTTTTATTTTTTTAAAAAAATTAATTTTAATAATTAAATTAATTTAAAATTAATTATTAAAAATTATTATTTTAAAAAAAATCTGAATAATTAGCGACGAAATGTGTCTCTATATTTTTAATTAATAAACTTTTTCATAATTACTTTGGAGATGAAATTCGTCGCTAAAATCAATTAGTTGACTTTATTAGAGAACTATTGCATCTCTATTTTAGAGATGCAATTCGTCACTAAAGTCAATTAGTTGACTTTATTAGAGAACTAATGCGTCTCTATTTTAGAGATGCAATTCGCCTCTAAATATAGAGACACATTTCGTCGCTAATTTTAGCGACACAATGACTCTCTTACATATAGGCGTAATAAGCCATTTGGTCTCTATTTTCAGCGATCAAGTTCGTCGCTAAATAGTCAACATTTTTATAGCGTCCCATTAGGTTTTTGTCGCTATTAGCGACGAATTACATCGCTATTTTTCCCAAGCGGTGCCTTTTTTGGCGATCCACTTTTTCGTCTCTAAATTCGTCGCTATTTTCATTTAGAGGTGAATTTCGTTGCTACAGCCAGGACTCCAAATGCAGCTTTTCTTGTAGTGTCGGAGGCGTTTGTTGATCTGATTAAGTTAATTTCTAACCCCGAGTCCAAATTTGGGGCTTTTCCCTCATATTTTTTTCCCTCTAAAAGGTCAATATGGTATTGATATTTCTGATGATATTGTGGAGGAGGGTTGTAAATTGTGGGAGAACATTAATCTTGAAATTAAGTGAATTAAAGTGGTTATATCTGTAATTAATTAAAAAAGAAAACACTCTAACCCTTTTTTTTGGGTTGATAATTTTTTTAAATTCCATTTTAGTAGAGGCAAATATAAATAAGATATATGTGGTTTGGATATGATGCATGAACACTGTATGTAGTTAAAAAAAAAGATAAACTACACCCACATAGTTCAAAATTATGCCAAGATATCTCTTCTCTAACATTGTTAACTTTCTTTTAACCATAAATTTTTCATTCAAAAATTGATTTGGATGATTCAAGATGTTTTTGGAATCCTCATTTTGAGTTCTACTTTTGAAAATCATCAATAAATAAAATGGTTTATGCTTTCAACAAATAAAATAGTTTATGGCTTTCAATAAATAAAAAAATTTATGACTTCAATCATACTTAATGTTATGAGAATAATAAACCATTTTATTTATTGTTTATTTCGAAGTTTTGAAATGCTCATAAAGTAGAGCTCAAAACGAGGATCACAAAACATCTTGAATCATTCAAATCGAAGTTCAAATGGAAAAAGTTATGGCTAAAAAAAGTTACGAGCGTTGAAGAGGAGAGGTTTCATTGGCATAATTTAAAATCACGTGTGAGTATAATTTGCTATTTTTAACTAGCACAGCATTCTTATATTTGACTAAAACTACAAGATCTTAAGTAAAGAACTTTCCTATATAATCTAGAGAAATGACCTGGAATGACATATTTTTTTATAACTAATGATTTCTTATGACTCTAATTTCTATTAATTCCCCAAATAACATTTTTATTTATCCGTAACCACCCATGTTTTTCCTCATATTTTTTCTTGTACTTTTGGCGAAAATCCCCATCTGTCTCTCACGATCTCTTCTCCATTTTTTAATTCTCTGAATCGGCTTCCTCCATCTATTTCCTCTATCAATTCGTTGCCAAGTCTGGAAGTTGTCGAAAGAATGAAGTTGCTTTTTTTTTGCCTGAAATAGACACACACACACATATAGGCACCTAATTGCTAGTCTTTGCTCTACTTGTAGAGTTTCTGAAGCAAAGGAGTTTGTAAATGATCTTCATTTGGAGTAACAAAGGGTGAATGAGATGTGCTACAAAACACTTCTGCACATTTTTTTTTTTTTTTTTGCAAGGAAGGAAGAATAAAGGAAGCTTTGATTGCTCGTCAAGAGACGATAAGACGCGATATATAAGTATGGATTTAGTATGTTTATGTTGTGCTT
The DNA here is from genome assembly GCA_028015215.1 of Gynostemma pentaphyllum. NCBI lineage: Eukaryota > Viridiplantae > Streptophyta > Magnoliopsida > Cucurbitales > Cucurbitaceae > Gynostemma > Gynostemma pentaphyllum. The sequence goes on along the minus strand of CM051346.1, from coordinate 7,091,604 downwards.
ATTTCTGAAGTTTTTACGCAAAATGATAGAAGCATATTTGATCTTGGAGGGAAATGCATAGTCAAGGAATGAAGCCTGATTGTGTGATATATACCACTTTGATTGATAGGTATATAAGAGCAGAAAATCTCAAAAAGGCATTTGGGTTTTGGAATATTATGTTGCTCTTTTTCAAGCATTTCTTGGTTGGTGAGACTTTTCCAAATCATATAACTTATGGCTGTTCTCTCGATTACCTCACAAAGGAAGGAAATATGGAGAGTGGTTTGCAACTGCTTCAAGGATATTTAGCAACTCCCGTAACATATAAATATAATATACTTATCCGGGGTTTTTGTAAAATGGAAAAATTTTACGAGGCTGATGACAGTAAATGGGACCTTAGACTGCAATTTTGAAGTGTTGAATTATATTCAATTTAAGATGGGGTCTTGATGATTTTGCAAGGCAGCAATAAAAAAAGCTTGGAATTATGAATGTTTGGGGAGTAATGCCTTCAAATTTGTGGAGAGAATTAAAGAGACAAGGAAAGACATTCTAGCATGGAGAAAGAAAGCTAATTGGAATACCCATGGAGGTTTAAAGAATTTACGAAAGGAATTGGAAACTGCTCAACTAATGAAACTGCCTGATATGGGTCATATTCGAAGAATTGAAGGCAAGTTGAGAATTGTGGTTAATTCAGAAGAACACTACTGAAGACAACTTAAATCTTTGTAGTGCTTTACTGGATTCAGAAATAATTAAAGCGTTTTTCAAATTCATCCTAATAAGGCTCTTGGGCTAGATGGAATGATAGCGGGCTTCTATCAAGATCATTGGAACTTTGTCAAGCAGGACATGTTGAAGTTGGTTTGAGATTTTTTGAGAATAGGAGATTATTAAGAAAATTAAATCATATTAATATTACTTTCATTCCAAGGTTAATTGCCCCACCAGTATGAAACATCTTAGACCGATTTCTTTATGTAATGTCGTATATAAGGTTATTTCGAAGGTGTTGTGTAACCGTTTGAAGAACATTCTCCCAAAGATCATTAGTGATTGTCAAACGGCGTTTGTGGGAGGCCGATTAATCTCGGACAATATTCTTATTGCTCATGAGATTATGCGTTCTATGAAGAATAAAAGGAGTGGTAAGGAGTTTAGCTTGGGGCTAAAACTGGATATGGTCAAGGCATATGATCGTCTTGAATAGTATTTTGTCGAAGTGTCTATGAAGCGTTTGGGTTTTTGTGAACGTTGGGTTGACTGGATTATGGAATGTGTTACCACTACTTCTTCAAATCTCAACGTCAATGGTATTCCTCATGGTTTTTTTAAACCTTCCTGAGGCTTTCGACAATTAAGGTGATTCGCTATCTCCGTATTTATTTGTGTTGTGCACTGAGGGGCTGACTTGTTTACTGGATAAGGCAGCAAGTGACAATTTTTTACATGGGTTCAAGACCTCTATGAATGGCCCTGCAATTAACAATTTACTCTTTGCAAATGATTCTTTACTTTTTTTGCAGGGCTAATGTGATTGAAGTCCGTGAGCTTAAATTTTTTTTAAATCTTTATGGCGATAACTCGGAAGTGAATGTCGACAAAAGCAACCTTGTTTTTAGTCGCAACACTCCGAAAGATATTCGTATCGATGTGTCCTTAGAATTGGGGATTGGTACGAATGATTCCTTGGGTCGTTATTTTGGTTTGGAAGTTGATATTGGAGCTTCAAAGAGGAAAGTCTTTCAAGATATCAAAGATCGGATTGAACGGAGAGCGTGAGGTTGGGCTGAGCAACTTTTGTCTCCAGGTGGTAAGGTAGTTGTTATTAAGGTTGTTGCTTTAGCAATGAATTGTTTTCAACTTCCAATTAGTATGTGCAAAGAAATCAACTCCATCCTAGCTAAGTTTTGGTGGCAGTCAAGCAGAGATAGAAAAGGGATGCATTGGGGTGCTTGGGAGAAGTTGACTAAGCCAAAAAAAATTTGGGGGTTTAAATATGAAGGATATTCGTAGTTTTAATCTTGCTTTACTTTCTAAACAAGGTTGGAATTTGGTTTCTAAGCCGGATTCTCTTTTGGCCCGTGTCCTAAAAGGCAAACATTTTTAAAATCTGATTTCATGGCTGCCTCGGTTGGTCAGATTGCGTCGTGGGGTTGGAGAAATATTGTGGAAGGCCGTAGAGTTTTGGTGAGAGGTCTTAGATGGCGTGTGGGAAATGGGAATGAGATTCGTATTTGGGAAGACCCATGGCTGCCTAGACCATCCACTTTTAAAACAGTTTCGCGTTCGCGGAATGATATTCAGTGGGTAAGTGATCTGATGGATATTAATTGGCTGAGTTGGGATGTTAAAATTATCAATGTTGGGATTGGGGCCTCTAAATGAGTTCTCAAACGGAAGTCCCAACGGATCTTTCCTTGTAGTATAATAAATTCAAAATTCTAAATGCATAAAAGAAAAACTAACCCTTGTCGAGAAGTGTCTGACTCTTCCTCGTTCTTCGATGGTTACAATCCAGGGACCACCAAAAAGATCTTCCTCACTAAGCACAAAAGAGAATCGGTGCGTGGGCACTATCTCCTTTGGAAAAAGGAAAAATTGAGAAGAAGAATTTTCTTCCCAATCACCCTATGGCGCCGAGAGAGAGGGAGGAGAGGAATTTCCTGAGCCTTTACTTTAACTCTCTTGGTTGTGTGTTTTGGGGTCACCCCAAAGGTCCTATTTATAGGAAAACCAAGGCATCAGAAAATCTTCTGAATATCTTTTTAATTAATAAATAATTAATTAAGATATTCTAAAATATATTTGAATAATAAAGATATTATATTTTATTCCATAATAAAACATTCCATATCTTTTATTTAAATTAATCAATATTAATTTAAATATATTATTCCATATCTTCCATTTAAATTAATCATATAAATTTAAATAAGATATTCCATATCTTCCATTTTAAATTAATCACATTAATTTAAAATTAAGATATCCATATATATTTTAAATAAATAAAAATGCAAACTTTTTGGTCAACCCTTTGACCAAGGGGGGCGTGTGACCCCACCCCGGGTCACACGCCCATGTCATCATCATATGACAATATTGGGCATTTTTATTTTCCTCATTATTTAATGGAACAATTCCTTTAAATAAATAAATAAAACTCCTTTTATTTATTTCCTCATTTAATTTGATAATTTCAAATTAAATATTTAAATAGACTCTTCTATTTAAATCCCCATTAATTTTGGACAACACAAAATTAATTTAATTAAATAGACTCCTCTATTTAATCTCTTATAATTAAATAGACTCTTCTATTTAATAATTAAATAGACTCCTCTATTTAATTCCACCATTAATTAAATAATTAAATAGACTCCTCTATTTAATTTCCTTTAATTAATTGAATAGACTCCTCTATTCATTTCCAATTTTCCAAAGAGAAATTAATCATATTAATTTATGTTCTCGATTACATGCGTTAGCTCGGAGGACTTAATGGACCTATAGGACTAGGCTCCAATGATCCAGAATTACCTTTGATTAAAACTCCTTTTAATCAATTAATTCTCATTCATTAACTCCTAGATAACTCCACTAAATATCTAGAGTTGCACTCTTAGTACTATAGACATAGTTATGTCCATTGGCTATAATCATTAACTACACTTTGATCCTTCACAAGTTAGTTCGTATCCATGGCTAGGTATTTACACCGTATTAACCTCCATGATACATCTTATTCCTTAAGCCCAATTCTCCAATGAACAACCTTACATAATCTCCATTATGCGTCTTTAACCTTTTCCTTGATCGAGAGGAATATGGGGCCCCATTGTTCAAGACCGAATCGGTCCCATAAGGGAACTACTTATCTATTTTCCTATATGGAAAAGAGTGAATGCCAATTCTTGTGTAATTACGTTCCAGGCTATAAGCAAGATGCAATCCCCAAAGTGGGAGGCATATTGAGCGAACTATACGAGTCACTCTCACCTATGCAAATCAAAGGCTTGTCTCTTGCGAACAGGAGTTCGTAATCCACTCAGGATTAAGATCAATTGTACATGATCAGCCGGTTGATAAACGAAGTGTCTTTCTGTAACGGCTTTCCCAGAAGACGTAAGTTTATCTTAGTCCCGTCTACTACAATCTCTATTGCCAGCAACACCCCCACTCACATGTCTCTACATGAGCGATCCAGATGAGATCACTTGTGCCAATTCACAAGTGGGCCGTGTTAGTGGTGTTACCAGAAATAAGGCACCCAACCTTTATTCATGTACCACAGACTATTTGAGTTACACTTAAGTGAATCTTCCCGCATCATATGCTCACTTTAAGTTATCATACGTAACTCTGGATCTTATGATGGATTACATTTATTAAACTAATAATAAATGACAATGTAAATATTACTAATTAATAATTCCTTTATTTATTTATAGTTTAATTGGATTACATAAGATTTAGGCGAAAACCCTGACAATTGATAACTCTTTCAATTTGTTGGATGCTCAGTTGATTAAATCTCTTCCTATTAGTATTTGTAACTCGTCTGATAAATTGATTTGGCATTATACCACTTTGGGAATTTATTCTGTTAAGTCGGGTTATCAATCCGCTTTGGGTCTTATTAAAGATAACAATGCTGGAAATTTGTTGAATGGGGAAAGTAGCAGCTTTGATGGTCGGGGTGGTTTGTGGAAGAGTATATGGTTTTTGAAGACCCCGAAAAAAATTAAGCACTTTATTTGGTGCGTGTGTCATGGTTATTTAGCTACGAATCTGAATCTAAAACGTCGTGGAATTAATATTTCTCCTTGCTGCGATTTCTGTCAGTCAAAAGACGAATTGGTGAACCATGTGTTACTTTCTTGTGAACTCGCTAAACGTTTTTGGTTTGGGTTACCTCTTCAGCTAAATACTAGCCTATTTGAAGGGATGGACTTCAAAGACAGTTGGGATTCTATTCGTTCTTTACTTCGGAGAACGATTAGAGGTGAAAATTTGTTGGGCTTGTTTGCTATTGGGGCGTGGCGGATTTGGAAGTGTAGGAACTCCAGGGTATTTACGGATGACTAATATTGAACAAGCTATTAATCTTGCTCTTAACAATTGGAATGATTCTACAAATCTTCCAACCTCTTTTGTTGATAGCTTGAAGAGAGATAGACCAGTAGAGATTAATACTAGTTGTGCTAGGATCTCTCTGTATTGTGATGCGGCTTGGGATTTTAATTCTTTAAAGTCCAGATTTGGTTGGGTTTTCAAAGACTCGAGAAAGTGCGTGATGGGGGTTATGAGTATTGAAGGAGATTTGTGTTCAAGTTCTCTTCATGCCGAGGGGTGTTGCTAGTTGCAGGGGATAGTTGATGCGACTGTTCGTGAGTTCAAGGAGTTTGAGGTTTTTAGCGATTCGAAGCATCTTATTGACATTATTAATAATCATGCTTGTTGTCCTGCTGATTTTGTCGGTGTGTTGGAAGCTATTAGGAATATTTGTACTCGTTTTTATGCGCTTTCTTTTTCTTTTATTCACCGGAATTTTAATTCCGAAGCTCATGTACTAGCCATTAAAGGCTTGAACTTGTGGGTTATTCCCCCGTGATCTTTTTATTGAAAGTTTATTGTTTGAAAAAGAAATTATACTTTCCTTCAACGTCTGATTTTAATTCAATAAGTTATAGAATTAAATAGAATAATTTATTGAATTAATGGGAATAATATAGTGAATATAAAGAGATAATTTAGTGAATTAAAAAATTGTATTTATTTGTTTTAAAAAAAAAAGAAATTTTATTTATTTTTTAATATATAAATTTAAATAGAGGAATAGCCTAGAATGACAATTTTTTTAGGGATAATGATTCAAATAGCTCTAATTTCTACTTATTCCCAAAATAACATTTTTTTTTTGTTTTACTTTTATGGTTCCTCGCGCGTTATCTCTTCCTCTGCCAGTCCCGATCTCAATCTCCATTGGAGATGTTATGGTAAAAATCTTCAAACAGATGCAAGAGGTTGCTGGAGAATGTGGAGGCTACGTTCACTGATGATGGAGTCCTAAGCCTCCCAATTCAAAACTTATGAATTGAAATTCTTGAATCTCCATCCTAAGGGTTCAAAAAATTTGCAGAAAATCATAGGTTTTTCGATGATGTAAAATTTAGAAACTAGGAATTTAGCCATATGAAATGTTAAAGAAAAAAAAAAACTCAAATCTCACACACTTAATTTAATATAATATTTAAAAAAAAAAGCAATTTTAACCATGAAAGAAAAAAAATGCAAAGCTTTTTGGATAAAATTTAAAGAGAACATTGAATCCACTTCTCAGAAGATTAAAAATGATGACCCCACAAGTCCACTTTTCAAATCATTAAATAAGTTTAAGTAGAAAAAATTGATCACTGCCAATTTATCGCTATACTCTTTATTTCTATTGGATAGTTTTATCAATAAAATTCATTTAATTTAAAATTTCATTAACATTCCAATCTTGCTACTTTCATTTATACATCAAAAAAAAAAAAAAAAAAAAATTACTTTCATTTCTATATATCTGCAATTTTTTTCCCATTTTCTTTTTGTCATCTACTCTCACCATTTTTTTACCGTGGGTATATTTACAAAAGTTTGTCTC